>OY856188.1:97770276-97817716 GCA_963693315.1 Diogma glabrata | reverse complement strand
AATATAATTTTTTATTCAAATTTGTTATTTCCTGCGACACAGCTTAAGTTATGAAAAATTCCGTTTTTTTTTAGATTTTCATTTCCTAACTTCTATTTCTATTTCTGGTATTGCAGTCAACAAAATAAAAGTTTTAAAGATCACATTTAGACTGCTCAACAATTTCGAAGAATAATAAATCTTTAATGTTTGAAATATTGTTCAATGCATCATATTATATAATTTAAATCAAAAGATATAAACAAATCAAATATTAACATATATTAAAAATTCTGCCGTCTACCCATTTTTAAGCAAAGAAATATGATGCTTTAAAGTTTTTGCCTGACATTGAGCTTCATCGAAACTTCTAGAAAGAACATTTAATTGATTCTGCATTTTTTGTATACACCCCGCTCGCTCACAACGAAGCATTAGCACGACACAGTGTCAATTCTATTTCTAATCGATTAACCATACATTGCAATGCTTCCTTGTTGGAATTAGAACATTCTTTATTTCTAGCAATAATTTTCGTTGGTCAATTACAAAAACCATCTTGTCCATTGACCAACCCTTGCAATTTATGTTCCAGAATATTTTTTTCTTCTACCAATTTTTCAATACAATACTTCATGCTATCATACTCTTCATCCATTTCTAGTTGCTCTCCTTGTTCTTTTATTAACAATATAAGTTGTTCTTGATCTTTTAGTTGTTCACAACATTTACGTTTCATCATATCAAATTTCACGTTTTCAATTTTTTCGGTTGGTAAATTAGCACATAATCGCTCCAAATTTTCACGAAGGCTGTGACATTCTGTATTTTTGTTTCCATATTCTTTTAAAAGCGTTTCATACTGTATTTTCATTTCAATCATTTCCTTACCATCTTGCACTACAGTGGCTGAACATAATATTGTAGGAGGCTCTAGATGTTGTTTTGGAGCACATTGATATGTACTCGCTTCGTATGCATCTGATGTTTGTTGATCTTTTTGAACACATTCCAATTGAAGGCTCAATTTTTTTAAGCAATTGACATAATTTCTAAATTTTGTTCCAATAAACAAGTTTTTTCTTGGTAAGATTTTAATCTTTGTTCAACTTCCATATTTTTAGAGCCTGGTGTACAAGATGAACATTGCGTTTTAATTGTGTTTAGAAATTCTGAGTACAAAATATTAATTTTTTGTTTTAAAGCGTCGATAACTTTCTCACGATACATTAATTCTTCTTGCAAACTACAGCGATCCTCTTCGAGTGCCACATTTTCGGCTACTATTTTATCTTGAAAGCATAAACTGTTCGAAAGTTCTTTTTTTATTGAATTAATTGACGAACAGGTTGATGATTGTTCTAAAGAAAGTGGACAAATAGTTTTGTTATGATACGTTTCCTAAAAACTTTTTTGCGCCGGACAGACAGTCGTCTGTACACGATTCTGAAAATATTTTGCAGTTATTTGATTAAACTTTTGCACTTCAAGATTCAGTTTTCGTGTCAAACAATCGATTTCATATTGGTCGCATGAAGAACGAGGCATTTTTGTAGATTTATTTTTAACCGAACGATTAATATTTTCAACAATTTTCTTTGCGTTTCAATCTGGCAAATCAAATTCAACAGTTCTTTGGTAGACCCCCCGCCACTTTGATCAATGTGTCCCAAAAGATGATAATTATCTTCTCACACTAATTGAACCCTTTTCCATAAGTTTGATCATAATCACTTCATTATTGTAGGCTGTATTGTGCATAGAGATACTGAAAAATCTGCCAACAATTAAAAAAAATTTTTACCGGAAGTAAAAAACCGGAAGTTGGGATGCAGAATTTTTGTAAATCATACTAAATGCTTATGTACCAAGTTTCATCCAATTCGATTATCAGATATAGATGTTATTGAGCTTTAAAAAAAACAGGTGTATGGGACCCCCCAACCACTTTGTTCACTATCGCTCAAAAACTAATCAGTTTCTTACCATACATATTTGCATTTTTTTCCAAAGTGTCATCAAAATTCGTTCACGAAGGAATGCTGTGTGCTCCCAACAAACATTGAAATAAGTGTGACACTTTAAACAGGTGTTCGGGAGGACCCCCACCACTTATTCCAATATTATCCAAAAACTAATCAGTTCTTTGTTACTTAAGTCTCCATCTTTTTCCAAAGTGTCATTAAAATAAATTAATGAATGAAGTCTGTTAGCTCCCAACAAACTTAAAATACAAAGTGTGAAAAGTCAGCATTTGTATGGTAGACCCCCCACCACTTTGATCAATGTGTCCCAAAACATGAAAATTATCTTCTCACGCTAATTGGAACCCTATTCCATAAGTTTTATCATAATCACTTCATTATTGTAGGCTGTAGTGTGCATAAAGACACTGAAAAAACTTCAAAAAAATTTTTTTACCGGAAGTGAAAAACCGGAAGTTGGGATGCAGAACTATTGTGAACCGTACTACATACTCATGTACCAAGTTTCATTCAATTCGCTTATCAGGTACAGATATGATAGAGCTTTCAAAAAACAGGTGCTCCAGGGACCCCCCACCACTTTGTTCACTATCACTTAAAAACTAATCAGTTCCTTGTCATACATGTTTGCATCTTTTTCCAAAGTGTCATCAAAATTCATTCACGAATGAATGTTTTACGCTCCCAACAAACATAAAAAACTTTGTGGAAAAAACCACCTGTTGTATGGTGAACCCCCAACCCTTTATTCAATGTGCTCCAAAAGCTGAGAAAATTTTTCTCATGTTATTTAAAAGCTTTTACCAACGTTTCATGAAAATCAATCGGTAATTGTAGGCTACAGTAGGGATAAACCCCTGAAAAAAAACTTTTTAACCGGAAGTGACAAACCGGAAGTTGGTATGCAGAAATATTGAAAACAGTACTAAAACCTTATATACCGATTTTAAATAATATCATAGCCCGGGATCAAAAGTTATTCAAGATTTAAACTTAGAGGTGTTCGGGAGACCCCCCGCCATTTTGTCCAAATTTGAAATGAATCCAGATCTTCTATTTTCCAGTGAACCTGTATCATTTGCCAAAGTTTCATCAAGATCTTATGCAGAAAACTCACAACTCACTTGTTTTGAAAGAAACTGATTGAAACGGTTTCAAAGATTCTAAATTCATGAAGTTTTTAAAATATTAGAATTTGAACGGCTGTTATAACGGCTCTAAAAAATAGAGAGTTTTTCTAGAATAAAGCCTCTAGTTTCTTAACCCTGTGTGGGATTTGGCTGATCTACGAACTTGTCCGAGATATTAATAAAACGCACGTTTTTTGAAAAGGTATTTTGATCTAGCCTTACAAATGCGACCATGAGAGTGCAGGTTGTTTAAAAAAAATAATTTTTTTGCAAACTTTTTTGTTGAAGCCACTCACTCAGGAACCTCTTACTGCAGAGGTCTATTTTTTAAACAAATTGATTCTAAATCTGTTAACTTTTTTAAAATATTAGTATCCAAACGGCCGTAATAACGGTTTTAAAAAATCAATTTTTCTTAGAAAAAAGGCCCCAGTTCCTTAACCACGTGTCGGATTTTGCTAATTCACGAACTCGTCCGAGATTTTATTTATTTATTTATTTATTTATTTATTTATTTATTTCAATTTAAGTACTAGCAAACGGAAATATTTCCAATAACATGCTAGTTATAAAAGTAATACAAATTAAAGACAATATTTAAAAAATAGTATAAAAAATTACAATAAAAAGTTTAAATTTAAAAGTAATACAAATTAAAGACAATATTTAAAAATAATATAAAAAATTACAATAAAAAGTTTAAATTTAGTTTATAAAAAGATAATTTTAATGTAATAAACCAAGAATGTGTAACACAAGATAAAATAAATAATATTAGAATTTAAAAAATATAAGAAAATAATATTAATTTAATTTAATTTAACAATTTGTAAAAGGCTTCTTTTAAACTGGACTAAGTTGGAGCAAAACAAATTGATTTGATTGAATTTAACGTTGTGGCTGTACTGTAATCTAATCAACGGTGAATGAACTCTTAGATTAGTTAGAAAAGTATTATAATACAGAGTGTACGAATGCCTAGTATTATAACAAGGTGTGGTATTCAAACGAATTAGACTAGCCAAATCTGATTCAATACTATGGTTAAGAATTTTATAAAGGGTTGTTTGATCAGCAATAGTACGTCTTTGTTCCAATGATAATATATTATATCGTTTTAATCTATCTTTGTATGGTTGATATGGGAAGCTTAATTTAAAGTTCAGAAATCTAGTAAACTTCCTTTGAACCCTCTCAATATGATCAATATGAGTTTGATATTTTGGATTCCAGACCGGCGAGATATATTCTAATGAAGAACGAACTATTGAATTAAAAATTGTAATAAGTGTTTTAGACGAACGAAAATTTGAACACACTCGCATAACAAAACCAAGCATTTTGAAAGCTTTGTTAACAATGTCTTGAATATGTATATTAAATTTTAATTTGTTATCCATAATAATGCCTAAATCACGAATACTATCTTTTTCGCATAGAGTTAAATTGTTAATATTATAAATAAATTGTAATTGAAAAGATCTAGGCTTAAGCTTAAAGGTAAAACATTTATTAATGTTGAGATATAGATCGTTACTTTTGCACCACTCATATATTTTATTAAGATTATTTTGAAGCGCTATACAGTCAGCTATGGATTTGATTGATTTAAATATTTTCAAATCATCAGCAAAAAGGAGTGCTTTGCAATCCAAGCGTAAGCAAATATCATTAATAAACAAAATAAACAATAAAGGCCCCAAGATTGAACCTTGTGGTACACCCGAATGAGGACAGAAAGAAAATGATTCATAGTCATTAATGCATACAAATTGAGATCTTTGTTTTAGATAAGATTCAACCCACCTGATAAATTTTAGATTCAGACCGAAATTACGTAATTTTTGAAGGAGAATATTATGGTTAACTTTATCAAAGGCCTTTGAAAAATCCATATATATGACATCAACACCAGCGCCAGAGTCAAGCGATTCATAAATATATTCCGTATAGTTAAGCATATTAGTAAGAGTTGACCTACTCTTAAAAAACCCGTGTTGGTTTTTAATAATATTAATATTAGTAAAGTCAAACAGTTTGTTGTGAACAATTCTTTCGAAAATTTTGCTGAAACAATTCAATGTTGCAATTGGTCTATAATTTTCTACATCAGTACTGTCACCAGTTTTCAAAATTGGAATGATTTTAGCTATTTTCCATCTAATAGGAAAAACATTATTTTCAAAAGACTTATTAAATAGAATGGTTAATGGCTGACAGATCAATGCAGAAGTGTTTTTTAAGAAAATAGGAGGAATTAGATCAGCTCCAAAACCTTTATTTAGATCAAGTTTATTTAATACCGCTAGTACTTCTTCTTCCGTTACAGAAAATAAAGAATCTTCCAAAGAGATATCACTTATTGCAAATGTTGGTGTGGAATTAAGATGGGTACTGGTGTACACAGATTGAAAATAAGTCGCAAAAAGATCACAAATTCCTTTGGTTGAACTTTCTATATTGTTTTTAAAACGCATTGATGCTGGGATAGCATTAGTTTTTTTTAATTTTTTTGTAAAAGACCAAAACTTTTTAGGATCTGACGAAATGGAACTTTCAATATCACTTAAATAATTTGTATAACATACATTAATTTCCCTTTTAACAGAGCTCCGCAAAGAAGAAAACATATTGTAATAATCAAGATCACCAGTTTTTTTAAACTTTCTATGAATTAGATTTTTAAATTCAATCATTTTTAACAAACTTTTTGAATACCAGATGGGATATTTACTAGATTTAATTTTGAATTTAGGGACAAATTGATTGATTAACTGATAAAGAACATCATAAAAAGCATCAACTGACTGATCAACATCTTTATTTCCAAACATATGACACCAATTAATTTCAGATAGAGCTACGTTAATTTCATCATAATTTCCTTTGTAAAAATTAAAGCGTACAGATTCATCGGCTTTTAGGAGATCAAATTTTTTAAGATTTATTGAAATTTCAATCGGTGGATGATGTTGATCAATTTTTGATAACACATCCGTAGGATTGCTTACCGTAACATTGCTTACATGCAAATTGGATAAAACCAGGTCTAAAATCCGATTAGATTTGTTAGTTAAATGATTGAATTGGGTAATATCAGTGAAACTCAATGTTTCGATAAGTGCTTGAGCTGGTCTAGTGACACTTAAAAGGCTTGGTTCCAAGATATCAGCAACAAATGACCACTTAATATTAGGTATATTGAAGTCACCAACAATAAGAAAGTTAGAATCAATTTTGTGTGTATTTATAATATTGTTGATATTTTCAAAATAACCATCATAATCCAAGATAGTTGCATTAGGATAAATATAAGGTACGTTCAAATATAATTTTTTGTTTTTAAACTTAAGACAAACCCATATCTCCTCCAAATAAACTTCCCATAATGGTAAACGAAAGCTTTGAAATTTGGAATTAATTGCTATCAAACAACCCCCACCATCTTTTTTATTAGGAAAAAGATTAAGATCTCTATCCCTTCTATAAACAGTGTATTGATTAGAAAATAATTCATTATCAGAAATGTTATCATTTAGGTATGTTTCAGTAAGACATATTATATCATAATTAGACGCAAGTAAGTTTTTAAAAAAATCATTTGTTTTGCTTCTAAGACCATTAACATTTTGGTAGTAAATTGATAATAACATTATAAAAACTATGTATAAAATGAATAAAATGAAATAAAACAACTAAACTAAATAATATTAAAAAAAAGGAAATTAATTAATTATCTCGTAAAATTTGAATTATTTCAGCAGATGTAACTTTAGTGATTTTATCATTATCGAACTTTCTTACCAGGATATCGCCATTTTGAACCCATACATATTTAGCTAGTTTATCAGTTAATAACTCTCTGGCTTTTAAAAGTAGTTGTTGCTTGTAAGGGTTAAGATATTCAGTAATGTAGAAGGTGTTACGACCATTATCAATTGATAAATCATAGCCAATATCACTTATAATACTATTTCTTTTCATTGAAAGTTTTTTAGCTTTGAAGCCATCCAAAATTTTTTGTTTTGTCGAAATATCGTCACATTTCAATATAATTACAGGAATAGTTGTCAAATTCCTTTTAAGAGACCTTGAAATACTTTTAATATTATTAGAAGTTGAAGAAACTTCATAGTAAGCTAGAAGTTTTTGTTTAATATAAGATAAATCTTCATCAGCTTTAAAAGGAATGCCATGAACAACAAGGTCAAAGCTGCGTTCATTATCATCCAGCGATATTACTTTAGTATTAATACTCTTATTAACACTCACAGTATGCTCAAGAATTTTCATTCTCTTCTCCAAATTCTCCAGTTTAATATTGAAGCCGTCAATTAGGTTGGAGAATGAATCAACAGTTTCTTGAAATAATTTGTTGGAAATAGTTATTGCATCTAAATCCATTTTAACTTTAGTAAGCACAGTTTTTATATCATGTGCTTCATTCTGAGATTCATCAGAAACCACAGTTGGAACAGGAACTGCAATTGATTTTCTTGATTTTAATGGAATGCATGTGCTGCAAATCCAACCATTAATTGCACCAGAAGTTATAAGATCAAATTGATCTTTAGTTAAGCTCAAACATTTAGAATGAAAACTATTTTCGCATACGCAACAGCTTAATCCAGATTTTTTTCTTGTAATGTTAGATGAACAATGTATGCATAACATTTTAATTAATCATTTATGATTAAAACCAACATATAATATACGTTTAAAATTGGATAATTAGAAAAAATATTAAATATAAATTTATTTTAATATCAAATACAAAAATTGAAAATTGTGAACGGAAAAAACAAACACGTCCGATGCGATGCACACTAGATATTAATTCCAAAAATATAGAACACACATGTACAGAAAATTTTTTTGATCTACCTCAACAAATGCGACCGTGAGAGTATACATATATATATATATATATATATATATATATATATATATATATATATATATATATATATATATATATATATATATATATATATATATTTATATATATATATATATATATATATATATATATATATATATATATATATATATATATATATATATATATATATATATATATATATATATATATATATATATATATATATATATATATATATATATATATTATATATATATATATATATATATATATATATATATATATATATATATATATAATATATATATATATATATATATATATATATATATATAATATATATATATATATATATATATATATATATATATATATATATATATATATATATATATATATATATATATATATATATATATATATACATATATATATATATATATATATATATATATATACATTTTTTTTTGTTTTTCCGTCTCCGTTTATCATATATAGTCGTTTGGCACAAAAATTTTTCCGAAATTCCGAGATGAAGCCCATTGCAATAGGTAGATTTTTATATGAAATCTACTTTATAAATGTATAAATAATTTACTAAACGAAATAACAAACAAACAAAAACAAATATGGCTAAATTTATTGAAATATATTTTTTGAATTTTTTTGTTTATTTTACGAATTCGACATTGGATCGAAATCGTTTTTATTTAATACAAAGTTATGTGGGAATTTTATATATACCTATACTTATTTCGTGATCTTTACTCTAAATTACAATTTTTTTGTGGTTAAGATTTTGAGGAGGTTGTAAATTGTTTGTTGTAATAAAACCAATTTCTGTAGATCTTATTGTTGGGAATTGAATCTTGTTTTATTGATAATTGATATTGAACAGTAGACATCAACTAGCAATTATCAACAAATTGAACGGTGCAGCCGTTGTTGAGTTGACAATTTCATACATGTTTTATTGATACTGACCGTCCTTGAACCCTATAATAAATAATTATTGTATGAGATATAAAACAAATTCAATTTCGTATGTAAATGGATTTTAGTTTTATGTTTATTATTATATGATTCTTAAAATTTCTCTTATTTTGGATATTGAGTTGGTTCAATTTTACTTTGTTCTGAAAGACCTGAAGCACCTATAATCTACAAAGCATTAGATGCATGACCAAATATAAGCCTCAAATTTTGGACTCGAAATTTTGTTCACGATCGACAAAAACTCAAACGATACTCGCCATATGTGCCGGCGACAATAGCCATTTACTGTACTGTCTTATAGTTCTTGACATTACTATACAAAAAAACCCTTCCTCGTTTATTTAGGCACTGAAGTGTTAGTAATTCCTGAATCTATAAGGTCTAAGAAAATTCAGATATTTGTTCAGTCAGACATTTGTTTTAGCTGATGAAACCATTCCCTTTTTGGAGAAAAATTTGAAGGACTAAACGTTCAAAAACGATCTGGCTAAATTAATCAAGCCTTATGTGGATCAAGTTATTGTCAACCTCCTGTTTCATGTTTCGAAGAAAAGAAACTGTTTATACCAATGACTTAATTTGACCTAATGTTGTCTCAAGGTATTTGACGACTGTCTAATAGTCCTTGGTCCACCTCTCTATCTCGCTAAAAAAAAAGTAAATGCTATTACAAACCGGACTACTGCGCTTTTAATAACATCACGTCTCACTTAAGGCATACAAATTTTTGTCTACAAATAATCTCGTTTGTGCATATCATCAAATTCCTATTGACAAGTTCGATATTGGAAAAATTACGGTTTTTAATCATTTGGACTCTTCGAATTTGTTCGAACGACTTTCGGTTTTCAAAACGCTACGCAATTTTTTCAACGTTTGTGCATATGCTTCTAAAATACTTTAATTTCTGCTTTCTACTGATTATCTCCTGTTTGATTCTGAATTCTTTGTGTAACATCTGAAACATTTTAATATTGTTTTGAGCGTCATTCTGATGCTGGTCTCATTATCAGTGTTGATAAATGCAAATTTGCTAAAACCCATGTTGATTTTGTAGGACATCTGATTCATTCAACTGGAATCAAGCTTACTCTTGAGTATTTCTTTGCTATTATTCGTAACGAACGTCTAAAAACAATTGTAAAAAACTGTCATAGATTCATACCTCATGCTGTGGCTATCAAGCCATTCTTAATGATTTTATTAAAGAGTTTAAAAAGCATGACAATCGCGTCATTCAATGGTCTAAAGACACAAGCTCAAGACAATTCAACCTTAGCAAATAAGAACTTAGTTAGATGACAACTTTTCCCATCCTCCACAGTCTGTCTACTTCGACCTCCACCTAGTCTGTTCTCTGTACTACTATAAAACGGTAATCGGTTTTATACCGGGATTATATAAATTAAAAACGAATCCAACATGTGGCCTCTGACCAAGGAAAATGTCTAATACTAGGTATTTAGTATATCATGAAAAGAACAATAATTTCATGTTACAAAAGAAAAAATTTGTATCTTAAAAGTTATGAATTTAGAACTAAAAATATGAAGGGGTTGAAATCTCACAGCTCTGGGATATCAAGACTTCAGCCTAGGTTAAGGATTTTGATATAATTTTCGACAAAAACTTTTATGAGGTCATGGTTTTAAGTTTTGGGCAGCGATAGATATCAAACATAACTTTTTGTTAAAGTACATGTATTTTTTATCTCTGTATATGTATTAAAAACTAACACGAAACATCAACACGTTGTCGGAAAACTATAACAGATCATAAATTAACATAATTTAGTGAAAAGATTATACAATCAGCAAACCTCTCCATTTAGCGTTTCGAGAAAATATTTCAAAACTACAAATTCATATTTCTTTCAAAATTCCAAAAATATTGTAAAAATTTAATTAAATAAAAAATTCAAACTTTTTTCAAACAAAATTCCAAAACTATTTCAAAAATTATTACAAAATCAAGGATTAAAACTTTTTTCAAAAATTCTAAAAATATTGCATAAATTATAACAAAATCAAAAATTGTAACTTTTTCCAAAACTATAAAAATTGTAATAAAATCAAAAATTTTAAAATTTTTCAGAATTATGAAAATATTCCAAAAAATCTTACAAAGTCAAAAATTGAAACTTTTTTCAAAATTCTAGAAATATGTGTAAAATTCAAAATTTTTCTTTTCAAAATTTAAAAAATATTCCAAAAATTAGAATAAAATGAAATATTTTAACCTTTTCTAAATTCTAATAATATTCCAAAAATTCTTAAAAATTCAAACTTTTTTCAAAATTCTAAAAATTGCAAAAATTAAAACAATATTAAAAATTGAAACTTTTTCCAAAATTATAAAAATTATAATAAAATCAAAAATTTACAATTTTTCAAAATCGTAAAAATATTCCAAAAATTCTTACAAAATCAAAAATTGAAACTTCTCCAAAATTCCAAAAATATTTAAAAAAAACTATAACAAATTCCAACGTAAACTAACAGCTAAATTTTTTTTCCAAAGAATTATCTAAAGAGATAAATGGTATCATTTTTTTGACACACTTGACAACATTTTATGACAAACTTATAATGCCATAATTCTCAATGACAATAATAAAATTTCATGTCAAGCAAATAATTAATTTTATTTTTTTCCAAAAAATTGGATAAAAAAATAAAAAAAATCTTTCTTTTGACACACTTGATCAGTGGCGAAGCGTCGCTATAGACACACTAGACAGTGTCTACCCAAACACAATATAAATATGAAACTTTGTTTTTATATTGTTCGCATATTGTCAATTTAGACTGGGTTCCAATTAGCTGCTAAATTGTACTAAACTGCTAAATCTAAATTTTATTCCACAAAATTATCGAATTTTAATTCAAATTAATATAATCAAGTTGTCAAATATTGTTTAACGAATGAGTTTCTTCCAAATTATTTAGAAACAAAATATTGAGTTAAATTGATTTAGCTATTGATATTGCTAAATTGATTTAGCACGTTTAGTACAATTTATCATCAATTGGAACGCAGTCTTGTCAAATGTTAAAATAAAATCATTAAGTTTTAATACAATAATTAGAACAAAAATAATTTAGCTTTGTTTCTGAAACTTCAATACAAAAGTTTCCCAGCAAACAAACAAACAAAACTCTTTTTCTCACACTAGGTAGACGTTTCAAAATATGACCAAAGCCGTGTTATCCAATAGGCACCATAGGCACTGTGTCTAGGGCCTACGAACTTTAAAGGGCCTACAAAGAAGAAATAAAATACATATGTGTACAAAGAAAAACAAAATAATCTTATTTCAATATTGTTTGAACAATTTGGACATATGTTTGGACAATTTTCTAATTCGAAAATAGACATAAAGTATATTTTTTTCTCTTGAGTTCGTTTGATGTTGTAAATATTTACGCTTTAGGGCGTAAAATAGTAATTTTAGGTATTGTTTTTTCAATTTTAGGCATTGTTATTTCGGAAAGAAAAAAGGTCTGCTTGTCGCACAATTTTTGAATCGTAAAAGTGTATTTTACGGTTTACTCGTACAAAAATGTATTTGTGTTCTTTATTGTATTTTATGCTTTGCTCTAGCTAAAAATCTAGATTCAAAAAAATCTTTTAGGGTAAAAAAATTCACTTTTTGTGGCCAATATGTAATGTCCAAAAAAATTGATCTGAGAGCAAAAAGGGCCGTGTCAGAGCAATTTTTTGCAAAAAGAATTCGAGATAAATACAAATTAGAAAATTAAACCTTGAATGATGAAAGTTTGAAAATTCGCACGCTGAGATCTGTTTGAATAATGCACATAATTATTCATATGGGGATTCTTTAACAAATCGAACAGATTTGGACAAAATCTGACCGACACATTTTTGATTTGGCTGAAATTTGTTTAGGTGTTTTATATCAAAAAAAAAATATACGTGTTCGAGGTTTTTTTTTTTGGAAATACAGCGGTTCCATGCTTCGTGATTTTTCGGCTTGAAGACTTATTTTCAAAAATTGACAATTTCTGTTCTATTAAAGATAGACACTTCTGTGTTGTTTTATTTCTAAGTTAGAAGATGCTTTTTTTTTAAAAATAAATTCAATAAAAAATTATTAACAAATTCCTATTGTCATAAACAAATAAAATGTTAAAATCGATTTTTAGTCATTGACCCACACCACTCTCGAAATGAGTCTTTAACATGACCATTGTATTCAACGTTTAACTTTCTATGAAAAAGTAGTTTTAATTAATGTAGTTTAATTATTAATTTTTACTGTTAAAAATAAATTACTTTATGGAGCGCGGGACGACAAAAACATCTATTAATTTAATGGGTCATTCTTTAACATACCGAATAGATTAGGATAAAATCTGACCAACACATTTTTGATTTAGCTGATAATATTTTTAGGGGTTCTATATCGAAAAACAAGATACGCCTGTTCCAGAATTTTTTCGTTTTTTTTTTTGGAAATTAGAACGGGTTTAAATTTTCTAGAATTTTGTGACTTTTGGCTGGAAGACTTATTTTCAATAATTCATAACTTCGGTTCTTTTAAAGGAAACTTCCATTTTGTTTTATTTTCAAGCTAAAAGACGCTTTGAAAAATAAACAAATTCTATAAAAATTATTAACAAATTCCTATTGTCATAAACAAATAAAATGTTAAAGTCGATTTTTAGTTATTGTAAAATAAAAATAAAGTGTGCTTAGTATAACTATTGTATTCTACGTTAAATTTTTTATAAAAAACGTATTTTTAATTAGTGGAAAAATATTTACTGTAAAATGAAATAAATTAATTTATCGAGCGCGGGACTAAAACAAAATTCGTAAATTTTTGGATAGACTATGTCTTTGGACTATAGACTAAAAATCGTTTTTAACATTTTATTTGTTTACAACAATGGGAATTCTTTAATAATTTTTAAAGATAACAGTTTTCTTGTAAAAGTTCAAATGAAACAGAAAAACAGTTTCTATCTCCCCCAGAACCTAAGTTATGAATCTTTAAAAATAAGTCTTCAAGCCAAAACTCACGAAATTCTCGAAATTTAGATCCGCTCTATTTTTCTAACACGTACATCTTTTAACCGAGAACCCCGTAAAAAATTTTCAGCTAAATCACAAGGTCAGATTTTGTCCTAATCTGTTCGATATGTAGAAGAATGACTCATTTATGGACTTTCTTGTGGCCCCATGCTCGGTAAATTAATTTATTTCTAACAGTAAAAATCATTTCTCCATTGATAAAACTACAGTTTTTGTAGGAAATTGAACGTAGAATACGATGGTCTTACTAAATACTCATTACGTGGATGGGACAATGACTTAAAATCGATTTTAGCATTTTATTTATTCTACATTATTTATATTTTTTATTACAATAGGAATTTGTTAATAATTTTATTGAATTTTTTTTTTAAATTAGCATCCTTTTACTTTAAAACAAATTAAAACAGAACTTTCTATATCTTTAGTAGAACCGAAGTCATGAATTTTGAAAATATGTTTTCAAGCAAAAAATTACGAAATTGTCGAATTTTAAAAGTTAAAACCGCTCTAATTTCCAAAAAATAAAAAAAAACGTAGAACACGTATTTTTTTTTTTTCAATATAAAACCCTTTAAAATATTTTAGTCAAATTTTATGTCCAAAAAGTGTTGGCCAGAAAGGTGTTCGGTTTGTAATAGAATGACCCATATTCATAAAATAACACAAATTATGCAAACTTAAATATAACGGTGCTATGCACAATCAACCATTCCAAGACAATTGAAAATCAAAATTACATTGTTCAGAAAATAATTCTGGTGTACTAGTTTCGTTTTCATAATATATATTGTAATGTGCCTAGGACCTACGAAATGTTTAAGACGGCTCTGAATATGACTGCTTATTCTAAGTAATAAGCAATAGTAACAACAACAAATTTTCAATGTTTGTTCGTTCTTAGATAGACAGTTTTGTTTATGTCTATTTCTGTTTATATTTTGTTTCTTGAGTATATTTTTTTTCTTGAGTAATTTTTTGTGTGATTCCAGATTCCTCGACTTCTGAATAACAGGAACAGTTAGAAAATAAATTTCCGTTTTTGAATATGTTTTAATTTTTGTAATATTTTTGGAATTTTGAAATTTATCATTTTTTGGAATATTTTTAGAATTTTGATGAAAGTTTCAATCTTTGATTTTGTTATAATGCAATATTTTTGCAATTTTGAAAAAAGTTTCAATTTTGTAATAGTTTTTGGAATATTTTTAAAATTGGTTAAAAGAGATTAAATTTTTGATTTTATTATAATTTTTGGAATTTTGAAAAAAGTGTGTATTTTTGATTTTGTTATAATTTTTGCAATATTATAAGAATTCTAGGAAAAGTTTGACTTTTTGATTTTGTTATATTTCTTGCATTATTTTTGGAATTTTGAAAACAGTTTTTTAATAATATTTAGAATATTTTTGGAATTTTGAACATGCTTAAATTTTAGATTTTATTATAATTTTTGGAATATTTTTAGAATTTTGAAAAGCTGTACTTATACTTGTATTTTTACAAAGAATTTTATGTTTAATATCCACCGCTGCTCAAAACTAAAAACAATGTTTTTGCTAATCTCTTCTTACAATATCCTACATATTTTACCAAATAATGATTAAAATGAGCTTTCAATAATATACAATGATAAAATCAAGTATTTAAGTCTGGTCTTTTTATAAAAATATAGATCTGAAAATGGGTTGAACAATGTTTATTGAGAGGTCGTTAAATTATTAACTCTTTTTCTTACAATGACCACAATTTATTGTGAGAGATTTAACCAGTACTTTGAAACGTATTAAAAACGAGCTAAGAAAATTTATGAAAAGTACAAGACTAGAGCCTTTGTCACTATTATCGATTGAGAAAGAGTTTCTACAAAAATTAACTACTGAGCCGTTTTTTAAAGAAATAGTACATTATTCAATTAGGAGCTAAAGTGATACTTTTTGTGTTGAGTCTATCGTTTGACAATTATAGAAGAAACATAAAAAGTCACTTTAGCTCCGAATTAAATACACTATTTTTTCGGCAAACGTTTAAATTTTTTATAAATATGAAATTAATACATCAAACTTTTTATAAATATGAATTTGGATCGTCATAATTACTTCCAAAAAAGAGAAAAAAATATTTAAATTTGTATGAATAAAATTTTTTTTATCAAAGCAGCCTTTTCAAAATTTCATAATATGAGAATCAACTTATTTTTTGTTGTCATGGTTATACAATATGTTTGAAAAAATAACAAACTAACAAATAACAAACGCTACTTTACAGCCTCCGTAATTTATAATAAAAATGGCGTTACTTTTGCTGTCGCTAGACGTTACTTTTGCTGTCAGGCTAAAAAGTAAGACTTTAGCTAACTCCCTAGTGGCAGTAAAGTTAAACTTTACAGCCGTTTGCCGAAAAAAGTTATTATTAATTTTGCAGCTATAAAAATAATATAGAGGAATTGAACTACAAAAAATATATTATTTCAGTTTATTTTTTTAGATTCATCAATATAATAGTTGTTAGTTTTTGTTATGATAAACTAAGAAAAATATTTTTTTTTTTTAATAAAATGTGTTGTGTTGTAGGAATTACAAAATGTGTCTCAATAATACATAAAAACCTTTTAAGACCAAGGTCCCACAACAACGTTCAAAGATGTTGATGGAGGTAAATCTTTCTTTTTTTGGTTTTTTATATTTTTTGTTAAAGAATGGATAACTAAACAAAAAATCCTATCACTGATAAAATATGACATAGGCCAATATTTTATGATAGAATAGAGAAAATAAAAGTAAATTAAAATAGCAAATATTTACAAAAATTTGCGGAAACAAAACAGAAATGTAGTTGCCAATAATCCAGCCGGTTGCATATTCCTTGATCTTGTGAATATAAATAATAAAACCAACTTTTCGAATTTTATAATCCAATCAAAGTACATAATTTTTTTTTGTTATTGTCAAAGTTATACGATTTGTTTGAAAAAAATAACAAGTATTTTTTTTGGTCAAAGAACTCTTGTTCAAAATATTTCATCGTAATGTACTATAATTGGTTTCTGCTTCTACTTGGTCTCTACCTGGTTTCTATGCATATTAATAAATCTTTTGAATATGTCTAGCCTAGTTTCAAAAGCACGCTTCGCCACTGCACTTGACAACATTTTTTCGACAAACTTATAATGCAATAATCTAGATTGTGGTCTCATGTACCAATCCCGATCATCAATATTTCTCCAAATTCAATGTTCCTACTCGTAATCACTTAAAATTAAAGATTTTTGAGCAAGAAATATGCAAATTTCCTTGTTTTGACACACTTGACGATTTTTTTGACATATTTCCGATACAGTTATCGAACACATCGTCCTTTCGGCTCTTTCCATTGATAGGCTGGGGCCGTTACCTTTTTGAGATGAAAAAATTAGTAGCAGGTAACGGCCGGCTGGAATAGAAAGTTTAGGTCATAAACAATGAAAAAAAAAACTTTCGAACTTGTGATGAAGGGAAGTAGTGAAATGGGGTGCTGTGTAAGGGGTGAAAACTGTTTTTCGTTATTTGTAACGAAACGAGGCCTCCTAGAGAAAAGTGTTTCATACAAAAGTTGTAGATAATAAAATATCTAAAACTTTTATTGCATACATTTTTCGACATAACCTCAAAGTTTGCGAGAAAATTATGAAAAACCGATTTTTCTGTTTTTTATTTTTTTTTCGCGTGAAAATTATTTAATTTAAATGAAACTTTGTGGAAGTACGTAATTATTTGCACATAATAAGCATGAATTTTTTCAATTATGGGAAATAAATTTTTTTCGAGATTTTACCATTTTTCCGAAAAAAAACCCCTATCTTTGTCGAACAACTTTATTGATGTTTTTTTGAATTTTGATGTTGTACTAGTGCTTATTTTTTTCGTCAAAATGTTTACTCTCAAATGGTATATCGATTTTAATGATTTATTGTTATTTAGCAGCTTAAAATTGAGAAAAACCGAAAAAAAAAATTTTCGAATCTCGAGCTTGTCGATTTTTTTAATTTTTTTCAATTTTTTAGCATATTTATGTTAATAATTCATAACATTTTAAAGAAAAAACTTTGTTTGGTATAAAATAAATAAAGTTGAATGAATTTACTTATTGGAAACAACGCTAAAATTGAATAAAGTAAAAAATAAAAAAATGCGTATTCAAACAAAAAAAAATTTACAAAGTTTAAAATTTAACAGCATACTATAGGGTTGCCACGTGTCCTACTTTCGGTAGGATAGTCCTACTTTGAAGCAAGAATGTCCTACGTCCTCCTTTACTATAAAAATGTCCTACTTTAGGCAAGCTGTAATACAATATCTTACACTGAAAAAAATAGATTTTTTTTCTACCTATTTCTCTCAATAAACGCGCTAGCAAAATAAGTAATTGTTATTGCACCTTTACTTATATTAAAATTGTAACTGATTATTTAACTTTATGTCGAAAGGTTAGTAACAATAGCAAATAATTTACATTGCTGACATATGTGAATATCTATGCTTTATTGCCCGATTTATTCAGGTGGTAAACCACCATTGTTTAAATTTTGAAATGAACCCACCCTTAAACCTCTGTTTTTTTAAATAACTTTTGTTACAAAGTACTTGTTCTTAGAATTATTAATAAAATAAAATGACTTATCCGAATTTTGTTATAAAGTAAAACCTTTGGCTCCAGAAAGCTAACGATTTTGAAGGAATATGTAAATACACAAAACTACTACTACTTATGAGTAACTTATACAATTACTACTTATGAGTAACTACTTATGAGTAACTGGCTTACAACATAAGTTTATTGATTTCTTTGAAAGTGCAAATGAATCAGCAGACGGCATGCATGTTTGGCTGTATTTCTGAGTTCTTAAAACTTTAAGTTTAAGTTTTTCGAGTGTTACCGCATTGGAGGCTAATAACATCAATGGGGTTATTAGCTCCATGTTATTAGCCTTTGTATATCACATGAAATTTCCTTAGTTGTATTCATCAACTAACAATCGATTAGCTAACTTCGATTTACCGATTTATCCCAGCGCATCTAGATAATTCATTTTCAATCTGACTCATAATTGTAATTCACATAACAATAAAAAACATAAAAAACCCCTTGTCAATGGACAAATCGCCATAAACAATTTGGATAAATTTCATATTTTATGATTTGTTTTTTTAAATGTATATAACTATAGTATCACATAGAAAATTCTTTTATATTTTAGGTACAATTTGTTTGTTTTTATAATTACATAAACAATAAATCTTTATCATTTTCAACATTAAATATGATCAAGAAACTGTTTTTATCTACAACGTATTTGAACGTTTGAGCTTGATAGTTTTTTTATTCGAAAAATCAAGAATCCAATTCAAAATTTTTAAATTACATCATCACCACGTTTGAAAAACTCGAACTTGCATTGATCAAAGATCAAACGTAATTTTTTGGTTGAAGATCAAACTTAACTGAAAATATGAAAAGCGAATCGCCACATCAACAGCTTGGCTACCCCAAAAAAATATTAAAAAAATATCAGTCTGATCTTTTCATCTTTGTGCATCCATTTTATAAACTGAAACAATAAAAAACAAAATAGCAAAACCCACATTACAAGGGGACCAAAATTATAAAAATTCATATAATATAGCAAATCATCTTTACCAAATCAAAAATGAAACAGTCTATAATACAAGATATGAGAAATATTAAAACCACATTTGTCGCATATGAAAATGAAATAGAAAAACGACAGCAAACTTAACAGTAAACACAATGTAATACTAACAAATAATTAGAGAACAAAATCAAGGATATATATAAAAAGATTGATTTCAACTGATTCTCTTATTTGCTTTTCCATACTGTGAAACTGCATATTCTATTTAATATATAGAATATGCAGTTTTTTGTGGGACCCAGGTCTAGACCTAGGTCTTAAAAAGGTATTTATGTCTTGTTGTGACACATATTCTAAACCCTATTACACAACACATTTTATGAAAAAAAAAAAAAATAGGTAATAAAAACGTTTTAATTTGTTTGTGGAAAAAGTAAGTCCTTCTTAGTAGTTAGTACTTACTATGTAAGAAAAAATTTATTATTATATTATTATAGAGCAATTATTTTGAAAATTTACAAAAAAATGGAAAAATGAACTTTTAGAATTTTAGTTTTGATAAACACAAAATATGTTCAAAGTATGCGATCGAGAAAAACAAAAATGCAAAAAAAAAATGTTTTGTAACACATGCGTACAAAATACAAAATATTCAATTTTGTACTACACTCAGAGAATTTTGTTAGTAAATTTAATAACCGCCCGTTTTAAAAATGTGTAATAAGTTATTTTATCAATCTAATAACGATTTTTATTAAAGTAATTGCCACATTCGTTCGATTAATACTTTTTGTTATTATTTTAATAAAAATGTTTATCAAAATAAAAATACGGTCAATATTATTAAAAAAATCACAACGGTTGATTAAACTAATAACCAATTCTTATTAAAATGATGAATTCAGACAATCAAATAAAAAATTATGTGATTAACGTAGAGTTATTAAAATTAAAACATAAATTATTATTTTTGTAGTTAATTTTAATAACCATTTTATTAGATTATTCATCGACGTTTTTACTTTCAAAACGTAGGTTATTAAATTAATAATAGTATACATTAATCTTACTTTAGGTTATTATTTTGAATAACGATTAATAAAATATTGGTAAGAAACACAGTTTATATCCAGACGCTGAATAAACAACTTTAAAAAATATTTAAAAGTTTTGTGAAAAGTTAAAAGTGTTAAGAAAATTAAACAAGGAAGATTATTTTATTAAACGATAACGTTTGGTATGTGAAACTTTGTAAATTTTTGTACTGTCTATGGTGTGGCAAAAAATTGGTTTTTCAGTTCCTGAAGCAGATTCATCAGACAGAACATGTAGAAATTTTGTTCGATGAACAGAGTAGTTAGGCTAAAATTGAGTCAACGTGGGACAGGACTAAACAACTGAGACTCAGCGACATTTCAAAATTAAAATCAACTTCGGAAATTTTAACCAAATGGAAGCAATTTAAATTACCGCTTGGTTATAAACTGGTAATTAATAATTCAATAATAGTATATTTCAATAACATTTTAATTATAATTATAATAATATATATATAATAATTATAATTAATTATAATAATATTCCTTTTAAAATTTTCAGATAGACATTTATTTTAAAGCAATGTTTCCGAAAGCCAGCGATTTTGGTTGTAAATTACCAACCATTTATTCAGAAAATTCAGCCCATTTTTGAAGAACAAATTAAAGATGAAAAGTTAAGAGAGATGGTTGAAGAACTTCGCAATACAGAGAATATGACAGAAAGTAAGTTTTTTAAATTTGTTTTTTGGCTCCAAAAACTTGAAAATCACATACAACAGAAGCAGAATTCCATTCAAATTTTACAGCAACAGAACTTTTTGCTGTCAAATTTGTATGAAATTCTGTTTCTGTTTCTGATGTATTTGAATACCCAGCTATAAGCTAAAACGTTGTTTTTGGACATGTCATTTGTAATTTTTTTGAGTGAAAACAATTAAACCTATTCAATGTTAGATTCTGTAATAATATAATATTTTTCTGTTCTATATTATTTAGATGATATTCTGCTATCAACAATGTATTTACTGCACAGGATACTCCGTCAAACCAACAAAACTTTATAGCATAAAATTTATAAGAAATACACTGTTCGATATTCTTAAAACAGTTTTGCCATTATAGGCGAAACTGTTCAAAATGATGAAGAGATGTTACAAAAGTATTTCGATAAAAAATTACCAATTCAGCCCCTTTTGTTAATTAGTGGGTCTATTATAGAGCCAAATAGTATGCTTTGATAATGTACGGTATGAAGTTTATACAACATGGAATAGTAGATTCTTGTATGAGCTTAGAATGAAGGCAATTCTTCACGAGGATGAAGTTTCCCGAAACGAGGGTAGCGAGGGGAGGGAATCCTCCGAGTGAAGAATTGCCATCATCCCAAGCGAATACAAGATTCTATTTTATTCACGACTGTAAAATATTTCGTTTAATTTCCAGTTTTCATGCAAAAATTTGTATCGCCATAATGAAATAAAAACATCAAAGATAGCGAAAAACAAAACAAGTTTGTTGTTTAATTTGTTAGGGGAATATTTAATAAACTATAGAGCTGTTAAAGAATTTTAATCAAATTCACTAGTTGTGGAATGAATACAATTACAATGGAAGCATACGCATGGAAAGCATATATTCTTTAGTCGTGGATAAAGGAATTGATGTGTGCTTCAAAATATTTTTTCTATGCGAAAAGTCAATTCACTAGTGAAAAAGAATAACAAATTATAGTTGCTATGGTTTTTTATATAATTTTATAAAGTATTTTAAACAACGTAACCATGAAAAAATAGAATATGTATTTTGAATGTTTTGTTGTCGATTTATAACTTTATAATTTATAGTAAATATTGATTATATATATACCATCATGGAAAAAATTGCATTTCCTACGCGAGATAAAAACGTTTTTCGTTCGTAAACATGTCTCACTCGACGCTAGCGCGTCTCGTGAACATATCATCTCTTGTAGGAAAATATACTATTATTTATTCAACTTAAAATGTCCGCAATCAGCAACCAATTTTGGAATTTTATCCAAAAGTATTTTTATACATTGAAAGGCGATAAAGAAAGAGCATATTCTTCGGTCAATTTGTTGATTGATTTGTTAAATTCAAATCAATAATATATATTATTAGTTTAGCTATGTAAATTTATTTTTTAATTAATAAAAAATATAGTAAAATATAATAAATATTACTATATTTTTTATTTTATATACGCACATAGACTCCTTTTGTTCTTTTAATTTTTATCACATATAAATTTAAAAATACTTTAAAGCAAAATTATGAATTATTTTAGAATTAAAACTGTGAAATATAAATACTTTAAGATTAAATGAAAATAATTGAAATAAATAAAATCGTTAATAAAAAATTTATGCTCTCTTTTATTTAAAAAGTGTAAAATATAAGTTCCATTATTAATTTAATAAATTTCATTATTAATATAATAACATCTTATTATTGATTTAATAAAAACCTATTATTAATCTAATTAGATTGTATTACTAATCTGATAACCTAATATTATTTTAAAAACAATTTTATTATTATAATAATATATGTCATTTATCCAAGGGATACCTAATATAAATGTAATCCATTATGTTATTATTTTAATAAGAATTTTTATAAATATAAAAGCTATCGTTTTTAGATTTAAAATTTAATTTTTTTTGTTAGTAAATATTACGAACAAATAATATTAGTTTAATAATGCCTGTTATTACGAAATTAGTGAAAATAATCACAAGTTGTGATTAGCTGTATAATAATCACCAAATTATTAATCTAATGGCTATTTTGATAGTTTTTGATAACAGAATTCTCTGAGTGTAGATTAGAATACAAGAAAAAACTACTTTTCGCCACATATGACTAAAAAATATTTAGAGCACAGGCTAGCACGCCGCCAGCATGTGAGATTTGTAGTTAAATCTATCCATATATCTTTCTATATATAATATTTTTATAGCACTAAATTATCAAAATAATAATTTAAATAACTTACCATATAGTAAAAACACATTAAACACATTGCATCATTGGAATTGTAAGAAAAAACAATTTATTTAGGTTTTTAAAGTTTATTATTTTGACAGCTTAGTTGGATTCCTATGTGTTGTTTTAGTTAGATTCTTGTGTTTATATTTTCAAACTCGAATAAGTTACAAATATTACAACAAAGATGGCGCACTTTAATTATTTAAAAAGCTTAAATTTGTTTATAACTTTGTTAAATAAAATGATTAAGAACAATTAAATAAATATTTATAAATCTTACGCACTTGTTACAAAAAATAGTGTGTATTACTAGTGCGAATGCGTTTTCCAAACGCGAGTTATTTGCCGCACTCCCTGCGGTCGTGCGGCAAACTAACTCTTGTTTGGAAAACGCATTCGCACTAGTAATACAATCTACTATTTTTGTCGCTCGCATAGTGAGCAAATGCGCATGGAAAATATAGGTTAAGGTGTCTTTAAAATGATTTAACTCGGTCAACTATTGGTGGATTTCAACAATTTTTTTTTTTTATTCATAAAAGATCATATTCATTTACAAAAAATATTTTAAAAAATTATATATTGAATTTTTTATTTTTTTAATTAAATGTTTAATTAAATCTGTTATAATAAAAAAGCTTCGTAAAATTTTAATCCCAAAAATTTATGAAAGATAGCCCCAAGTATGGTCAATAACATATCAAAACTAGAGGAGGCACTCTTTAATAGTTTTATAGATACACAATTTAAAGTGATTAGATCATATAACAAAATTATAAATTTTTATTTTGCAAATAGATATGTTCAACAAACAACATTTGAAACATATAAAAATCCGTTACAATATTTTTTTCAAACATTATTGCACACTCTCGTTGCGTTCTCTGTCACTGTCTTTCTAAATTTTATTTGAAGCGGTTGAGTGTACTTGTAAAGATTTTTTTGGAGAGTTGAATATTTTTGAAATTATAAATCTGGGATTTTAGATTTGATTTCAGTTTAGGAATAATTTGGCTTCTAAGTATTTCCAATTGCTCTATGCTTTCACACTTCGCAAGATTACTGAAGGATTGGTTGTTCAGCATTAATGATATTAATTCATTATTTGAAGCAACAAACAACATTTGAAACATATAAAAATCCGTTACAATATTTTTTTCAAACATTATTGCACACTCTCGTTGCGTTCTCTGTCACTGTCTTTCTAAATTTTGTTTGAAGCGGTTGAGTGTACTTGTAAAGATTTTTTTGGAGAGTTGAATATTTTTGAAATTATAAATCTGGGATTTTAGATTTGATTTCAGTTTAGGAATAATTTGGCTTCTAAGTATTTCCAATTTGCTCTATGCTTTCACACTTCGCAAGATTACTGAAGGATTGGTTGTTCAGCATTAATGATATTAATTCATTATTTGAAGTCATTTCATAAATTCGCATTTGCTTTTCTTCGTTTTCTTTATTCTTTATTTTTTTGTATCGGTTTAATTTTAATTTACTGCTAATTTCGTTTTATATATGTTTATTTTGTTGGTAAAATTACCTTTAATTGTAATATTTATAGTTTTAATTATCATTTAAACATAAATAGATTATATAAAGCCCCCACACTTTATATTTTTAGTATTATTTTTTTGTCGGGACATTTGCCACTAAACCCTTGGTTTATAAAATGTCCCTAAATTTTATTCTGGAATTTTGGTTGATCTTGTAATATTGTAACGATCGCAATAATCGCAAAACAATAATAAAACCAAATTCATCTTCGTTTTCAATTCAATAAAAATGCATTTCATTAGTTTCCGTTCATTTTTACATTAATAATAATTTTAAAATTTTCTAAAACTTAACTGCTAGTTAAATTTTGAATATACTATAAAAAGCAAACGAACGTACTAAATTTTTATTTCCAAGACTAATGAACAGACGTCGTTGTTAATCATTTGCTGAATTTCAAGTATTACCCGATTTTGTTTTTGACATCGTAGGATGTCAAAAGCAAAATCACATTTTTGCAATTTTTAATTTGAAAATTTTTCATTCCATTTTCTGCTTTTAAAAAAGGAAAACGTTCAATTTTTATTTGTATTAAACATTAAATAAAACAGAAAAAAAGAGTCTATATAAAAAAAAATTATATATCCATGAGTGATGTTGTGATATAATAAATTGTGATTTAAAATTAAATAGATTTTAATAATAATATTTACATAAATTTGCCACAATTTAATAAATGAATGGTTATTAAAGTATCAAAGAATTTTTTTTGCTGAGATACAGGAAGAATAGCGCGTCTTTATATTTTTACTTGATTATGCTGTGTTTTTGTGACTTCAAAACGCCATTTTATTAATATCAAGTAATAAATTTGTTTATTCGATTAATTTATAAAAAATTATCAATGGGAATATGGAGAATTATACAATTTAATTGATCCAAATATAGAATATGGAAATATTGTATATAGTGGCAATAATAATCAATCAGGAATTCGTTTAATAAATCCACCGCAGACAAATTTGACAGAACATAATGAAGAAATGATATTGGAAAATCAAACAAATAACTTAAAACAACAGAATATTGATGACATCAATCAACAAAAATAACTTAAGGTATTTATTATAAATATGTACATTAATTTTAATTTAATTATTACTTTTGGAATGTCAAGATAAATTTAGGAAATAGTAAGAGATTCTCAAATTCAGGGTCCGTGTGGAGATAATCCGTATGGAGGGAGTGACCTCCTTTGCTTAACTATAATAAGATGTGTTTGTGATCTGCATAGATTTAATAGTATACTGAACAGAAACATAGTAGTAAAGGTCCAATGATGATACGTAGCGCCGAACAAAAAGGGACCCGTTAGCCTAATTACAGTTATATTATTTGGTGGGAAAATATTTTCCAGTTTGGGCGTTGGCAAGCCGGTTTTTTTTTTGAAAAAAAACTTTTTTTGTGGAACATTTTATATTATTATATTTATATATTTATATATTAATTGATCATTTCAATTTAGATTAATTAATATCTATATATAGTTTATTTTCGCGTCGGTTTATTTGGCTAAATTTTGTTAAAAAGCTAGAGGAAAAAAATAAAGGTTTAGTTTCTAGGGTGTTCATGTGTATATTTATCATAAGTACTCTAAATTTATATTTTCAAAAATTTAAAGAATTCCGCGTTTCTCTTTGTAAGTTTTAGGATAAACCAGTTGTGGTTTTTTTTTGGTAATAGGGTGGTGGCAACCGGTTTGGGCGTGGTTGTCAATCAGCTTTTTGTTTATCTTGAAATAAACCAGTTATTGGTTTCGTTTTGGTTTTGATTAGGAAATTACATATTTTGAATTTTGATAAGAATGTATACAATTATGAGGGGTCAGGGGTTGTTAAGGAGGTGTCGGCCAGGTGGGTTTGAGCCCTGGATGAATGAGGTGGATGGGAGAGCGAATGAGGAGAGAAAAGAGAGAATGGTTGAGGCGAGGAATGTAGTGGATGGAATGATAAATGTGATTCTGGATGAAGTAAAACATAAAATATTTTTGGAATTGATGGATGATATTTACGAAGAAAAATATGATGAGTTTCTGGATGATTTGATTTGTGAGATAGTGAATGAGGAGTTGAATGGGGTGAATGAGGAAGCGGATGAGATGGATGAAGTGACTGAGGAAGTGAATGTGGGCTGGCGTGAGAGAAGGAGGATAAATAGAAATAGGAGCTCTCACCTGAAGAGGAAGGAGAGGAGAAGAAGGGAGAAGGAGAGTCGCTTGGTCGTGGAGCTGGGAGCTTCCTCGACCAAGAGTACTCAAACGGAGGAGCTGGTTGAGGAGGTCCCCATCTCACCGACCACGCGACAGGAAGAGGAGTGGTCTGGTCCACAGGAGGCCCCTGTCCCTCACTGTATAATTAGTTAAGACTAATTTTTTTTTAATTTTGAAAAAAACCGTTTTGGGACAGCAATTTTTTTGGAGATTGTTTTTTGTGCTGTCATCTGCTTTTAGTAATACTAATTGTTTTTTTATTTGGAAAAAAGAAAACCGTTTTGGGGAAGCAGTTTTTTTTTTGAAATTTTTTTATGCTACCATGTACATATTGTACATATAATTGTTTATATATTGTACATATTTTTGGATGATGCAATTAATTTATATATGAAATTAATTGTATGTTTTTTTTGATTATGGTTAGATTTAGTAAGTGTTTAGCTGGCTTTTTTCAATGCACTCATACGCGATCCCCATATTCGTCATTGGTTTGATGTGAGTTACAATTTCGAGGTATTGATTTGTGTATTGTTCACACTATGGAATGGATGTCAATAGAACATGTCTCATTACAGTTCTATAAACTTTTGAACTTGTACGGAAGTGTTGAAATATTTTTATTTTGGCTAATATAATGTTCATTTTTGGCCAAAACGACTTCTATTGCAGTACGCCTTATTAGATTTTATGATTTGTACATGAATTATTTTGTGTATCTCATATATATATACAAAATAATTTATGTCAAACCTGGAAGTCTGGGTAGGTTTCCTATTGCAACACAATTCGTTTGGCGAAAGAATTTTTTGTGGTTAAGTCATGTTTTTATGAGTTTTAGGATGTTATTGACGTAATAAAGGTTAACATTGACCAAACAGTTTTTCAACAATTTTATATAAGTTTAAGTCTTTCGTCACTACTATCAAAGTATTATTGGTCTATGTTTATGGAAGTACATTGAAAATAATTAATTCCCATTAGCTTTATGGAGTGGGCCGGATCCAGATCGGTATCTTCACATTTGTCATCATATTGATCCGCTGACGTAGGTATACATATCTCGTATGAGTCCATTTAGTTACCATTTTTAAAATTATTTTTATTGCGATTAATTTAAAGAGTGGGATGGGTATGGAA
The DNA here is from genome assembly GCA_963693315.1 of Diogma glabrata. Lineage (NCBI taxonomy): Eukaryota > Metazoa > Arthropoda > Insecta > Diptera > Cylindrotomidae > Diogma > Diogma glabrata. Next base: position 97,789,100 of record OY856188.1, on the reverse strand, counting down.
GTAATTATTTTTAGCTAACATTTATTTTTGTTTTGGATACAATAAGTAAAGCGAAAAATTTGACCTGAACAAATATATTAGAATTAATAACTTAAAAATTAGTAAGCTTAGTTTTAAATTTAAAATAATCGTAATTTTTTTATAATGTAAATTACCAATTTGTTATCTGGTCTGAGGATTGGATTTGATTAATTTCATGTAAAACTTTATTAACACATATTATATGTTTCATGTTTCGATTTAGCATTTTTAAATAAGAAGTTGTTTAGATTATGGATAAGTTATATATTATTTAGGTTTATTGATTCACTTTCTCAGCGGTAGGCCTAAAAAGCCATCCATAGAGCTTCACTCTTTAACATTGATGTCGTTCTTAGATCGCCTATGGCCATCGGGGTTATGCGATCGAAGAACATTGGTTTCTTCTCTTCATTCGGCGAGGAAGTCCTCAGGGACGAGGAGTGGTGTTGCTGTGTTTGTACTTAGGTGCAAACCAGTAGTACCATTCCTTGCTCAGAGGCTTCTTCGGTGTAATGAAGAGAAGAACCAATTGTACTTTTGCTTTCAGGATCAGAGGCTTCACCTCAAACAAATTCAAAAACTTACCATTTTTCCATTTAGCTTTACAATAGACAGTTTTTCATGGAGTTTAAGATTTGAAGTCTGGTGCTCGGGAGCGTTCTACAACTTTCGCATTAGGTTTAGTTGTAATTTATTTGTAGATTAAACAAGCACAACTGGGTCAGTAGAAATGGACCTAGTGTCTAATCGTGACAGTTGTGATTGTTTTATTAGGTTGGGGAGAATCTGTTCTGTAGAATCTGGTCGTTAGGGGCTTTTCTAGTCAGTTCTCACATGCATTGTTGAAGTGGGCTCGCGAACGCGATATTTCAAATTTAAATGAAATGGATATTGTACCATACTTACTTTTTATATTGTCTCCAGACGGATCTTGACTTTGGGAATCTCTTATCTAATTATTAAATAAAAAAAAATAAAATAAATCAAACAAATTTTTCAAAAAAACTAAATAAAATTTTTATTAAATAAATAATTTTTTTTAAAATTTAAGTTAGTTTTAGGTAACTAAATAAATAAATTTTCTTAATTAAGCTTTACGTCAAGATATAAATAAATATTTTTTATTTTTTTAAAAAAATAAATCAATATTTCAAGTTAGGACGGTGCATCCAATAAATAAACATTCTTTTGAATATTTTTTATTCTTCAATTTTTTTAAAAATAAATAAATATTTTTAGGGGTGCTATCGTCAATAAATAATTTTAGGTATATAATTAATTCTGAAATTTCAGCATATCTGAAATTAAAATAAATAAATTATATTTTTACATATACAATATCTTAGGAATTTTTGTACAGATTCAGCAAGGATTAGCTACGACGGTCTTTCCTTTGGTTCCTTTACGAAGTTTGTTTTTTTTTACAAAAATTTTCTGTTTTTTTTGGGGCGTTCGTTGGTTTTTTTGTCGTTTTGCGCTTTTTATTGTTTTCACTTTTACAGCATACTAGCTACATTTTTTTTGTTGAGATTGGTTTTATTATTGTTGTTTGTTATTGTGAATTCTGGATTCTATAAATTTTACCATCAAAATGTCAAGTCAAATAGACATTGACCATCCATTTTATGGATTGGAACCCAGCGAACTGCAAATTGAATGTCTGGTTCGAGGTGTGGATTTCAGAGGGGTCAACTGGGCAGAGGAACTTCGAAACCACGCGGTACAAGGTTCAGTTCCATTAACTGTATCTCACGCGAGAGATTTGGTAGCTGAGTCTCAAATGGTGGTGCAGGCAGCACAACTAATTGTGAATCAGATACGTAGACTTCAGCCACCGATTAATCAGCCTTTTTTAGATGGTCTGGCTAATCGTGTGTTGCACTATACAGGGAGGATGAATAGGTTGGGTTCTCGCGAGGATTTGCAAGAAGCCCACACCTACGCTATCTCCCAATTGTCACGCGCTTGGGATATAATAAGATCGTTGTCGACACGTCCAGTTATGCAGAGTAAACCAGGAGGATCATCTGTACCATCCGAATCGCCTGCGTTTCAGCCAGAGGAGAGATCCACTCCAATACCAGTACAGCCAATGACTAATACGATACACAGTTTAAATCGTGGGTATCAGCAACAACAAAGACGGGCAGAACAATTACCACCATCGTATTTTCAACAATCAGGTTTAAGAGCGGAGGACTTCGCATTACCACAACTGGGTTCATCGTTCCAAGCTGAACAAATATACATCAATCCGGCATTGGTACAGCAGCCTCTGAATTATCAACCGATACCACAGGAGCAGTTACAACAATTTCAAACAAATTATCCACAAGCTCCATTAACAGCACCACCACCATACAACCCACTTCCTCAGGTATCTCGTGTCGCGGCTCCAGCATTGTCACCGGGAGCATACCGAGAGGTACGTAGGAACAATTTGAGTCGTTATGACTCAAATTGGGTTCCGAACTTCACAGGGGATGGTCACTCTCCTGATGTTCATGAGTTTATCCATCGAGTGGAGGCGGCTGCAAGGAGGGACCGTGTGTCCTGGGACGACCTGAGGTCGATCGTTCCACGGTACCTCAAGGCAGCTGCCGATAGATATTATTTGAATTTAACTCATGAATATGAGGAAGTGACCTACTCAGTGCTTAGGGAAGGACTCCTACGCACCTTCGGTACGCTCACCGATGATAAAGCGGTATTACGTGTTCTTTTGAACCGTAAACAGAAAGTCAAAGAGAGCGTTTATGAGTATTTAGTTGAAGTGGGTTCGTTAAATCGGAGATTAGTTCGACCATTTGCTGCAGCTGAATTATTAGAAATCGCTAGGGAAGGACTGAGTGTAGAACTGAAAAACGCTACACTTGCAGCAACAATTACAACTATGGACGAGCTTCGGACATTGTGTCAGAAGTTCGAACGTTTGTGGTCTACACCAGTCCCAACCAGAATGTCAAACTTAAGGATTAGCGAACTACAGCAAGTGGACGACTATGAATCAGAAATAGATCCAGAACAAGATGGATATATTGAAGCTGTGGATACACAACCTAGAAGAATTCTGCAACGACCTGTGATATCATCTGGTAATACTAATCAACCTGGTCCATCAATGTCCAGACAACCAATTGTCTGTTTTAGATGCGGGGTAAATGGACATCGAGCTCCTGATTGTTCTAAAAACAGAATAAAATTGCACTGTTGGAAATGTAATAAGCCGGACGTTATATATGCAAATTGTTCATATTGTCACCCGTCGGTAAACTTCCGTCCGAGAGTACATGCTTCGGGGATGGTACCCTCGGTTCAACATCCAACGAGCCCGAAGAAAACGACGAGAGATGTAGCAACGCAGGACGATCGATCACCACTCAGGAAACCAGAATAAAATCACCCAGTACATTTAATTTCCCATCATTACATCACACATATTTTAGACGTCTGGAACGTAACATCAGATATTGGAGGGTGAGGAAATTATTTCGTAAAGCTTGTATTTCATCTATCCTTTCAGAAACAAAGGATCCTCGGCCGCGATTAACAATTAAGGTTTTGGACAAACATATCTCCGGATTATTGGATAGTGGAGCTTCCATCACAATACTTGGAAGAAATTCCTTGGAATTATTGGAATCATCAGGTACAACCTACTGTAAATACACTTCGTGTATTCGTACGGCGGATGGTACTGCAAATAAAATTTTGGGTTACATAGAAATTCCAATAACTGTGAATGCCTCCACTAAACCAATGCGGTTCCATATAGTTCCTGGATTACGAGAAGAGCTCTACCTGGGCATAGATTTCTGGGAGAAATTTGGTATTGTTCCTTCATTTGTTAGTGAACTGACTCGCACAGAGCTACAAACTTTTAATACACATAACCTCACCACTGATCAGCAACATGAACTGGATATGATCAAGGATTCTTTCCCGTCATTTGAAGTGTCTGGACTCGGAAAGACTTCTTTGGTTGAACATGTCATCGATGTTGGTGATAGTGCACCTGTTAAACAGAGACACTATCCCACATCGCCGGCTGTTCAACTAAAGGTCTATGCCGAACTTGACCGAATGCTTCAAATGGGCGTGATCGAAGAGTCTAACAGTTCTTGGTGCTCGCCAGTGGTTTTGGTACAAAAAGAATCTGGTAAAAACAGATTATGTATTGATAGCCGTCGTGTCAATTCACTAACTAAAAAGGACGCTTACCCACTTCCCTTGATTGATGGCTTACTAGGTCGTCTAAATAGCACGAAGTACATATCAAGTATTGATCTCAAAGATGCTTTCTGGCAGATTCCTCTGGCAGAAGCATCTAGAGACAAGACAGCCTTCACAGTGCCTGGTCGTCCATTGTATCAATTCCGGGTTATGCCCTTTGGATTGTGCAATGCTCCCCAGACAATGTGTCGGCTAATGCACAAAGTGATACCACATCAATATCACGAAAATGTCTTTGTTTATTTAGATGATCTATTGGTAGTCTCTTCCACGTTCCAGGAACATATGGAATTGCTGTCCAAAGTCTCTTCATTGTTAAGAGCGGCTGGGTTAACAATAAACCTCAAGAAAAGTAAATTTGTTCTGAGAGAGGTGAAATACTTAGGATTTTTGGTTGGTGAAGATGGTCTTCGAACAGACCCTGACAAGGTAAGAGCTGTAGCAGAGTATCCAGCTCCATCTACAGTTAAACAGATACGACGTTTATTGGGAATGGCTGGTTGGTACCAACGTTTCATACCCAATTATGCAAGCGTGGTATCACCAATCACAGATTTATTAAAGAAGAGTTCGGGAAAATTGAAATGGACATTGGAAGCGCAAGCTGCTTTCGAAAATTTAAAACGATTGCTGACTACAGCACCAGTATTAATTAACCCTGATTATAATAAAGAGTTCTTTATTAGATGCGATGCGAGTCTGACAGGAGTAGGTAGTGTGTTGTATCAGGTTGATACTGACGGACAAGAGTGTCCGATAGCCTTCATGTCGAAAAAACTTAATAAAGCTCAACGAAACTATTCTGTTTCTGAGCTTGAATGTCTTGCGGCAATTCTGAGTGTGAAGAAATTCAGGGGCTATGTTGAAGGTCACCGATTTACAATTGTGACTGATCACTCAAGTCTGAAGTGGCTTATGTCACAGAAAGACTTGAGTGGTCGTCTGGCTAGGTGGAGCCTAAAACTCCAACATATGGATTTTACCATTGTCCACCAAAAAGGTACCCAAAATATAGTCCCTGATGCTCTATCTCGTCTTTATGACGATACACACGAGGAATTGACGGAAGCATTAACACATCATGTTAACGACATTAAAATCGACAATGAAGGTTATCGGCACAAAGAATATACGGATATGATAGCTAAAGTTCAATCATCACCCAAGGACTTTCCATCTGTTAAAGTCGTGGATGATAAGCTATACATACGTATTGAGCCAAGATCTGATGCAATACCCAACGATGTTCCTGTGTGGAAACTCTGGGTACCAAAACCGATGACTTCAAACATGATTCAGAAACATCACGATGATAGTACTGCTGCTCATGGAGGTGTTAAGAAGACTTTAGAATTACTTCGACGTCTTTACTATTGGCCGGGCATGGCGTCACAGGTACACAACTATGTTGTGTCCTGCGACACATGTAAACAAACAAAAGCCACGAATCAGATATTGCGTCCTCCGATGCAATATCAATTCGAAACAGCACGTCCATGGCAGAGAGTCTATATAGATTTTTTGGGGCCGTACCCTCGTTCTACACTTGGGAATACGGTATTACTGATAGTTCTGGATCATGCTACGAAGTTTGTACTACTGAAACCACTTAGAAACGCAACTTCACCGAAGGTGAATGCTTTTCTGAGGAACGAAGTGTTTCTTACATATGGGGTACCAGAGCTTCTGCACAGTGACAATGGCAAACAGTTCACTAGTAGGAACTTTCAAAATCTTTTGTCAGATTTCGGCATTAAACACATTAGGACCGGTGTTTATAGTCCTCAAAGTAACGCGTCAGAGCGGGTCAATAGGTCAGTTTTAGCAGCAATTCGAGCGTTCATTAAAGGTCAACATACCAAGTGGGACTCACAAATTGGTGAAATCGCATATGCACTGCGGGCTGCAGTACATTCAGCTACCAAGTACTCACCGTACTATTTATTGTTTGGTCAACATCCAATCTCGGATGGAAATACTTACCATTTGTTGAGATCACTACACCAGCTTGGTGAAGATGCTGGTGAGGAAATGGAACGCACTGATCATTTGACTCTGCTTAGGAACCGGGTTCAACAAAATTTAAAAGCAGCCTTCAAAAAATCGCAACATCAGTACAACCTGCGATCTAAACTACGGACTTTTCAACCACAACAACGTGTGTTTGTACGGCAACATCATTTGAGTGACGCTACCAAAAAGTTCTCGGCAAAATTGGCTCCAAAGTTCTTACCTGCAATGATTAAGACTAAGATTGGAAATGTACTCTACGAGTGCACAGATATGAGCGGTAAGAATCTTGGAGTCCATCACGCGAAAGACATCAGGGAATGATGTCTTTTCGTTAGGTAGGGTTGTTCCTCTGGCTGATTGTCGTCTCTGGGGTTCACATCTTCAGGTCATACTTACTGGTTGTATCGGGGTGTCCATGGTGCTGACGTTCGGATGGATGGTCGGTCTCAATACTCAGTGAAGTTCTTAAGGACTTCATGAGTGTTGGAACCGGTCATCGGTCTTGACGCCAGTGACTGTGGGTATCTCGATCCCAGATACAGTTTAATAAGTGGAAGTAGTTCGGTGGTTTTCTGTCATGGAGGGGATGGCGACGTTTTTGTGATTTCAAGAGTAAAAATCTTGGTTTCTACCTTGAATTCATGGTGTAACGATCGCAATAATCGCAAAACAATAATAAAACCAAATTCATCTTCGTTTTCAATTCAATAAAAATGCATTTCATTAGTTTCCGTTCATTTTTACATTAATAATAATTTTAAAATTTTCTAAAACTTAACTGCTAGTTAAATTTTGAATATACTATAAAAAGCAAACGAACGTACTAAATTTTTATTTCCAAGACTAATGAACAGACGTCGTTGTTAATCATTTGCTGAATTTCAAGTATTACCCGATTTTGTTTTTGACATCGTAGGATGTCAAAAGCAAAATCACATTTTTGCAATTTTTAATTTGAAAATTTTTCATTCCATTTTCTGCTTTTAAAAAAGGAAAACGTTCAATTTTTATTTGTATTAAACATTAAATAAAACAGAAAAAAAGAGTCTATATAAAAAAAAATTATATATCCATGAGTGATGTTGTGATATAATAAATTGTGATTTAAAATTAAATAGATTTTAATAATAATATTTACATAAATTTGCCACAATTTAATAAATGAATGGTTATTAAAGTATCAAAGAATTTTTTTTGCTGAGATACAGGAAGAATAGCGCGTCTTTATATTTTTACTTGATTATGCTGTGTTTTTGTGACTTCAAAACGCCATTTTATTAATATCAAGTAATAAATTTGTTTATTCGATTAATTTATAAAAAATTATCAATGGGAATATGGAGAATTATACAATTTAATTGATCCAAATATAGAATATGGAAATATTGTATATAGTGGCAATAATAATCAATCAGGAATTCGTTTAATAAATCCACCGCAGACAAATTTGACAGAACATAATGAAGAAATGATATTGGAAAATCAAACAAATAACTTAAAACAACAGAATATTGATGACATCAATCAACAAAAATAACTTAAGGTATTTATTATAAATATGTACATTAATTTTAATTTAATTATTACTTTTGGAATGTCAAGATAAATTTAGGAAATAGTAAGAGATTCTCAAATTCAGGGTCCGTGTGGAGATAATCCGTATGGAGGGAGTGACCTCCTTTGCTTAACTATAATAAGATGTGTTTGTGATCTGCATAGATTTAATAGTATACTGAACAGAAACATAGTAGTAAAGGTCCAATGATTATAATATGCTTGTTTGTGCTCTCCATTTGTTTACTGAATATATATGTATGTATATCTATGTATGTATATGCATAGTTTTTTGTTTGAGTAACCAAGCTATTTAATTTGAATTTTGTATTAAATCCTATTGGTTTTTAAACAATTTCCATGAATAAAATAAAAATAAATAAAAAAAAATAAATAAAAAAATAAATAAAAAAATTTGTGATAATTTGGACGCTTATAGTTTTAGTGAAAAGCTATAGTTAAAAAACATTGGAAAGAAATCATAGCAAAGTGGATAGTGAGTGACAGTGACAATTGGGCCGAGTGTTCAGAGGCGTAGCTAGGGGGGGGCGGGGGGGGCGGTCCGCCCCGGGTGTCACCCGTTTTGGGGTGACACCCGAACGTAAAAAACTTAAAAAAACCATCACAATGTTTTCAACGATAAATCACTTCGAAACCGTTTTGGGGTGACACCCGAACGTAAACAACTTAAGCAAACCATCACAATGTTTTCAATGATAAATCACTTCGAAACCGTTTTGGGGTGACACCCGAACGTAAAAAACATAAACAAACCATCACAATGTTTTCAACGATAAATCACTTCGAAACCGTTTTGGGGTGACACCCGAACGTAAACAACTTAAACAAACCATCACAATGTTTTCAACGATAAATCACTTCGAAACCGTTTTGGGGTGACACCCGAACGTAAAAAACTTAAACAAACCATCACAATGTTTTCAACGATAAATCACTTCGAAACCGTTTTGGGGTGACACCCGAACGTAAACAACTTAAACAAACCATCACAATGTTTTCAATGATAAATCACTTCGAAACCGTTTTGGGGTGACACCCGAACGTAAAAAACATAAACAAACCATCACAATGTTTTCAACGATAAATCACTTCGAAATCGTTTTGGGGTGACACCCGAACGTAAACAACCTAAACAAACCATCACAATGTTTTCAATGATAAATCACTTCGAAACCGTTTTGGGGTGACACCCGAACGTAAAAAACTTAAACAAACCATCACAATGTTTTCAACGATAAATCACTTCGAAACCGTTTTGGGGTGACACCCGAACGTAAACAACTTAAGCAAACCATCACAATGTTTTCAATGATAAATCACTTCGAAACCGTTTTGGGGTGACACCCGAACGTAAAAAACTTAAACAAACCATTACATGTTTTCAACGATAAATCACTTCGAAACCGTTTTGGGGTGACACCCGAACGTAAAAAACTTAAACAAACCATCACATGTTTTCAACGATAAATCACTTAGAAACCATTTTAACCAGGTTATCCATATAATTTTAATTTATAAATTGTGATAACTTATAAATGTGTCCTATAAATGTGTTATTGGTTCAAAAAGAATCTATTCTACTTTTCAAAATTTTTGAGTTATTACGTGAAATAAAATTTTAACAATATTAATCGAATCAACATGTTGAGCATTGAATCCCATCACCACAATTACTCAATAGCTTTGAATATTCCTATAGATACCATATTGACCGTTTCTTACGATATATTATTTAGTATGCAAGCATGATTATTTAATGACCAGGTCTGAAAACACATATGCTGAATAATGTATAGGAAAAGTGGTTTACGTCGATAATGTGGCACCCTTTGTCGATAGGGTGGCACCCTTGATTTACAATGTCTCTATTCCAAAATTATTTCTAAAATATCCGCTTAACCTTACTACCTAATATATGTTTTACATTTCAAACAAATTAATTGCAAACACCTAAGGAAACTAACAAACAATCAAATTACCGTGTTTGTAAATGATCTCAAAATAATTTTTTTTCCTTTATCTTGAAACTCAAAGAATAAATTGAAATAGGTCGTTTTTCAATGGACACAAAAATAATTACTGTAGAATAAAATGACAGTTATGCAGTTTTGCAAATTTTTGTAGGTTGATACATACTCATACTGTTTGTTTTCAGTTTTATATATTTATATATTTGAATTAAATGAAAGTTTATCATTTAAAATTACATTTTGTTGGGTTTTAAATCCCTTGGAAATTTCAAACTCATCAAGTGATTCTTTTAAAGATCCTTGGCTACATAAATGTAAAGCCTTCAATTTTTTTTTAAAAGTGGTGTAGCTATTGTTATTAACTATGTAAATGGTTTGCAAAAATAAACTTTAAATTTTGTTTATTTTTCTTCTTAGGTAGGTATTCCTTAAATCAATCTTTAAAACATTTTCCGGTTTTCCCGATGTAAAATTTTTCACAAAAATCACATTCAATTTTGTAAATTATTGAGCATGATTCTAATTGGATCTTTAATTTTGGTTTCAATTCTTTATATAAAATATCTTTTAGGATTTCATACTTATATTTTTTTAAATAGTTCCTTATAATATTAGGCTATGATTTGTAGATTCCATTTTATCAAATATTATTTAATATAAGTTGTTACAAGGAAATTTAAATAAATTAATTTTCTTTGCGGTGTATTTAGTCGTTAACACAGTGTACTTATTATGAACTATGTACCTATTATGTATCCTACAAATATATTTAGAATTAATGCTTTGCTGATACCTATACTATAATAAAAAATATTTTTTTAGATTTCGTTTAGCAAATATCCTAAAAAATAAATATGCCACGAGGAGTTCATACTTTTTAAAGAAAAAGTTGGTTCCAGCAGAGAAAGACCAAATCTATAAATATGTTACAAAACCCGATGATATCCAAGGTTCATCAAAAGAAACTGATTATCACGTTGATGCAACGAATGTTTCAGAGAATATCGGCTCATCTTGGGAAAGTAACAGCAACAATACAGAATTAATAATGATAACCTATGATGACGAATTAGAAAGGAATAATGAAAATGACAGTGATAATGCCGCTAATGCTTCTACTATCGAAGACAGTATTTGCATGGGTGAATCACTTCAGGACTTAAGAGATGTATCACATTGGAATATACTCGTCTCTGGTAATGTTCGCATTGAAATCATAAAAAAAGAAAGTGAACATTTTCAAAATAGAGAAGGGTCGTTTGTTACTGTATCTAGACACGGGTTAGACATAAAAGGTGATATTCGCCATCTTCCTAAAGATTGGTTTTATAAAATGATGAATAATGGTGAAAAAATTCTACGGCCATGGATTGTTTATTCTCCTGTAAATAATAACTTGCGTCCTGTATTGCTTCTGTTGTCGTGTATTTGCTGTCACCAATAATAATAATACAAAATCAACATTTACTACTGGATATCAGAAGCGGTGGAAACTAAATCCCAAAGTGGCCGAGCATGAAACTTCAAATGAACATCTGGAGAATTTTGAAAAGTGGAAAACTTTGGAAATGAGGTTAAAAATTCATAAAACGATACGAGACGCAGCCTTGCAATTAATATATAATAAAAAACAGAAGTGGAAACATCTTTTATCAAGATTATTGGATATAACTTTGTTTTTATCTAAACAAAACCCAGCATTTCATGGACATGATGAAGGACAAAGTTCTTCAAATAAAGGCAATTTCTTAGAACTAACCAAACTATTGTCAAAGTATGATGTAGTGTTAAAAGAACACATTTTGAATTTGGAGCATGGTAAATCACCAAAAGTATCATATTTGTCACCAGATATACAAAATGAGTTCATAAATGTTTTAGCGATCCACGTAAAGTTTAAGCTTGTCAACGAAATTAAATCGGTTAAATATTTTGGAATTATGTTTGATAGCACACCTGACATTTCATATTGATCAAATGTCAGAAGTGATTCGTTATGTGAAAATTGATGGTAGTAAAGTGGAAATCAAGGAAGCATTCCTTGGATTTTTTCCTTTACGTGGAAAAAAGCCGCTGATTTAAGCGATGAAATTCTTACACTGGAAAAAAAATTGAAGTAATGATAACCTCATCTCGAAGATGGCAGTTTATTATTCATGCAAAGAAAAGATATTTACAAACAATTTCACCGTGATTGGGACAACTACTCAGTACTCAGTAACATTTTCCTGATAACAGAATGAGGTGTAATTAAAATATAAAGTGCTATCCAATATAACAGTAGTTGAACAAAGTTAATAACTATTTCCATGAAAACATATTTCTTTGGCCTTATATCATGAATTTTTCATTTTAAAATTTAAGTATTTGAGATTAATTGAACTATATTTTATTTTCACATAAACATTTCATGTGATTGTCTCAACTGCATCGGCTTATCATTGTACGGTTGTTGAATCAATCTCGTATTTCGATTCGCCATATCTGCCCGCACGGTGAGGTTGAGACAACTGCATTTCGATTGGAAATAGGACATGTTTTTTTCAGTGTAAAAATCTTGAAAATGATGGTATAGATGTTATGAATTGTCGCTCCCAAAGGTTATGATAATGCAGCTGTTATGAGTAGTATACATGGAGAAGTGCAAGCTATTATTAAAGCAAAAAATAACAAAGCAATTTTTGTGGGCTGCAAAGATCATTCAATTAATTTATACGGCCAACACTCGTCTGTGGAAGCCATTTTTACATGTTTTTCTGCTTCGACTAGCCGCTGGGAAGTACTTGCTAAACACAACAAAGCAACTGTTAAAATACTCTTAACAGCGCATTGGAGTGTTCATTATGCTGCAGTAAAAGTATTGGCCGAAAACTTTGATGGGATTGTGGCTGAAATTGAGAAGTTAAGTGATCAACAAGAAAATGTAGACACTAGAGGCGCTGCACAGAACCTTATCAATTCAGCATGTGATTTTTCGTTTCTTTGCTATCTTTTGTTTTGGAATGATATTCTAAGAGAAATAATATCTGTGTTTAGATTGGATTGCAAAGCACGGGCTTGAATATTGATCAATTAGCTACAAAAATAGAGTCAATTCATAACGAAGTCTCATTGTAGAAGAGGCAATAGATCTTGCTGCGAAAAAATCGGAGGACTATGACATTCCAATGGAAAGCCGAATTCGTCATAAAAACGCAAAAAACGAACGGGTGGTGAGTTTGCACCTGATGTTGGACTGACACTGAGAGCTCAACTTAAAAAGGACATGTTGGAATGTCTTGACCGATTCAGTGTTGAACTCCGAACTAGACTGAAGTCAGTTCAAGATTTAGCTTCATTGTTCGAGGTTGTGCAGACAAACACTTAGCTTTTGGCGAACAGTGAAGAGTTAAAATTATCGGTATCAAAATTTACTGGTTTTTATGATGCGGTATTGGCAACAGAACTCTTCATAGAGATACAAAGGGTGAGGAGGCATTTAAAAGCGGCCAATGTTACAGTTTCTAACTGGGTGTACCTAGACTTTTTGAAATTCATCGTAGAATGGGATTTTTTAGAATTTCTTCCGAATCTTACGGTCGCACTAAAGTTATTTATGACTATTTGCGTATTAGTGGCTTCGTGTGAGAGGAGTTTCAGCAAATTAAAATTAGTTAAAAATTACTTGCGCGCTTATAATAATAATGCTGATTTGTATTAATTAATTAAAATTATAAATTACGTTTATCGGCTTTTTATTATTATTGACAGTTTTTGTTTTTGGGGTGACACCACAATATCCGCCCCGGGTGCCACCCATGCTAGCTACGCCACTGCGAGTGTTGTTTATTGTGAAAATCTTAGCATTTTCGATATTTTTTTTAAAATAATTTGGTGATAATTTAGACGCTTATATAGTTTTAGTGAAAAGTGGTATTTTGGAAAACATTGGACAAATAATCATAGAAAAGTGGCTAGTGTGTGACAGTGACAATTGTGCTTGTGTTGCGTATTTTAAAAATCTAGGCATAAAAGCTTCGATATTGATTTTTTATATTTTAGTTGTCCAAAAACAAAAACAATGGGAAAGGCTTGTAATTACAAATGTTGTGGTCCATTCTTTAAAAACGGTAAGTGCAGCACTCCGTATAAATGCCCAGAAGATGTTGTGTCAATAATTCGATCGCAGTACCAAAATCTGCAAGTTATGCCTCGGTTTTCTTTGACGAAAAATATCAACTTTAAATATCGGAATTAGAAATCTCTACTTTAAGATTTGCGTCTTGTGACGACGAAGAAAATATTGAATTTTTTCCAATTGAACTTGAAATTGAGATTATGGAGATCGATGCTCCATTGGAAATATTCCATCCTGATGAAACAGATATTGAAATTGAACTCAATAAGTTTTTGATTTTTATTGATACGAGAAAGAGGCAGAACGTGTTTGTCACGCAATTTGTTCTAAAGTATTTGAAATCGACACAGTATATAAATGCGACACTACAATCTTGAAGAATGCAGAAGATTTTCAAGAAGTTATCTCACAGCTTCGTGAAATACATAATCCTCTAATAAGAAAAACCGAAAATCATCAAATCCTCTCCATTTTACCCAAATCGTGGTCATGTTCAGATATTGTAAACAACTTTGATGGTTTTTCTTTGTACCAGGCTGGGAGAGCAAAAAAACAAATCAGTCAACCAAAAAGTAATCGACAATCAAAAAATTCCGCTGAATATGCCGAAGTAATTTCATTTTTTAATCCAGATGGCATCTCACGACAAATGCCAGGATTTGTGACTTTGTCAAATTATAAAATGATTAATTAAATTCGATTAGAAAGCTACATACTATCTTTCTTTCTGAGCTATCTTATGAAAATAAATTTTTGGGATTAAAATACGGGGTATTTTTGATATATGATGGTATACTAATTTTTTTACAGTAAAAATTGATTAAATTTATCGGATGTTGAATTACTCAAAATTCAATATCTTTTAAACGTGCCTCCTCTAGTTTTGATATGTTATTGGGCATACTCGGGGCTATCTTACATAAATTTTTGAGATTAAAATTTTACGGAGCATTTTTATTATAACAGATTTAATTAAACATTTAATTAAAAAAATAAAAAATTAAATATTTAATTTTTTTAAATAATTTTTGTAAAAAGTATGATCTCTTATGAATAAAATAAAAAAAATTGTTGAAACCCGACAATAATTGACCAAGTTACATCATTTTAAAGATACCCCTACCCTATACTTTCCATGTGCATTTGCTCACTATGCGAACGACAAAAAAATTTTTTTTTGCATATTAGTTTTTCTCGATCGCATACTTTGAACATATTGTTCATCAAAATTAAAATGCTCGAAGAAAATGGATGTAAATTTTCCCAGGAATTGCTCTATAGCCGAATAGCCAGTCAATTACCTTTCAAATTCATCCTTGTTTTGAATTTCCAACTGTCGAATCCCTACTGTAGCCTACAATTACCGATCGATTTTCATGAAACGTTGGTAAAAGCTTTTAAATAACATGAGGAAAATTTTATCATCTTTTGGAGCACATTGGATAAAGGGTTGGGGGTCCACCATACAACAGGTGGTTTTTTCCACAAAGTTTTTATGTTTGTTGGGAGCATAAAACATTCATTCGTGAATGAATTTCGATGACACTTTGGAAAAAGATGCAAAAATGTATGACAAGGAACTGATTAGTTTTTGAGCGATAGTGAACAAAGTGGTGGGGGTCCCTGGAGCACCTGTTTTTTTGAAAGCTCTATAACATCTGTACCTGATAAGCTATTTGAATGAAACTTGGTACATGAGCATGTAATACGGCTCACAATAGTTCTGCATCCCAACTTCCGGTTTTTCACTTCCGGTAAAAAAAATTTTTTGTACTTTTTTGAAGTTTTTTCAGTGCCTTTATGCACACTACAGCCTACAATAATGAAGTGATTATGATCAAACTTATGGAATAGGGTTCCAATTAGTGTGAAAAGATAATTATCATGTTTTGGGACACATTGATCAAAGTGGTGGGGGGTTTACCATACAAATCCTGACTTTTCACACTTTGTTTTTTAAGTTTGTTGGGAGCATACAGACTTCATTCATTAATTTATTTTAATGACACTTTGGAAAAAGATGGAAACTTAAGTAACAAAAAACTGATTAGTTTTTGGATAATATTGGAATAAGTGGTGGGGGTCCTCCGGAACACCTGTTTAAAGTGTCACACTTATTTCAATGTTTGTTGGGAGCACACAGCATTCCTTCGTGAACGAATTTTGATGACACTTTGGAAAAAGATGCAAACATGTATGGCAAGAAACTGATTAGTTTTTGAGCGATAGTGAACAAAGCGGTTGGGGGTGTTCCATACACCTGTTTTTTTTTAAGCTCAATAACATCTGTATCTGATAATCGAATTGGATGAAACTTGGTGCATAAGCATTTAGTATGATTTATAAAAATTCTGCATCCCAACTTCCAGTTTTTTACTTTCGGTAAAAAATTTTTGTTTCTAATTGTTAGCAGTTTTTTCAGTATCTCTATGCACAATACAGCCTACAATAATGAAGTGATTATGATCAAACTTATGGAAAAGGGTTCAATTAGTGTGAGAAGATAATTATCATCTTTTGGGACACATTGATCAAAGTGGTGGGGGGTCTACCATACAACTGCTGACTTTTCACACTTTGTTATTAAAGTTTGTTGGGAGCATACAGACTTCATTCATTAATCAATTTTAATGACACTTTGGAAAAAGATGGAGATTTAAATGACAAATAACTGATTAGTTTTTGGACAATATTGGGATATGTGGTACGGGGTCTCCCGAACACCTGTTTACTGTGTCATCATTTTTTCAATGTTTGTTGGGAGCACACAACATTCGTTCGTGAACCAATTTTGATGACACTTTGGAAAAAACGGTAAACATGTATGGCAAGGAACTGATTAGTTTTTGAGCGATAGTGAACAAAGTGGTGGGGCGTGTCCCATACACCTGTTTTTTTTAATGCTCAATAACATTTGTACCTGATAATCGAATTAGATGAAACTCGATACATAACCATTTAGTACGGTTTAGAACAGTTCTACTCCCCAACTTCCTGTTTGCCACTTCCGGTTAAATTTTTTTTTACTTTTTCTCGTACAACAGAATTTATGTTTGTACTACTGTATACTTTGTATTACTGCCTGCTTTAATATTTTTATTATTAGAACTACGAAGTCCATAATATTGGTTAGCTTTTAATTAAAGTATTTTATGGATATTAGCTCATTATATATCCAGAACACTATGTTTCCAGAGCTGTGGTGAAGTCAGCCTATGCATCAGCGTCGCAATATTTTTACTCGGAAAAGTAGTAAGCAGCATGTATACCAGAACGGTTCGGCGTCCGGAACACTCATCTTAAAGATAATTTTGTTGTAGAATTGAATCGTATTTATGGTGGTTTTTTAAATTTCAAGATTCTCGACAGTATTTCTCGAGAAATAAAAATCTCAAAAAATGTGGAAATAATTCTTGGAGATTTAGGATTTTTTAATCAGAGACTCAGGATTTTTTAATCAGAAACTCTACTTGAGAATTTGAAAGCCATTTTATGTGTCCAATATAATTTGACTAATTCTTGTGGAATATTTCATGACCTATTAAATAAACAACAATAGTAACTCCTCTTAAAAAAATTTACGTAAATAAGAAATATTCCGAACAATGAAATAAAAAATACTATACATAGGTTTTTTATTTATTATATTTGTACGTTGCATTTATCTTGAAATTAAAATAAATACATTACACATTTTTGTTGCTTCATATAGGCATACGGGTTCTTCATGCGACCAATATGAAATCGATTGTTTGACACGAAAACTGAATCTTGAAATACAAAAGTTTAATCAAATAACTGCAAATTATTTTCAGAATCGTGTACAGACGACTGTCTGTCCGGCGCAAAAAAGTTTTTGGGAAACGTATCATAACAAAACTACTTATCCACCTTCTTTAGAACAATCATCAACCTGTTCGTCAATTAATTCAATAAAAAAGAACTTTCGAACAGTTTATGCTTTCAAGATAAAATAGTAGCCGAAAATGTGGCACTCGAAGAGGATCGCTGTAGTTTGCAAGAAGAATTAATGTATCGTGAGAAAGTTATCGACGCTTTAAAACAAAAAATAAATATTTTGTACTCAGAATTTCTAACCACAATTAAAACGCAATGTTCATCTTGTACACCAGGCTCTAAAAATATGGAAGTTGAACAAAGATTAAAATCTTCCCAAAAAAAAACTTGTTTATTGGAACAAAATTTAGAAATTATGTCAATTGCTTTAAAAAAATTGAGCCTTCATTTGGAATGTGTTCAAAAAGATCAACAAGCATCAGATGCATACGAAGCGAGTACATATCAATGTGCTCCAAAACAACATCCAGAGCCTCCTACTCTATTATGTTCAGCCACTGTAGTGCAAGATGGTAAGGAAATGATTGAAATAAAAATACAGTATGAAACGCTTTTAAAAGAATATGGAAACAAAAATACAGAATGTCACAGCCTTCGTGAAAATTTGGAGCGATTATGTGCTAATTCACCAACCGACAAAATTGAAAACATGATGAAACGTAAATGTTGTGAACAACTAAAAGATCAAGAACAACTTATATTGTTAATAAAAGAACAAGGAGAGCAACTAGAAGATTATCGAAATAAATTTGAGTGTACTCAAACTGAAGTCGAACAACAAAAATGCAAACTAGATGCATACGAAGCAAATAAGCCTAAAGTTGAAGAGCAAATCAATACCGAAATTCAGCGAATTAAATGCACATTTCAGGAAAATGTAAAGGAACTTTGTGCATTACCAAAACTGTTAGAAGAAGAACAGAAAAAATTGGAATGTTGTAATCAAATGCGACTAGAAACAGAAGAAAAACTGAAAGGTACTTGTGAGGAGGTAGATCGTCTTCGTATGAGATGTTATAAGTTTGAAGAAGATGCTA
>OY856188.1:97633433-97770076 GCA_963693315.1 Diogma glabrata | reverse complement strand
AAAAAATAAAAAAATTGTTTGAAGAAAAGTAGTTAAGACTGATGTTGCCCTAGGATGCATCAACATTGGCACGTATGAATGACGATTTCATCTCTGTTATCGTCCACGGATCCTGTTTCTAAGAACACCCTACACGCTGTGCTCTAACGATTGCTCTAAACATACTATGCCAAAAACTGTTAGTGGTATTGGCGGCTACCGTTTTTACGAAAAAGGTCCACTTACTGCTTGTTCCCTCATCCACACCTCTTTGACGAATCAAAAACTTTACTCTACACAAAAATCCAATTAAGTCGCACTAGAGCCCCATGCTGGGCGCCATTTTTTTAAAAATAAAAATTGTTGTGTTATAGTGATTACAATATGTGTCACAACTAAAGTAGTTAAATTACTCGACTTTGCAAGTACCCGGGTAGTCGAGTATTTAATTTCTGGAAAAACCCTAGTTACCCATGTACCCGGGTATTTGAAAAAGAAAAAGAATATAACTAGAAAAGTATGTATGTATGGTTGGGGTGCAGCTGTGGCGAACATTTAAATTAAAAAAAATGTTTTCAAAATTTCAATTGTAGCGAGTGATTTTTTTTATCGTTTAGAATTTTTAAAAAAACAAATTAGTTTTATATCGAGTTCTGGTTTTTCTTTTTTTGAATAAAGTTTGTTTTTCCAAATTTCAATAAAATAATTAAAAATTCCATATTATATTTTATCTTAAAAAATGGGTTTGTTTTAAAAAATCTGCTTATCTCTTCTGTGTTGTTTATTGTATTCTAAATTAACATAAAACTTATTTTAATACTTGAAATAAAAAGTGAAATTAAAAGTGAAATAAAATGAAGAATTGATAAGAATATTTGTAAAGGTTAATAGCAATGAAGCATTCCAAACTTTTTCTATTATAATCGTTAACAATTTTTTTACGGTCGGGTGACACCCGACCGTAAAAAAATTTAAATAAACCATCACAATGGTTTTCAACGTTTCAATCGTTTTCAACGATAAACCACTTAGAAACCATTTTAGCCGGGTTATCCCATTTAATTTTGATTTATAAATTGTGATAACTTATAATGTGTCCTATAAATGTGTCCTGTTGGTTCAAAAAGGATTTATTTAATTTTTAAAATTTTTAAGTAATTACGTAAAATAAAATTTCAACAATATGTGTGTATTTCTTTTTTTACTTCACCACAATTTTAAATTGTGTAAAGTAATGCAATCTATCGTGAAAAAAAAAAATCTTACATGCCCCAAATTTTATTTTTTCTTTTGTTTTGGACCATCCTCTATCTAAATAGCCAAAAAAATGTTTGGTGTACGCCTGTGTGTGCTTGGATGGGAGGGTGGGTGGGTGTGTGAGTTTTCTGCATAAGATCTTGATGAAACTTTGGCAAATGATACAGGTTCACTGGAAAATAGAAGATCTGGATGCCGATTATGGAATGTGATTTAAGTTGAAAGCGATTTTAGACCCAAATTCTTGTGTAAAGGTATTAGTAACGATTTCAGTCATTAGTTGCAAAACTATTACTTTTGTAAAATGATTGATAAATCATTTTAAATTTGTAAGTCACTAGATTTGAATATTTCTCAATTTTGAATTATATATATATAAGAAATTTATCATTTTATGTTTAAAATGCATTTGATAGGGTAAACAAATTGGTCTTTGTGAGAGTTTTAATTTTAGTTTTACGAATTTTTTGGTTTGCCGTTTTATGTATATAAAAATCATTAAAAGTGTTAGATTAAAAAAACAATAAAGTATGTGGTGGATATTTTTATTAGCCGGTGATATTTTGATTTAAAAAAATAAATGCAAAACAGAAATTTTCCAGTTTTTCCTTGGTTCTTGACTGCAAAAAGTGAGTTAACTATATTTTGTTCGTTGACAAAAAATGTGTTTTGTTTCAAAAAGGTTTTAAAAATAGTTTGATTTAAATGGAAAATATATGATTGTATAAACGATGATATTAATGTACAAATATGTTGTGTTTTGTAGTTTTTTCTTGATATGTATGAATGGACCTCTTTTAATTTTTATTGATAAATTAAAATTTGGTAATCATTTAGTTGTGTATGTAATTATATATCTGGAGAAAATGTGAAGGTGCGTTGTTTTGAGTTTTTGATCGATTATTTTGTTTTCTATCGAGTTATTTGTTCCACAATTCAAAATATATTGAATCTCACTCTGAAGACTGAAATATTGTGGTTGTAGTTATTATGTTGGGAGGTCTATTTACATTGGCGTAACTAGGAAATTGTTCTAGGGTGGGCCTGGCCCCATAATATTGCTGAGGAAAATAATTAATAAATTTTCCGTTTTTATTTCTTTCTTTTAATACATAACGGGTCGTGTCCATTTGAAGTTTATTTTCAAATTTACTATCAATTATATTTTTTTCTAGGTTATTTATGTTAGGTTAGTATGCAGTAACTGTCACTAAAAACACAACATCAGGACGACATAGTAAGACCAAAATACGTAGGTTGTGATATCAAAGAATCTTGTTCCCCGACTCGAACTATTTGGTGCTTCTCATGAAGCTAAGTATTTGCGTGAGTTTATAATTACCCAGGTCTGTGAGAGTTTTAAATGTGTGCGTTCCAAAAGAGTTTTCCGTAGAAAGGGCGACTGCTAGACACGTGCAAAGTAGATGAAACGCTGGTTCCTCCTGATCCTCATCCTTACAGCTCCTTTAATCAGTACTTGGGTGCTCTCCACGGATTCAGTAACCAGTGAAGACTTTACCAATGAACCAATATTTGCCTACTCAAGGATATAAGTTCTTTGGAACGCTGCAGGTCTAGTGTGCGGAAGATTAACCTGCTTATCTTGCAGCTAATTTTGTTTGACTACCGCCCTATAGGTTACGCATTTACCCCTTTCATAAGTTAGCTGTTTGAGAGGGGCAAACGACCCGCTTAGAGCTTCCATTGCTTGTAGAAGATCGAGTTGAGTCCCTTGCTTAGCAAGTGCTTCCGTTATATAGTTACCCTTAACGCCACTGTAACCCGGCACCTATAGCATATGAACGGTGAAATTAACGGTGTTTAGTGTCACTTTTGATGCCGTTGCTACTACATCTGCCGATTTTAATGCAGTTATTTATGTTTATATTTAGATATATGTTTGTGTAAATAATAAATTAGTCCAAGAGCTAGTAAAACTTTTGGGTAACGGTCGTTCTGTAAGGCTAGAATTTTTTTTAGTGATAATTCATAAAATGTGAAGTACGGAAATCACAACTTGGCAGGCATCAGCCGTGCACGTCATCATATGTTTGAAAGTGTAAAAAAAAATTAAAAAAAAACTTCCTCTTTCCCTTCCAAAATTTGTAGATACTTTTGTGGCAGTATTATTGGTAGTACTTATTAAATTGAAATGAAGATCAGTGATATGAACTGTAAAATTTTTTCCCATACTTGTCAATAAATAGTTCGATTTGGTTTATTTCTAATACTTTAACGGTAGGTGGTTTTTTCTATCGAGATGATCATATATCACAAATAAAAAACAAATAATTTAATTAAATATTGATGCTAACGTTTTGAAATAATTTTGAACAGTAAATTCTTTAGTTCCCTAACTGTTATATGCTTCATGAGCTCGTGCTCTAGGGGGGCAAAAATTCGTCTAGAGGAGGCCGGGCCCTCTGGGCCCCTACATAGTTACGCCTATGTCTAATTACAATGTCTGAATTTCAGCAATTGGGCGTTTCCTAGTATATATAATTACATATCAAATTGAATCATTTTTACAGATATATTTTGAATTTACATTTTATTATTACTTATTATTATTTGTTTAACATGGATATTTTTACAAAATTAGACAAGTTTTTAGTTCTAATATAAAAATATTTTGAAATTGAATTATTTTTGAAAGATGGTGCATTGTAGAAAGTTGATTTTTTTGTTGTTTGTGCTGCCGAAGTTTTGAAAGCGAGGGTGTGCTTCAAGGCGACGTATCACTATTAGAAAAACAGGTTTAAAAATATGGTTAAAAACACTCACAATAGTAGCTTAATAAATAATTGAAATTCTATCATAAAAAAATTATCATAATATGGTAATGAAAAGTAAAAATTGGATTAAAAACAACATAAACAATAACACGAACCTTAGGGTATATGATATACGGCGGAAATGAATAAGAAAATTTATGTTTTGTTTTTCAGAAACAATACAAAGGTTGAAACGGCAAAAAGCTGGGGCGATGGCAAAAATGTTTTGGAAAAAACCTAAAAAGGGGAAAACACATACGCGGCGGTTTTATGCAAAAGATATTTGTTTGGTAAAAAGAATGGGAAGGTTGATGCCATTGTGGTATGGGAGCGATCTTGGGATGATTTTATAATTGATAGTTTTAATTGAGGTAGGTGAGGTCCGCCATTAAGTTGATGGATTTGGCTTTTAAAAGGGCTATGTAACAGAACTCCAAAAAGTTGCAGTTTTAAAAGATTGATTGGGAGGATAGGATTTTGGTATGTTGAAAGTCAAAGGACTTAAATGCTCAATCAAAGCGTTGTTTGATTCAGCAGAGTGTTTAAATACTGAGATATTCTATTGTATCCTAGTTTTAAGTTGTTGTTTAGTTTGATCAACACAAACATAATCTCAATCAACGCTATTTAGTAGCTCAATAACGTTGAATTGAGCCATGGTAGGAAGTCGGTCTTTTACACTGGAGAATACAAAGGAGTTTAGAGAAGTAGGGTAGAAAAAGGCTAGACGGACTTCAGGAAATTTGTTTTTAAAAAAATTAGTAAGGATGTTTTAAGAACCGCCGAAATGAGAAAAAGAAATGTAAACAGGGTCGACTAATGGAGTAAGTGGGAGCACAGGGGATGAAGAAAGGATTTGGTGTTTATTGAAGATCTTATTGATTTTGTTTGGAGAGTTATTATTTTGTAAAACTGAGGTGAACTAATGGCTGTTTTATGGTATGTATTTTGTATCACACAAGGAAAGGACGTGTTTGGTATAGAAATATACTATGTTAAATTTTGTGTTGAAGCAGTGTGTGGATTAAAAGTTTATGTTTTTCATGGTACTATGGTACTGTAGGATACTTTATATTAAAATATAAATCACTTACCTTTTATGCCGTCCTTTTCGATAGATGTTGTACAGGATTTATGTTGACAGAATTTAGTTCATTGAACTGTCATCTATGAGTGTTTATCAAGATTGAAATTGATAATAGATGGCGGTTCAATCAGAATAAAGAATTGCTCAGTTTCATTTCGTAATTGAAATAATAGATGGAGAGAATGGGAAATATAATTTTAATTTGTGAATTATTTTGTCATTGCTAATCATTATCCAAGTGAGCGAGATTGGTGGAACATCGATGGTAAATTATTTCTTGGTGTGCAGTAGAACAAGGGTGTGCAGTAGAACAAGGTAAATGTAAATTGCTTATTTGTGTATGTTGTAATTTGATGTAATTATTATTATTTATTTATTGATATTTTATATTATTATTATTATTGCTAATTTATTTTATTATTAATAATTCACTAGTTCCAATTATTCGTACCAATAATAAAGAATTTTCAAAAAGAATTTGTGAAGAAGTTATTGGATCTTAAAGAAGAGATTAGTTGGTTTATAACGATAAACGAACGAAGTCGCGCCAGCTCAACTTCAGTGGTGACCCCGACGTGATCCACAAATTCTAAGAATAAAATTATATGGAACTTGGAGCTACACACACCATTATTTCAAGGTAAATTACTTTATATATTAAAAAGTGAGAAACTCTGTTACCATTGCAAAAGACGCGTTGTGAAAAGAGCGGTGAAATAATATAAAAAAACGCAATTGGCGTCACCATCAAATTTGCGCCAAAAAAGAAAACAAGGAGTGGCTGATTTCAATGACGCTGAAAAATACGATGTCTTCAATCGATCCAGATATATTTTTTTTAAATTAAAATTTCAATTGATTAATTGAATAAATATTTCAAAATTAATTTAAAAAAAACTAAAATATTAATTTTTTTCTAAATAATATTAAATTTTTTTAATTATATAAACGTATAATCTTAATTTAATTTGCGTGCGTATGTTCTACCGTCTTGTTCTACATTTAGTTTATATTATATTTTGTGCAACAATATTTGATTTCATCTCAATCGTACGTTCCATCGATCTCGTTCTGTGTGTATTTTTGTTTTTTTTTTTTAAGAGAAGTAAGTTCGCTTTTGGAATTGTTTTTAAATTTTATTCCATTTTTGTAATTTTAAATTATTTTTGTGAGACTCAGTTTTTTTTTTTGTCAATATAATTCTTGTGATTTTTTTTAATAGAAATTTAGTGTTAGTGTGAGATTAAAATGTCTTTAACACAAAACGCAGCGAGTAACCCCGCAGCGAGTAAAGCCCCCGATAGCGACAAAATAAGGATAGCGACAAATGAGGATCAATCGGTAAATGCGGTAACCGTTAAACTTCCGCCATTTTGGACGTCGTGTCCTTCCGCGTGGTTCATACAAGCTGAATCACAGTTCAGTTTACGAAATATTATTAAAGATCGTACACGGTTCGATTATGTGATAGCTGCTTTACCCCAAGACGTTATAATATCTGTTCTCGATATTATTCAACGTCCGCCGTGCACGAACATGTATGAGACTCTCAAGCAAACTTTAACAGAGAGGCATTCTTTGAGTGAGGAAAGACGTATGGAGAAACTTTTATCAAATACCGAGATGGGAAATCGCAAACCATCCGACTTTTATCGATCACTTGAAATGTTGGCCGGTCCATCAAGTGAACTCTCACGTGAGTTTTTAATGAAGTTTTGGATGCGACGCCTTCCAAATAATATAAATGTAGCTTTGGTTGCGACCGGAAAAACATCAATAACTGAATTAATTGGGATTGCTGATAAAATCTGGGAAACATCTTACCCTTTGCAGATATCCGAAGTAAAAAATTACACACCTATCCCAACTACTAGCGCAGTAACCAACAACGCCATAACCGAACTTTGTACAGCCTTAACGAACATGACCCACCGATTTTCCGCAATGGAAAAGGAAATCAGTGAGTTGAGAGCACTAACACCACGCAGTCGTTCGCACTCACGTTCTTTCAACAGAAACTCACGTTCTAGAAGTCGTGGGCGCAGCCAGTCTAAAGGAGATGCAAAGCCGTATTGCTGGTATCACTATAAGTTCGGCGAAAACGCTAAACACT
This sequence comes from Diogma glabrata, assembly GCA_963693315.1. Taxonomy (NCBI): domain Eukaryota; kingdom Metazoa; phylum Arthropoda; class Insecta; order Diptera; family Cylindrotomidae; genus Diogma; species Diogma glabrata. The sequence continues at coordinate 97,762,866 of OY856188.1, read as the reverse complement.
GTCGGGAGCCGTGTCAATATAAAACCAACAACCACAGTCCAAAAAACCTGTAGAGTCTACTGATCCAGCGGCAGTCAGTGGAATTAGTAGTACTCGCCGTTTATTTGTTTTCGATAGTAATAATAAATTAAATTTTTTGATTGATACTGGTGCTGATATTTCCGTCGTACCAAACTCGCATTATCATCACATGACTCAAGATAAGGACCAAGTTCTTTCCGCAGCTAATGGTTCGGAAATAAAAACATTTGGCACTAAACTTTTAAATGTTAATTTGGGACTTCGTCGTAATTTTACACACGTATTTACCGTAGCAGCTGTCTCACGTCCTATCATTGGAGCAGATTTCTTGACGAAATTTGGTCTGATGGTGGACCTTGGAAAGAGACAGTTACTTGATCGTGAAACATCAATATCAGTGAACGCCGTATTTCTTCGTACTAATGTTCCCACTGTTAAAATTAGTGTAGTAGAAAAAAATGAATTTAGCGAAATTTTAAACGATTTTCCAACATTGACGCAAAATCCGAGTTATGACACGCCAGTTTTACACAACGTAGTTCACTACATTACAACAAATGGTAGATTACCATTTGCAAGGCCACGTCGTCTCGATCCCAAAAAGCATACAGTAGCGAAACAAACGTTTGATAATATGGTTAGTCTTGGTATATGTAGGTCGTCATCTTCGCAAGCGTCGTCTCCTCTGCATATGGTTGCCAAGAAAATTGAAAATGACTGGAGGCCGTGTGGGGACTATCGTCGGTTGAATGCGATAACTTTGCCCGATAGATATCCAATACCTCACATCCAGAACTTTTCGTGCCATCTCCAGGGATGCACTGTATTTTCGAAGATAGATTTAGTGCGAGCTTATCATCAAATACCCATTGCAGAGGAAGACATTCACAAGACAGCAATAACCACACCATTTGGTTTGTATGAGTTTGTGCGTATGCCTTTTGGATTGAGAAACGCCGCTCAATCTTTTCAAAGATTTATGCATCAAGTTTTCAACGGGTTAGATTTCGTATTTATCTACATTGACGATTTGTTAATCTTTAGTAAAACTGCAGATGAACATAAGAACCATCTGCGATTAATATTCGAACGTCTCGCAGAATTCGGATTAACAATTAATGCTAAGAAAAGTCAATTTGGTACATCGAAACTTGATTTTTTGAGCCACGAAGTCTCTGCAGCTGGAATTCTACCATCAAGAGATAAAGTACAAGTTATTGAACAGTTTCCAACACCCACTAGCATTCGGCAGACACAAAGGTTTCTTGGTATGGTTAATTATTACCACAGATTCGCGCCTCACCTTGCAGATTATTTATCGGTTATATATGAACATTTAGCTTCTCTACCAAAGAAAGGAAAAACAAAGGAATATTCTTGGCCGACATCATGCCAAGAAATGTTTGTGAAAGCTAAGGAATGTCTAGCAAATGCTACAATGCTCGCACACTCAGCTGAAAACGCTGAGCTAAGTATAACTGCTGATGCATCTAATGTTGCTGTTGGAGCTGTTTTACAACAACGACGACCTGATGGAAATTGGGAACCGCTCAGTTTCTTTTCTAAGAAACTTTCAAAAACAGAGGTTAAATATGCTACATTCGATCGCGAATTACTTGCGATTTTCTTAGCCATTAAACATTTTAGACACTGTGTTGAAGGAAGAATGTTCACCATCTATACTGATCATAAACCTCTTATAAATGCCATTGATTCGAAGACAGAGAGAAGTCCGCGTCAATCACGACAATTAGATTATATCGCGCAATTTAGTACCGATATAAGACATATCAAAGGTGTTGACAACGTCGTGGCTGATACGTTATCTCGAATGGATAACGACGAAACAGCAGCCATTGATAAAAGAGATTTTACCATCGATCAGCTAGCGAATCTTCAGTCTACCGATGAAGAATTAAAGGTTCTGCTCTCTAAAAAGGATACAAGTTTTCAACTTATGTTTATAGATATACCTGCAACTAACATTAAGTTATACTGCGAAGTAAAAACTGGTAAAAGTCGACCATTTGTACCACTTGCCTTGAGAAAAGAAGTTTTCCATTCTTTGCATAGTCTCTCACATCCTGGGATAAGGAGTACACGGAAACTGATATCTAATAAATATTTTTGGCCAAGTATGAACAAAGACGTGAATCTTTGGTCTAAAGAATGCTTGCCGTGTCAAAAGTCAAAAGTTCATCGTCACACAAGATCGGAGTATGGAAAATTTGAAGTTCCAAATCAGCGATTCGAACATGTCCACATAGACCTCGTCGGACCTCTTCCACCATCTGAAGGTTTTATGTACTTATTGACAGTAGTAGATCGATATACACGGTGGCCAGAAGCATATCCGTTGAAGGATATCACTACAAATACAATAGCAAAGGTTTTCGTTTCGGAATATGTTTCTAGATTTGGAATACCTAAACAAATCACAACCGACCGTGGGCCTCAATTTGAGTCGAAATTTTTCTTCGAATTGACACAATTGCTAGGAGCTACAAGACTACGTACTTCATCCTATAATCCGAAGGCTAACGGAATGGTTGAAAGGTTTCATAGAACATTGAAAGCAGCTTTACGTACAAAGAATAACATTCAATGGACAGCCGAACTTCCGATTATTATGTTAGGTATCCGAGTAGCAATAAAGGAAGATTTGAAGTGTTCTCCCTCAGATTTGGTGTATGGACAAGCGTTGTGCGTTCCGGGTGAATTTTTTACAGATTCCAAAGAAACAGAAATGCCACAACATGAATTCGTTGAAAAGCTTCGTAATTTTTTCAATAAGCTCCGTCCTCAAGAAACTCGAAATGAAAGTCGACCCAACGTATTCATACCAGCTTCTTTAGAAGATTGCGAATACATATTTATTCGTGTCGATAAAGTGAAATCCGGTTTAACACCTCCATATGAAGGACCTTATAAAGTCATACGAAGACTCCGAAAACAGTTTATTGTAGATGTCAGAGGGAAAGCAGAAACCATATCAATCGATCGAATAAAACCTGCATTTCTATCAACAGATGCGATTAACACTAAGGCACAGCACGAAAGAATCAGAAAAAAAGTTGTACGTTTCGCGATATAAGATTTTTTTTAATGGTTTTAAAAACAAACAAAACATTTTTGGTTCTCATACTTTTAGTCATATCAAAATTAATTTTTTTCCCGTGAATCATTACGACAATGCAAATGATGAACATTGATTGAAATAAAACAAATTACACAGAGAATTTATTAATTCATTTATTTATATTTTTTTTTGTCACAACACAGCACAAACAAATAAGACAAAACAAATTTAGTTATCACAAACAAGTAACAAACACGAAAAATTATCTTTAACAATCAATGTTTTGTTTTCATTTTTTGATTAAAATTTTCGCTGGATATATAGATAAAAGACTTTACGATGGGGGATTTACTAAAAAGGGGGTCCTGTAGGATACTTTATATTAAAATATAAATCACTTACCTTTTATGCCGTCCTTTTCGATAGATGTTGTACAGGATTTATGTTGACAGAATTTAGTTCATTGAACTGTCATCTATGAGTGTTTATCAAGATTGAAATTGATAATAGATGGCGGTTCAATCAGAATAAAGAATTGCTCAGTTTCATTTCGTAATTGAAATAATAGATGGAGAGAATGGGAAATATAATTTTAATTTGTGAATTATTTTGTCATTGCTAATCATTATCCAAGTGAGCGAGATTGGTGGAACATCGATGGTAAATTATTTCTTGGTGTGCAGTAGAACAAGGGTGTGCAGTAGAACAAGGTAAATGTAAATTGCTTATTTGTGTATGTTGTAATTTGATGTAATTATTATTATTTATTTATTGATATTTTATATTATTATTATTATTGCTAATTTATTTTATTATTAATAATTCACTAGTTCCAATTATTCGTACCAATAATAAAGAATTTTCAAAAAGAATTTGTGAAGAAGTTATTGGATCTTAAAGAAGAGATTAGTTGGTTTATAACGATAAACGAACGAAGTCGCGCCAGCTCAACTTCAGTACCACTTGCTGAAGATGGTGCGGTCACAGTTGCGAATGATGCTGAAATTTTAAAAGCGTATTTCGTTATTTTCCATTTTTGGGGTTAATTAGATGGAGAGGAAGATGAAGTTGAAAGCGGTTAGAGTTGTACGCGGAATTACATTCCGTATGACTCACTTAGGTCAAAAAAGTTTTTTTTCAACCTTCCTCACTCTCACCCCTTCAAAATAGAGAAAAATATTTATTCGAAACTTAGCTATAGTTTTCGTTCAGAGTTTATCAAAATTCCTTTCTTTGGAAATTTTGCAAATTTTTCTGTCTATTGAGCTCGAAACCCAAGGGGAGGGACCGACTTTTTGATGCACTTTTTTGACAATAATTCAATGTGTCAATCTGTGCATCGCAAAATTCTGAAAAAAATACAACGTTTCTTAAATAAAGTGCTCTGTCATATGATATCTCACACGACTTTAAACGGTGTTTTTTCCCCTTCTCATTCGCACCCCCTTTATAAATACGAGTATGAGCATTTTGAACTTCGCTATATTTTTCATTCAAAAGTTACCACTTTTTTTATATTTCCAAAAACTGTTAAAGTTTTTTATTAGTTAGTTCGGAAAAAACACGAAAAAACGCTATTATTATTTTTATTCCATAAATTATGTAGTGAAAAATTCTAAATTATATTTTTAAGGTTTACTAAATTCAAGCCCTTTCATATGATACCCTATTTGACTCGGTAAAAACAAGTATTTTCTTAAATGCCTTACATCGCAGTCCCGTAAAAGAAACGTCAACAACTTTTTTTTGATATCTGTCATCTTTAGGTAACAGGCTAGTTTTATATGCATCTTTAATTGCAGGTCCATAGGATTTACAATTTATGAAATAATCGGTTTTAATACAAAAACACATTAAAGTCTCACCAAGAATGTTCCGTACAAAAAACGGAACCCTAAAAATGAGCTATTTTCTGTAAAAATAATTAAAGTTTCAGTTTTTAATAATACATTAAAGTAAATTAAAAATATAGTAAGGCTTCAAAGATTAATATTTCCATTGATTTTTATTTGTTACTTATATAATTTTATAAAATCATTTTTTTTCTACATAATATCAACCGCTTGGATTTTGCCGACTTCTATGGTAATAAAAAATATATAGAAATTTTTTAGAAGAATGTTACTTTTTATTTATAGACAAAAATATGTAAAAAATATCTATAATTTCCAAAAAAAACATTGCCACAAGCCAATTTTTATTTTAATTATTTTTATTTAAAGTTACTCACTCTTTACTTTAAAACGAGATAATATTTTTTTAAATTCATCAAGTTGTTCTCTAGATACATTATAATGAACATTATGATGAACCTAGATACATTATGATGAACCAATAGGTGAATGTAAAAACATTCGTTTATTGGGTGTCACAATTTCAAATGACCAACTCTGGAACGATCATGTAATGGCGATGGCAAAAAGCGCGTCTTAAAATTGTAGGTGATCGAGCTTTGACATCAAAGCTTGATTCCCTACAACATAGTCGCACTGTTGCAGACCTCGTTGTTTTTTACAAATATCGTCATCTACAGTGCTCAGATGAAATCAGCGGCATCATGCCTCAAACTTATTCTTACCCCCGTTCCACACGGCAATCGGCTGCCACAACCAGTGAAACGGTAAAGATCCCGCGCTGTCATACTGGCAGATCGCAGAGAGACTTCTTTGTCCAAACTGCGTACAAATGGAATAGTTTGCCGGAACACTTAGTCTTAGGTGGCTTCAACCCGCAGAGGTTTAAAGAAAGCGTTAATCAACACCTTAGAACGCCAGTTGTTGTGGGACCCAGGTCTAGACCTAGGTCTTAAAAGGTATTTATGTGTTGTTGTGACACATATTCTAAACCCTATTACACAACAAATTTTATAAAAAAAAAAATATATGAAAGCCGTAGTATAAAAAGTACCCCCATCTAGAGAACCACAAATAAATAGAAATAAACAGACAAATTACTTAACGACAAATTAAATCATTTATAATAAAAAAATTTTAAATTACAATTTTTGATAATTCGTTATTAATATTAAAACAACTCAAACATAACAAGGGTAGGAGGGTTGATATTCCTCCTGTTTTTTGCACAATGTTTCATAACTTTATTATTTTATTATAAAATAGTAACAATTGACTTTTAAGGATTTTTTGGAAATTATAGAAATATTTCGGAGAGCAACAGTTTACTAATTAGAATCCAACTAGGTTTACCAAATAATCCAAATCAAAAACAAACATCATATGCCGAAAACAATAACTTATATATTGATTCTCCTCTTAAACAATAACTATTTTTAACTTATTTATTAAACAAAATTTGAGTTGCGAATTAAAAGCCGTTAGACTAAATCGTAAATATTTCAAAATTTCTTAAAAGTTAAAACACAACACTAACAATATATCTTTTAAAACGGTTTTGTATCATAAGTAAAAATACTGATACGTTTAAAACTAACTTTAAAACATGAATTAAATCACTAAATTTAAACAAATACTTACCATTATGATATATGTTCAGTTAAAATTTTTGAAAACATTAACTCGAAAGGTAATGTTTATTTGACAGAACAAAATCGCTTATTGATGCCCACATAATAATATCCACAAAAAATGGTCTTTTTTTATTTCATTGCGATTACTAATACATTGCAATATTTTCTCATGTACGTACACAATATTTTTTTGAAAGCGATGCGATTTTGCTTGAATCGCATTCCATAATCGGCATCCTGGATTCATTTCAAATTTGGACAAAATGGCGGGGGGTCTCCCGAACACCTCTAAGTTTAAATCTTGAATAACTTTTGATCCCGGGCTATGATCTTATTGAAACTTGGTATATAAGATTTTAGTACTGTTTCCAATATTTATGCATACCAACTTCCGGTTTGTCACTTCCGGTTAAAAAGTTTTTTTTTCAGGTGTTTATCCCAACTGTAGCCTACAATTACCGATCGATTTTCATTTTTTAATTGTTGGCAGTTTTTTCAGTATCTTTATGCACACTACAGCCTACAATAATGAAGTAATTATGATAAAACTTATGGAAAGGGTTTCAATTGGTGTAAGAAGATAATTATCACCTTTTGGGACACATTGATCAAAGTGGCGGTGGATCTACTATACAACTGCTGACTTTTCACACTTGGTTTTTAAAGTTTGTTGGGAGCATACAGACTTCATTCATTAATCAATTTTAATGGCACTTTGAAAAAAGATAAAGACTTTATTGACAAAGAATTGATTAGTTTTTGGACAATATTGGGATAAGTGGTGGGGTCCTCCCGAACACCTGTTTATTGTTTCAATGTTTGTTGGAAGCACACAACATTCGTTCGTTAAGTAATTTTGATTACACTTTGCAAAAGATGCAAATATGTATGGCAAGGAACTGATTAGTTTTTTTAGCGATAGTGAACAAAGTGGTAGGGGGTCCTCCAAGCACCTGTTATTTTGGAAGCTCAATAACTTCTGTACCTGATAATCGAGTTGGATGAAATTTGGTACATACACATTTAGTACGGTTTACAACAGTTCTGCATCCTAACTTCCGCTTTGTCACTTCGGATAAAATTTTTGTTTACTTTTTCTCGTACAACAGAATTTATGTTTGTTGGTATACTATTGCCTGCTTTAATATTTTTATTATTAGAACTACGAAGTCCATAATATTGGTTAGCTTTTAATTAAAGTATTTAATAGATATTAGCTCATTATATATCCAGAACACTATGTTTCCAGAGCTGTGGTGAAGTCAGCCTATGCATCAGCGTCGCAATATTTTTGATTTGAAATTTGTGACAACTAAAAACTTGGCTATCTTGAGATAAGTGATGAACAAAAATAAATAAATTTATTTAATTTGTTTTTAGAGGAGTGTGCACAGCGGTACAGATCAATTTCAGTTCGGCGAAAAATCATTTTATGAGTGATTCTTATGTATTTTTTAACGCTGAATCCGAATCTGCCTTCGGTTTTTTCCCCAGGTCAGCCAAAGATATATTATCAAAATCAAATATTAAGCTATTCTAGACATCAAAATCTTAATTCGACTATTATAATCTTTCAACTATATATTTTAAGATTTTGACATTATTATCCTCCCATAATGCCCGGGTTTTTTATTCGAGATTCAACTGGCTATAACTTTTGCTTCCAAAGGTTCTCACTCATTTTTTCTTTAGGAGCTTGTAGAGAAAGTACCAGGCTTCAATTGGACACTCATAAATTAGTGAGGACTTTTTCGGAAATTAAGATGTGACCTCTCATGGGTCACGTGAGGTCAAATTTAAAGTTAACAAACTAGTAAAGTTTTATATCGTTTCTACCATACTTTTGGTCCCTGAATCCGAATCTGAAGTTATCTATCTATCATGAAAACCCAAAAAACCGAAAATTCGGATCGAAAAAAAACCGGGTCAGTTTAAAAACTCATTTTTCTGCATAAAATGATTATATAAAACCAAAGGAATCATAAAAAAATACTTTGCACCTTAACTCCGAAAATTCGGTTTTTTCGATTTTTCGGGGAAGTGGCTGACCTGGGGAAAAAACCGATGGCAGATTCGGTTTCAGCGTTAAAAAATACATAAGAATCACTCATCAAATGAATTTTTGCCGAACTGAAATTGATCTGTATCACTGTGGTGTGGTGTTAGCTCAATAAATGTTTCCGGCTCAAATATGATAGCATATAAAAGCCCTCTAGCACCAGACTTGTTGAACACTTAATTTGAAATTTTTTTTTGGAAACTTTAAGTTTACTTTGAAATAACATGACGTTGAGTTGAGGCATTACATGGTTTTAGGGTATCATTAGTGTATCAACCACTGTAGTCTTATAATATAACCCAACCAAAATACAGTAAAACAGTAATAAACTTTTAATGATATTTTTTATTGACTTTTATTTCATACAAATAAAAATTTAAAAACATATAATTTGATTTTCGTGGGTAGTCAAAAAAAAAATAAAAATATTGTTTAAAGATTTTGATCTCAACCAATTAAATGACATTAATTAATTGACATAAAGGTAATTGAAACGGAGACAACATATATAAGTGTAATTTCAAATATATTATATATTAGTAATAAAAAATGACGTCAGTTATTATGAGTTTCGATATCAAAATTATGTAGGTTGAATTTTTAAACTAAATGGTATTGATAAACGAATTTTGGTTTATTATAAACGGTTAAATCAAGAAGGAAGTTATTTTGAGTTATGTCTGTTTCAATATTGATTGCACTTTAAATTTTATATAGCTTCAATTTATTTTATTAATTGATAATGACAAAAAGATAGAACACATGAGACATGATGATTCTTTAATGTTTTTCTTATGTTGTGAGCAATTAATTCTCTTGCTAACAGAGCCATAAAGATATAGTTTACTAACTAGTTAAGTTTTCAATAACCAGTTAAGTTTTCAATAAACTAGTTTTTCATTCAACTGCATTAGTCTCACTGGAGAACATTATATTTTGCAGATTAAACTCTTGCTCATTTTTGGAAAATATTTGCAAACGCATATATAATGTTTTCAGTGATTAAATCAGAATTAAAGAAAGTGAATTCACAATTCACAAAAATAAATTTTATAAAATGTCATGTTAGTTTCAAGATTCGATCTTGTAGCCTTTCACACCTTTTGTATAAAACAAGACATTAAATATATTCGAAAATTACATTTCGAGTTATCACTGTTTTTCATCATTTTTCAACTTTCAACCATAATAAATAACTTAATCGTTCTTCATTTCATGTTTGTCCTAATTTCATAAATATAAAACCCAAAAAAGTGCTCATTAAAAGTAAAATTTCTCACAAAATTACAAAATAAAAACGTTACAGACTAAAATACTGAAACAAAATTTTTTAATCGAAAAAACCGTGCAATCGAATAACCCCAAAAAAAATCTTAAATTTGTAAAAATTGATAAGAAAAACCGCATGAACTACAAAAAGAAATATCTATCTGAAAGAGTTATTATTCGTTGATACGAAATACTATGAATAACACAAAATTGTTGGCGTCTCCACCGCAAGAAACAATAACAATATTTTAATAATGAAGCAGATTCAGGAAGCCAAACAAAGTAACAAAAAATCATTACGCATGTAACTTCAACTTGTAAGTATATTATTTTTTTGATTTTCGATGCCTTTCTTTTTTTTCGATCAGTATTTAATGATAAAATAGCAACAAGAAATAAAATTATAACAACAACAAAAAACAACAACCACAGACCACGAACTTTTGATTTTTCTTTTTTATCTTCAATTCACTCGACCAACGAAAAACGCTAAATAATTTTTTAAAATATTTTCGTTAAAAAAACAAAAATCTTTATGAACGAGATAAAATGAACATAAAATCCAATCAAAGAACTATTTAAAATAATTTAGTTGAAAAATTACAAAATAATATTTTGTTTTAATGTTTTGTAGATGAACGATCAAGTTACTGACGAGACTCTTTTGTTGTGAAGTGAAAAAAATTAAGAAGTGAAAAGATAAAATAATTAAGTGGTCGTTATGTTTTTTTTATGTTCAATTTTTTTCATAAACTATGCAAAAACAAAAAAATTCAAGATGATATACAGATAAGAATTATTATGTATTATGGCCTCAAGTGATCATTTATTGTTGTTTTAATTTGTTTTTTTGGCGAGTCCTAAATACGTTTTCTTTTGTAAATAAGGAAATTGTTTTGATTTTCAGTCAAACATGTCTCACTTATTTGTTGAATGTGCTGTCAACAATTTTAATGAATTAGGTTAAAAGTGGTCATAAATAAAAATATATTAAATTAAGAAATTTTATTTATGGTTAAGTATGACCAGTTTTATTTTTAATGGGATAAATAAAATAACTTAATACACTTCTTGAATTTACTAAAATTTAACATTTAAACGAATTGATTATGCATTCGGAAATTTATAAATGTTTGGACATTTAAATAAAAAAAAAAACGAGAGTTTATTAAGAAGAATAGACTGCAAGACGAACAATACAGCAAAAGCTTTAAGTCACAGATCAGATTTTATTTAATACATTTAGTTTTCGAATGGTCTTCGTAGCCTCAGATTCAGATAGATACTAAGTGTTGTGAAACCTCTAATATTTAATCTCTTTAGAATCTTGTTTGACTTTAAGTTGATAGGTAAAAAGAGGTGAAAGTTTGCGCCGTCGGCTGTGAACATAAAAAGTTGGATTGCGACTTTTGTTTTATTTTTGGTGCTACGTCTCGTTCATTTTGGATGTCAAATTAAAGATTAATAAAATATAAATGAAAAATAAATAAAAGGACTAAAATAAGTAAGCCAATTATAAGTAAGCTTTGAATTTTTACTGTTAAATTCTCGTTACAGGGAATAAATGTTGTTCTAGAATAAATGCGATAAATAAATTTGTCAACCCATTTGCCACCAAGGTGCAATATTTAGCAACCTTTTTGGATACCGCCAATGGTGTGCTGCATCTCGCCTAGATCCCATGTTACTCGAAGAGTTGGTAGGCAAGATTCCGATGTCTAAGGTTTTGGAGTGGTCTCAATTTTCGATTCAAATTTTGCCATACCCCACTATAAAAGATTTTCGTAACATGGTTAGCTCAGGTCACGAGATTTGTTACCCTTGTAGTTCCAAACTCACAATCATACTGTGTTCTGGACAGGAGGCCAAATAAAAGGGGTTTTGTACTTCACGCAAAAGAAACAAAGACTTTTAAAAGTATTGTTTGCGTTTTGTGTGAAAATGTTCATTTGTTGAAATACTATATGCAAGGTTCAATCAATTTAATGAGAGACGAAGGGAGTCTATAAATTCCAAACGTGTATGTTTTTCTTGCATTTAATTAGGTCACATGGGCTCAGAAGTTGTAGTGTTCGTAAACCGTGCAATATTAAAGGCTTGCTCCATTATAGTTCGTCCAATACAGGTGGAAATCCGTCATGGTCACAGTATCAAGCAGCACCGGCAAGTTTAGATGCTGTGGTACCCAAGCCTATCCTCAGTTGCCTTTCGGAATCAAGTAGTTCCTCAAAAGTGCTTTTTAAAATTCTGCCAGTAAAACTGTTTGGCCCTCGAGGGGTAATTAGTACATTCGCGCTGTTGGATGATGGGTCAAGTTACAATGATGAATGAAGTGATTGCAAAGGAACTTTGTATGGATGTTAGTTCAAATATTCCTCTTACAAATAAATAAATAGTTGGGAAATAGGACTTCAACCGAACCCTCAAAGTTGGTCAGTCCTAAAATATCCGGTGTGAGTGATAGGTGTGACCAATTTTATCTAAGCAATGTTTGAATTGTAAACGACATGTGCCTTACAGCACAAACTCTTAATGACGATGAGTTTCACACAAAGTATCACAATTTCAAACGATTACCTTTAATGAAATTTTCTGATGCCATACTACATGTGTTGATTGGTTTGGACAACTGCCATTTCAATTCACCAAAACAGGTGGTTCAGAGTGTGGAAAATGATCCAATGGTGGCCAGTCCAAAGTTGGCATGGGTCTTGTATGGTCCGGATCGAAATAAGAGAACATTCGTAGGACATGGTAGGGCCGTAGTTCTTCATGCTCGGCACAAAGTCGAGTTGGATAATGTTTAGGACTTGGTTAAAGATTACTTTACTATTGAAAACTTTGGTGTGAGGGAGTCTGAAACCACGACAGAGCCACAGGATGATATACGTGCTTGACTTATGCTAAATTCAACGACCATTTGGTTTGGTGACAAATGCGAAAGCGTTCTATAATGGAAATCTGATGTAGTAGGTTTTTCCGATAGTAAGCCAATGCTATTCACCGACTAGTATGCGGCCATGTATAGAAAAAATATAAAGGATTATCTGATTAGGGGTTATGCTAGAAAAATAAAATTCACGAAGAAAGGTCGTCGCCATCGTATTTGGTATTTGCCTCATTTTGGTGTAAGGAATCCGTCAAAGCCAAACAAGCTACGGTTCGTTTTCGATGCGTCAGCAACTGTGAATGATATGTCTCTGCACTCAGTATTGTTGAAATGAGATGAAATGTTTCACCAGATTATCATTTGCGGGTAAGGTCATGATTCATATAGGTTTTAGTAGAGGGCTTTTAGGCCAATTAAGATCTATGTAATGGTGGCTATGACATTTGGACCAACGTATTTGGCCTGCTCAGCCGAATTAATTAAAAACAAAAGCGCAATAAAACGCCTTGATAAATCAACGCGGGCTGAGAGGGTCATTATCTAGCTCGCGAAGTGTTGAAAAAACATTGAATGGGCATAATGATAACAATGCCACTTACGTTAATATGAATAAGCAAAGTGGAATAGCTACGAACAATACACTTGGGTTGTAGTGGGATAAAATCAAAGATGAGTTCAAATTTGATATAAAATTTCATAGGGTTGATTATGAGGTGTTGGAACAAAAAAAACGTCTTACTAAGAAAGAGAGATGCACAGTATCGCCATGTCAAATTTTTATCTCTTGGGTGGCTTTCCAATTTTCTCCTTTACATGAAAGTTTTGTTACAAAAAGCATGTTGGATGTCGAATGGGACGAGCAGTTGCCGGATACTATATATAACAAATGGCTATGTTGGCAGAACAAGCTAAAGTATGAAGTCATTTAGTATTCCTCGTTGTTATTCGTTGCATCTACCGACGTCTGGTGATATTCAACTACAAAAATTTGTGGACGCCAGTGAGACTGCTTTCGCCGCAGTCGCTTTTTTAGGATATTGACGTCGTATAGTCGTTGACATCGTAGTGTCGTTAGGTATTGACGAATAACGTCAAAGTTGCTCTTGTATCTAGAAAAACAAAGTGCGCGTCTTAAAAATTATTATCGATTCCTTGCCTGGAATTACAGTCTGCCGTATTAGGGGTCCAGCAGTCTAAGTCCATAGCTGAAAGTCATGATATCCAGGCTAATATAGGTATTTTTTGGACTGACTCTAAAACAGTTCTACACTGGATGAAAAGCGATCATCATAGGTATAAGTCGTTTGTCGTCCATAGAATATCGGAAATCCTGGAAAATCCTAGCACAATCGACTGGAGATAGGTGCCGACTAGGATGAATTCCGCAGATGATACCACCCAAGCTAAATATCCCCCAAAATTTTGTGTACGTAGCCAATAGATAGATGGTCCAGAATTTTTAAAGGAGCCACAGGGTGACCAGCAATGTGACCAGCAATGCCAGCTGATTTTGAAGATCAGGAGTGCATTGAGGAAAACCGCGCAAAGCACTTGGTTCTTATTGCCAAAAAATTTGATCGGATCATAGATTTAAATAAGTATATTTACAGTTTCACACTATAATAAAATGAGACGAGCAATAGATTTGATAAAACGATTCGTATTTCATTGTATATCAAAACGGAAAAATCAAATTCCTAAGAGTGGTGAGTAAGAAGTAAATGAAGTAGACGCTGCCGAAATGTATTTGTGTCAACTCAAATTATTAGATCCAGTTTGATTTGTTAAACTATCAAGCACAGATTATTAGTGGTTTGTGGTAGTATATTGACAATGCCATGCCGATATCGGCTTTGACCAAACGGCCTATTATCATGGCACTATCAAAATCAGAAGACAATTATAGCTACAGAAATTAGGAAATAGTTTTGGATCCAAAATTTACGCGCTCTGGTTAAGCAGGCCAAAAGGAAATGCCAAGTGTGTAAAATATGATCAGGAACACCACATGTTTTAATAATGGGGCAATTGACAGTTGATAGACTAACCCCATTTACTCGTCCATTCCCGTATGCCGGTTTGGATTATTTTGGTGTAGTTTATGTTTGGAAAGGTTGTTGCTAAGAGAAGCGTTAGGTCGCAATACTCACTTGTCTCACTGTCAGGCCAGTCCATGTAGAACTGGGAGAAGGAGCGGAGGGCCTGTCTACCTATTCCTGCATTTTATGTATTGTGTTGCGAGTAGCTATATAATAGCTTGGACTTTTATACCAATTAATGTACTTCGGACAATATATAAAACATTCAGAAAACTAATTCTATTCCCTCCCTACGAATCACAACCGAGGAATCTCTTATATCCAACTAACTTAGTCTAACATTTCCAAATGGCAATAATCAAAAAAAAGAACTAGAAAATGAATATACAAAAATTTTACAAAAGACAATATATATAGACCTGACCTGCTTATGTTGATCGACGTCTTGACAGCACCTTCAGTTCAGCTCCACATCATTTAGTTTCATTAATAAATTTACGATTGGCTGCTTCCCCTATTTATCTAACCATCCAATTTCAGGCTTTGTCTTCAATGTTATTGACATTTTATTTGAGCGAATGAGAGTAAATTTTAAAAATATGTGCTTCGAATAAATATTTCCTTTATCAAATAATATTTCATGGCTTTTATATTTAAATGATGTTTATATTTACTATATTATTTATCTTTCTTAAAGTCCCTTTTTTATTATATTGTGAACAAGGTTATCAATCTTTATGTCACCGGTCAAGAGTTGATGATATTTTTCCAATAAATCGAATTATTTATGAAATAGACATTTTGTTTATTTATTGAAAAAATTAACGTTATGTTAATATTTTTGTTAACAATGATAGATTTGAAAAGAATTATTTTTATTACTACTTGATATTTTCTTCAACCTTTAATTAACCGGCGGGTATTTTTATAATCACTACCCTAAATTAAACTATATTTTATTTATTTTCATTACATTTTACCTTTTTTTCTTTAATGTTTTCGTTTTAAAATATAAACATCAACAGACCGAAAAAGAATGAATTGAATTTTCTATTATTTTAGATTTTTAACCTCGAAAAACTGATTTTACAAAAAAATGTGATCTTTTTCTTTGACATCTTCCAAAATGAAAAAATCAAATCGGATAATACTGAAAATTCAGCAAAGATTAATAACGACAACGACATCTGTTCGCTAGAATTGGAAATAAAATTGAGTACGTTCGTTTGCTTTTTATAGTATATTCAAAATTTAACTAGCAGTTAAGTTTTAGAAAATTTTAAAATTATTATTAATGTAAAAATGAACGGAAACTAATGAAATACATTTTTATTGAATTGAAAACAAAGAGGAATTTGGTTTTATTATTGTTTTGCGATTATTGCGATCGTTACACCATGAATTCAAGGTAAAAATCAAGATTTCTACTCTTGAAATCACAAAAACGTCGCCATCCCCTCCATGACAGAAAACCACCGAACTACTTCCACTTATTAAATTGTATCTGGGATCGAGATACCCACAGTCACTGGCGTCAAGACCGATGACCGGTTCCAACACTCATGAAGTCCTTAAGAACTTCACTGAGTATTGAGACCGACCATCCATCCGAACGTCAGCACCATGGACACCCCGATACAACCAGTAAGTATGACCTGAAGATGTGAACCCCAGAGACGACAATCAGCCAGAGGAACAACCCTACCTAACGAAAAGACATTATTCCCTGATGTCTTTCGCGTGATGTACTCCAAGATTCTTACCGCTCATATCTATGCACTCATAAAGTACATTTCCAATCTTAGTCTTAATCATTGCAGGTAAGAACTTTGGAGCCAATTTTGCCGAGAATTTCTTTGTAGCGTCACTCAAATGATGTTGCCGTACAAACACACGTTGTTGTGGTTGAAAAGTCCGTAGTTTAGATCGCAGGTTGTACTGATGTTGCGATTTCTTGAAAGCTGCTTTTAAATTTTCCTGAACCCGGTTCCTGAGCATAGTCAAATGATCAGAGCGTTCTAATTCCTCACCCGCATCTTCACCAAGCTTGTGTAGTGATCTCAACAATTGGTAAGCATTTCCATCCGATATTGGATGTTGACCAAATAATAAATAGTACGGTGAGTACTTGGTAGCAGAATGTACTGCAGCCCGCAGTGCATATGCGATTTCACCAATTTGTGAATCCCACTTGGTGTGTTGACCTTTAATGAACGCTCGAATTGCTGCTAAAACTGACCTATTGACCCGCTCTGACGCGTTACTTTGAGGACTATAGACACCGGTCCTAATGTGTTTAATGCCGAAATCTGACAAAAGACTTTGAAAGTTCCTACTAGTGAACTGTTTGCCATTGTCACTGTGTAGAAACTCTGGTACCCCATATGTAAGAAACACTTCGTTCATCAGAAAAGCATTCACCTTCGGTGAAGTTGCGTTTCTAAGTGGTTTCAGTAGTACAAACTTCGTAGCATGATCCAGAACTATCAATAATACCGTATTCCCAAGTGTAGAACGAGGGTACGGTCCCAAAAAATCTATATAGACTCTCTGCCATGGACGTGCTGTTTCGAATTGATATTGCATCGGAGAACGCAATATCTGATTCGTGGCTTTTGTTTGTTTACATGTGTCGCAGGACACAACATAGTTGTGTACCTGTGACGCTATGCCCGGCCAATAATAAAGACGTCGGAGTAATTCTAATGTCTTTTTAACACCTCCATGAGCAGCAGTACTATCATCATGATGTTTCTGAATCATGTTTGAAGTCATCGGTTTTGGTACCCAGAGTTTCCACACAGGAACATCGTTGGGTATTGCATCAGATCTTGGCTCAATACGTATGTATAGCTTATCATCCACGACTTTAACTGAAGGAAAGTCTTTGGGTGATGATTGAACTTTAGCTATCATATCCGTATATTCGTTGTGCCGATAACCTTCATTGTCGATTTTAATTTCATTAATGTGATGTACTAATGCTTCCGTCAATTCTTCGTGTGTATCGTCATAAAGACGAGATAGAGCATCAGGGACTATATTTTGGGTACCTTTTTGGTGGACAATGGTAAAATCCATATGTTGGAGTTTTAGGCTCCACCTAGCCAGACGGCCACTCAAGTCTTTCTGTGACATAAGCCACTTCAGACTTGAGTGATCAGTCACAATTGTAAATCGGTGACCTTCAACATAGCCCCTGAATTTCTTCACACTCAGAATTGCCGCAAGACATTCCAACTCAGAAACCGAATAATTTCTCTGAGCTTTGTTAAGTTTCTTCGACATGAAGGCTATCGGACACTCTTGTCCGTCAGTATCAACCTGATACAACACACTACCTATCCCTGTCAGACTCGCATCGCATCTAATAAAGAACTCTTTATTATAATCAGGGTTTACTAATACCGGTGCTGTAGTCAGCAATCGTTTTAAATTTTCGAAAGCAGCTTGCGCTTCCATTGTCCATTTTAATTTCCCAGAACTTTTCTTTAATAAATCCGTAATCGGTGATACCACGCTTGCATAATTTGGTATGAAACGTTGGTACCAACCAGCCATTCCCAATAATCTCCGTATTTGTTTCACTGTTGACGGAGCTGGATACTCAGCAACAGCTCTTACCTTGTCAGGGTCTGTTCGAAGACCATCTTCACCAACCAAAAATCCTAAGTATTTCACCTCTCTCAGAACAAATTTACTTTTCTTGAGGTTTATTGTTAACCCAGCCGCTCTTAACAATGAAGAGACTTTGGACAGCAATTCCATATGTTCCTGGAACGTGGAAGAGACTACCAATAGATCATCTAAATAAACAAAGACATTTTCGTGATATTGATGTGGTATCACTTTGTGCATTAGCCGACACATTGTCTGGGGAGCATTGCACAATCCAAAGGGCATAACCCGGAATTGATACAATGGACGACCAGGCACTGTGAAGGCTGTCTTGTCTCTAGATGCTTCTGCCAGAGGAATCTGCCAGAAAGCATCTTTGAGATCAATACTTGAAATGTACTTTGTGCTATTTAGACGACATAGTAAGCCATCAATCAAGGGAAGTGGGTAAGCGTCCTTTTTCGTTGGTGAATTGACACGACGGCTATCAATACATAATCTGTTTTTACCAGATTCTT
This sequence comes from Diogma glabrata, assembly GCA_963693315.1. Taxonomy (NCBI): domain Eukaryota; kingdom Metazoa; phylum Arthropoda; class Insecta; order Diptera; family Cylindrotomidae; genus Diogma; species Diogma glabrata. The sequence goes on along the minus strand of OY856188.1, from coordinate 97,743,886 downwards.
TTTGTACCAAAACCACTGGCGAGCACCAAGAACTGTTAGACTCTTCGATCACGCCCATTTGAAGCATTCGGTCAAGTTCGGCATAGACCTTTAGTTGAACAGCCGGCGATGTGGGATAGTGTCTCTGTTTAACAGGTGCACTATCACCAACATCGATGACATGTTCAACCAAAGAAGTCTTTCCGAGCCCAGACACTTCAAATGACGGGAAAGAATCCTTGATCATATCCAGTTCATGTTGCTGATCAGTGGTGAGGTTATGTGTATTAAAACTTTGTAGCTCTGTGCGAGTCAGTTCACTAACAAAGGAAGGAACAATACCGAATTTCTCCCAGAAATCTATGCCCAGGTAGAGCTCTTCTCGTAATCCAGGGACTATATGAAACCGCATTGGTTTAGTGGAGCCATTCACCGTTATTGGAATTTCAATGTAACCTAAAATTTTTGTTGCAGTACCATCCGCCGTGCGAATACACGAAGTGTACTTACGGTAGGTTGTACCTGATGATTCCAATAATTCCAAGGAATTTCTTCCTAGTATAGTGATTGACGCTCCACTATCCAATAATCCTGAAATATTTTTGTTCAAAATCTTAATTGTTAGTCGCGGCCGAGGATCCTTTGTTTCTGAAAGGATAGATGAAATACAAGCTTTACGAAATAATTTCCTCATCCTCCAATATCTGATGTTACGTTCCAGACGTCTAAAATACGTTCGATGTAATGATGGGAAATTAAATGTACTAGGTGATTTTATTCTGGTTTCCTGAGTGGTGATCGATCGTCCTGCGTTGCTACATCTCTCGTCGCCTTCTTCGTGCTGTTGTTCGGGCTGTTTTGAATCCATCGTTTCAATATATCCATCTCGATCTAGTTCCACATCCACCTCATAATCATCCACCTGCTGTAGCTTGCTAATTCTTAAATTTGATGTTCTGGTCGGAACTGGTGTGGACCACAACCGTTCAAACTTCTGACATAAAGTCCGAAGTTCATCAATTGAATGTATTGTTGCAGCTAGAGTAGCGTTTTGGAGCTCCACACTCAGTCCCTCCCGAGCAATTTCTAGCATTTCACGGTCAGCAAATGGACGTGCTAAACGACGATTTAACGAACCAATCTCCACTAGATACTCGTATACGCTCTCCTTTGACCTTTGTTTGCGGTTCAGAAGAACGCGCAAGATCGCCTTATCATCAGTGAGCGTACCGAAGGTTTGTAGGAGTCCCTCCCTTAGCACTGGATAGGTCACCACCTCATATTCATGAGTTAAATTCAGATAGTATCTGTCGGCAGCCCCCTTGAGATACCGTGGAACGATAGACCTAAGGTCGTCCCAATTCACACGGTCCCTCCTGGCAGCCGCCTCAACTCTGTGAACAAACTCATGAACATCAGGAGAGTGACCATCTCCTGTGAAGGTTGGAACCCAATTTGAGTCATAACGAACTCAAATTGTTCCCATGAACCCCTCGGTACTCCACTGGTGCTAACGCTGGAGCCGCGTCACGCCATACCTGAGGAGGTTGGTTGTATGGTGGTGGTGCTGTAAGTGGAGCTTGTGGATATAATGGTGGTGGTTGTACCTGTGGTACTGATGGATAATTTAATGATAATTGCTGTTGTACTAATGCTGGACTATTGTGTATGTGTTCAGCTTGGAGTGATGGACCCAATTGTGGTATTGCAAAGTCCTCTGCCCAATTGTTCCCCCTGAAGTTCACACCCCGAACCAGACATTCGATCTGTAGTTCGGTGGGTTCCAAACCATAGAACGGATGGTCAACGTCTAGTTGGTTTGACATTTTGATGGTAAAACCCGAAAAATTATGAACTCGCTAACAACAACACTAAAACCAATTCCCAACAACAAATGTAGTTAGTACGATGGAAAAATGAAAACAATGAAAAACGCAAAACGAAAAAAAACAACGAACGCCCCAAAAAAAAATTTTGTAAAAACAAACTTGTACAAGAACAAAAAAACCGCTGTCGCCGCTAATCTTTACTGAATCTTTTACAAAAGTTCCTAAAATATTGTATGTGTAAAAATATAATTTATTTATTTAATTTCAGATATACTGAAATATATATATATACCTAAAATTAGTTATTGACGATAGCACCCCTAAGAATATTTATTTATTTTTAAAAGAAAATTGAAAAATAAAAATATTTAGAAGAATGTTTATTTATTGGATGCACCGTCCTAACTTTGAAATATTGATTTATTTTTTTTTTAAAAAAGTAAAAAATATTTATTTATATCTTGATGTAATTTGCTTAGTTAAGAAAATTTATTTTATTTAGCTACCTAAAATTAACTTAAATTTAAAAAAATTATTTATTTAATAAAAATTGTTTATTTAGTTTTTTGAAAAATTTGTTTGATTTATTTTATTTTTATTTAATAATATAAGAGATTCCCAAAATCAAGATTCGTCTGGAGACAACTGTAAAAAGTAAGTATGGTTACAATATCCATTTTGTTTAAATTTGAATTCCCGCGTTCGCGAGCCCACTCCAACCATGCATGTGAGAACTGACTAGAAAAGCCCCTAACGACCAGATTCTACAGAACAGTTTCTCCCCAACCTAATAAAAACAATCACAACTGTCACGATTAGACACTAGGTCCATTTCTACTGACCCAGTTGTGCTTGTTTAACCTACAAATAAATTACAACTAAACCTAATGCGAAAGTTGAAGAACGCTCCCGAGCACCAGACTTCAAATCCTAAACTCTATGAGAAATTGTTTTATTGTAAAACTAAATGGAAAAATGGAAAAGTTTTTGAATTTGTATGAGGTGAAGCCTCTGATCCTGAAAGCAAAGTATAATTGGTTCTTCTCTTCATTACACCGAAGAAGCCTCTGAGCAAAGAATGGTACTACTGGTTTGCACCTAAGTACAAACACAGCAACACCACTCCTCGTCCCCGAGAACTTCCTCGCCGAATGAAGAGAAGAAACCAATGTTCTTCGATCGCATAACCCCGGTGGCCATAGGCGATCTAAAAACGTCATCATCGTTAAGGGGAGAAGCCCCATGGATGGCTTGTTAGGCCTACCGCTGAGAAAGATATTAATTATAACCTAGTACAATACCATATATATATATAAAAACACCAATAATTGGTTTTCCAAAAGAAATTCAAAAAAAGTTAATCACCAATAAAAAATTGAAAATACAAAAAATATATCCTGCACACACCCATATCATGTTCAATGAGCGAATTCAACGAACCATTGTACTTGTATTTGTATACAATAACCTATTTACAACTATGTACAAGAATATTTACAATATGTACAACCCTGTACATTGACAGTACCAAAAAATATTTACAAAATATGTGCAATGTCATTCCAAAATATGTACACGATTATATGCAAAAAGATATATGAACTATATACAAAAAAAATTATTTACAAAAGTATTTACAAATATGTACAATATGTACAAAACAAATTCAAAATGACAGCACAAAAAAACAATCTCCAAAAAAAATTGCTGTCCCAAAACGGTTTTTTTTCAAACAAGCAAAAAATAATTATCTTCAATTAATTATACAATGACGAACAGGGGCCTCCTGTGGACCAGACCACTCCTCTACCTGTCGCATGGTCGGTGAGGTGGGAACCACCTCAACCAGCTCCTCTATTTGAGTACTCTTGGTCGAGGAAGCTCCCAGCTCCACGACCAAGCGACTCTCCTTCGCCTTCTTCCTCCTCTCCTTTCTCTTCAGGTGTGAGCTCCTGTTTCTGGAGATCCTCCTTCTCTCTCTCCAGCCCACATTCACTTCCTCAGTCACTTCATCCATCTCATCCGCTTCCTCATTCACCCGATTCACTTCCTCATTCACTATTTCACGAATCAGATCACTCAATAACTTATCATACCGTTCTCCATAAATATCATCCATAATTTCCAAATATATTTCATTTTTCACCTCATTCAAAACCACATTTATTATTACATCCACCACATTCCTCGCCTCAACCATTCTCTCCTTTCTCTCCACATTCGCTCTCTCATCCACCTCATTCATCCACGGCTCACACCCCCCTGGCCGACACCTCCTTCTCAACCCCTGGAACCTCCTGATTGTATACCTTATTAAATAAAAATTTTTAAAAAATTCCAAACACACAAAAAAAAACCAATATCTGGTTTATCAAAAAAAATATAAATATATATATCCCAAAGGAATATATAAAACACCAAACTGGTTTAATAATTTGTTGACCAAACCCAAAAATGTCAAAACAGGTTTTATTCGCGCCCGAATCACCTGAAAAAAGTATTTTTCGCGCCGAAAATAGCTCTAACCATACAAATTCAATAATTACACCAGGTCTTTGTTACGGCTGCCACTTTGTGTTGCGAGTAGCTATATAATAGCTTGGACTTTTATACCAATTAATGTACTTCGGACAATATATAAAACATTCAGAAAACTAATTCTATTCCCTCCCTACGAATCACAACCGAGGAATCTCTTATATCCAACTAACTTAGTCTAACATTTCCAAATGGCAATAATCAAAAAAAAGAACTAGAAAATGAATATACAAAAATTTTACAAAAGACAATATATATAGACCTGACCTGCTTATGTTGATCGACGTCTTGACAGCACCTTCAGTTCAGCTCCACATCATTTAGTTTCATTAATAAATTTACGATTGGCTGCTTCCCCTATTTATCTAACCATCCAATTTCAGGCTTTGTCTTCAATGTTATTGACATTTTATTTGAGCGAATGAGAGTAAATTTTAAAAATATGTGCTTCGAATAAATATTTCCTTTATCAAATAATATTTCATGGCTTTTATATTTAAATGATGTTTATATTTACTATATTATTTATCTTTCTTAAAGTCCCTTTTTTATTATATTGTGAACAAGGTTATCAATCTTTATGTCACCGGTCAAGAGTTGATGATATTTTTCCAATAAATCGAATTATTTATGAAATAGACATTTTGTTTATTTATTGAAAAAATTAACGTTATGTTAATATTTTTGTTAACAATGATAGATTTGAAAAGAATTATTTTTATTACTACTTGATATTTTCTTCAACCTTTAATTAACCGGCGGGTATTTTTATAATCACTACCCTAAATTAAACTATATTTTATTTATTTTCATTACATTTTACCTTTTTTTCTTTAATGTTTTCGTTTTAAAATATAAACATCAACAGACCGAAAAAGAATGAATTGAATTTTCTATTATTTTAGATTTTTAACCTCGAAAAACTGATTTTACAAAAAAATGTGATCTTTTTCTTTGACATCTTCCAAAATGAAAAAATCAAATCGGATAATACTGAAAATTCAGCAAAGATTAATAACGACAACGACATCTGTTCGCTAGAATTGGAAATAAAATTGAGTACGTTCGTTTGCTTTTTATAGTATATTCAAAATTTAACTAGCAGTTAAGTTTTAGAAAATTTTAAAATTATTATTAATGTAAAAATGAACGGAAACTAATGAAATACATTTTTATTGAATTGAAAACAAAGAGGAATTTGGTTTTATTATTGTTTTGCGATTATTGCGATCGTTACAGTATAAAAAACTTTGTGAATCGTAGATGGGTTAATATACAAATAAGAAGTTGAAAATCTAACGATTTTTATAGGGGCCAAAAGGAATTGTGCAACGCGATTGAATTGCTTGACCATGATGTGATCCAAGCCGGCATGACTATGAGAGGTATAGAGTGTATTTTTAACTGCCCGTTAAATCCAAGTGTGGGCGGTTGTTGGGAGCGGCTAGTTCAGTCGATAAAAAAGATATTGCGACACATGTTGAAGGTGTTGTGTCCTAGAGTCAGAACGTTAAGAAGCCTGTAAATTGAGGCAGAAAATATAGTCAATTCTCATCCCTTGACATATATCTCTCTGACTACAGACGCAGAAGAGCCATTAACACCCAATCATATTCTGTTAGGGACGGCTAACTCCACACAGGGATCAACAGACGTAAAATTTATTTCGCCACAAAAGCAGTGGCAAATAGCACAACATTTAGAAAATATGTTTAGGTCGAATACTTAACAACATTGACCAGACGAACTAAATAGCTCGACAAAATTGACTCAGTCAAAAAAAAAGACGTGGTCATTGTATATGTCAGACTTGTCTAGAATTTAGTGGCCTCGGGGAAGGGTAGCTCTGGTTTATACCGCTAGGGATAGACTGGTGCGGTTCGCTGAAATTATAAAATTAGTCATGGCACGTTTAAGAGGCCCGCCCTAAAGCTGGTGGTGTTGGATCTACTGGATAGTAAATCTTACGAAATTTATAAATATTAAATATTTGAACATATTTCTATCATTTTTTTCCAAATGACAACCTTGGCGTTCCAGGTTCCTCAAAAATCAGCTGTTTTAAAAATTTAATAAACTTTGTTATCCTTGATTTGGCTGAAAATGGCCAATCTCACTTTTGAATACTTACGGACACGTTGACTAGAAGATAAATCTTTCCAAAATTTAAAAAAAAAATAGTTCAAGTCTAGAGGTTGAGACACCAGGGCTGTTAGAACAAAAACAAACGCAAACGGCCATTCCTTCCTCATTTTTTAGCTTATGTTGTTTAAACTTATACTAAATTTTAGATAAACTTTTCATCTATAAACTCAGAGATTTTCAGCTTTCTACCCCAAGAGGTCTCAATGTAATTAGCATTAATCCTAATGCATGCCATTCAATTACAACAACAACTTCCATAAAAATATAAAAATATCCAATAGAAAAAATATTAAAAAAGTTTTTTGTTTTTTTTTTTTCAGTTTTTAGTTTTTTTCGCAAAAATTTAAAAAAAAATTAAAACAAAGCTGAGTCATTATTGTTTTAAATTAAAGAATATTTTATTATTTGCATATTGATTACACATTTACAAAAGTCTTCCTAAATTGTAGATATTTGAATTATTTGAGGTGTAAAAGTTGTTTGACAATTTTAGATTATAAATCATGTGTAGTGGTGTTGTAGGTGTGACGTTGTGAGAACGTTTATTAGCTCTTTGGTGGATTTGATATGTTATTAAAAGTAGTTTTAACCAAATTAAATAAAACTGTTCCGAAATCGCATTGATAAAGTAGTTTCCGTTAATGTATTTAGTTTGGTTTGATAAATTTTTTGGATTATTCTGGACTTGGACTATTCTACTTAAATGTTTTATTTAAACTAATCTGAAACATCAAATTCTATTTGGTCCCGAAATCTACCTATTTCTAGCGGATATACGTGCCGCTTGGACTTTTTTAACATTCAAATCGCATATAGAATCGCAAAAATGTTAAAATGATAAAAAATTAATGATTAAATCGAAATGAAGAAATATTTAACACTTCACCACTTCACAGTTACAGAAATTGGCTGCTGATAGATTTGTTTTGACTATTTTTATTTTGACTATTTTCAATTTTGACATTAGTGTTTTAGTGACATTAGGGGGGGGGGGTTGTATTTATTGCATACAAAATGTATTTTCTACAAACTGATAGGCGCGCCTCCTGTATAACTTCCAAAATTTTTGAGATAAAATTAGATTTTTATATTTAAGAAAATATATTTTATATTATATTGTCTGTTTTCCGTTCCTTTTTCAGCTTTTTAGTTTTAAAACAAGTTAGAATTTAAAATGTAAGGAATATTTATGTAGTTTGAGCCATAGAATCGCTGAAATAATGATACAATAATCAAATAATGTTTTTCAAAATTTGATTTTCTCATGGTTGGCTGTAAGATAAGTGCTCGTCAAAATTTTGTTTTGAGCTGTTTTTTTTTTAATAATTTTTTGGTATATTAAAAAACTCGAACCTGTGAAGGTTTTTTTAATGTGTAAAATTAATTTTTTTTTAACATCATCTTCCAAGTTTTATTTTGAACATTGTTGTTTACAGCTGGTAACATATTGGGAAAAAATCGCAAGTCTCACATCTGTCAAGAAAAATTTCTATCCTGTCTATTTGGTTTAAAAAATAGTTACATGTTTCGGATACGGTTTTATATACTAACTTTATGTTTCGCAGTTTTTTGTATTTTCTCTTATATGTAAGTATGTTAAGTTATTGTTGTTACATTAATAATTTATTTGACATCCCTTGTAGAGACATAACCAGTGGACAAAAACCCATAGGATCTTGATGAAACTTTGGTATAGGATCCAAATTATATCGAAAATGAAAGATATGGATTCTTTCAGAATTGGACAACATGGCGGGAGGCCTTTTCAAACACATATAAGTTTGAATCTTGAATAACTTCTAATTTTGGACTTCAATCTTGGTATATAAGGTTTTAGTACTGTTTACAATATTTCTGTTAACAAACTATGATTTTGTCAATTACAGTTAGAAAGTTTTTGAAGTATTTAACCATACTATAGTCTACAGCTACAATTCAATTGTTATAAGAAAGATTTCATTAGCTTTTGTGGTACATTTTGGTACAACATTTTCATATTCGTCTTGCAAATTTAAATTAAAATCTTTTATAACAATCAAATTTTTTAGGTTCAATAAATTATTTTCAATATTCAATATATTAATATCAAAACTAGATGACTTATAAACACCAAACAAATTAATTTAAAAATTTAAAGCCCACAAAAATAATAAAAACACATCAAAATTAGAAAAAAAACAGTTTTTGAATTGACAGATATATAAATATATGACCATTGAATTTTATAGAATTTTCACATGATGACATATTAAATATGATGCACGATGCATATTAAATATAAATATCTATGTAAAATAACAAGTATTTTATCTCTATTTAGAAAATTATTGCAAAACTAACACGAAACATTAATACGTTGCCGAAAAATTATAACAGATTGAAATAACACAATTTACTGAAAAGATGATAAGTTCAGCAAACTACTCCAAAACCTCTCCATTTAGCGTTTCAAGAAAATATTACAAAATCAAAAATTCATATTTCTTTCAAAATCTCCCAAAATATTGTAAAAATTATTATAAAATCAAAAATTTAAACATTTTTCAAAATAAAAAACATGTTCCTAAAACTATTACAAAATCTAAGCTTAATACTTTTTTCAAAATTCTAAAAAATATTGCAAAAACTATAACAAAATCAAAAATTGAAACTTTTTCAAAAATTCTTAAAATATTGTAAAAATTATAACAAAATCAAATATACAAACTTTTTTCAAAATTCCAAAAATTACAATAAAATCAAATATTTAGTTTTTTTCAAAATCATAAAAATATTCCAATATTCCGGAGGGGCTGAAATCTCAAGTTCTGAGATATCAAGACTTCGGTCTGGGTTAAGGATTTTGATATAGTTTTCGGCAAAAAACTTTTATGAGGACATGGTTTTTAGTTTTGGGCAGCGATGTATATCAAACATAACTTTTTGTTAAAGGACATGTATTTTTTATACATGTAGTTTAGATATGTATTACAAAACTAACACGAAACATCAATACGTTGCCGGAAAATTATAACAGATCATAAATCAACATAATTTAGTGAAAAGATTGTAAAATCAGCAAACTACTCAAAAACCTCTAAATTTAGTGTTTCGAGAAAATATTTCAAATTTCTTTCATATTTCTTTCAAAATTCCAAAAATATTGTAAAAATTAAATAAAATCAAAAATTCAAACTTTTTTAAAACAAAATTCTAAAAATATTTCAAAAATTATTACAAAATCTAAGATTAAAACTTTTTTCAAAAAATATAAAAATATTGCAAAATTTATAACAAAAGTAAATGTAACTTTTACCAAAATTATAAAAATTATAATAAAATCAAAAATTTAAAATTATTCAAAATTCCAAAAATATTCCAAAAATTCTTACAAAATCAAAAATTGAAACTTTTTTCAAAATTCTAAAAATATATATAAATTCAAAAATTCTATTTTTTTTTCAAAATTCTAAAAATATTCCAAAAATTAGAATAAAATTAAAAAGTTAAACTTTTTATTAATTCTAGTAATATTCCAAAAATTCTTAAAAATTCAAACTTTTTCCAAAAATCTAAAAATATTGCAAAATTTAAAACAATATCAATAATTGAAACTTTTTCGAAAATTACAATAAAATCAAATATTTAAAATTTTTCAAAATTCTAAAAATATTCCAAAAATTCTTACAAAATCAAAAATGGAAGCTTTTTCAAAATTCCAAAAATATTTCAAAAACTATAACAAATTCAAAAATTTCCATGTTCAATTATATTTACGTAAACAAACATCTAATTTTTTTTTCCAAAAAACTATCTAAAATATAAATGAAATCATTTTTTTGACACACTTGACAATATTTTTTTGACAAACTTATGCAATAAAATTCTCAATAATAATAATTTCATGTTCATTATACATTTCATTTCATACAACTAATTTTATTTTTTCCTAAAAAAATAAATGAAAATCATTCTTTTGACACACTTGACATTATTTTTTGACTAACTTATAATCCTCAATAATAATAATGAAATTTCATGTCGTACAAATAATTAATTTAATTTTTCCAAAAACTTGGGCAAAAAACTAAATAAAAATCTTACTTTTGACACAATTGACAACGTTTTTTTGACAAACTTATAATGCCATAATTCTCAATAATAATAATAAAATTTCATGTCAAACAAATAATTTATTTTATTTTTTCCAAAAAATTGGGTAAAAAAATAAATAAAAACCTTTCTTTTGACACACTTGACAACATTTTTTGACAAACTTGTAATGCAATAATCTAGTTTTCGATCTCGCATACCAATCCCGACCATCCAGATTTCTCCACATTCTATGTTCCTATTTTCGATTTTTTTGATTCGATTTTTTTGACACATTTCCGGTACAGTTACCGAACACATCGTCCTTTCGGCTCTTATCATTGAGTGTACCTATTTTTAGAATTCAAAATTTTTCATATCCCTTCAGCCGTTTTCTAGATTTCGTCGGTTGTGACAGCAGACAGACATATTTTTTTTTTCCTTTTCTAGAATCAGGAGGTTCGAAAGTTCTTACAAAATCAATAATTGAAACATTTTTCAAAATTCAAATAAAAATATTGCAAAAATTCAAAATTCACAAATTCAAAAATGCCAATTTTTCCAAAATTCTAAAAATATTGCAAACATTATAACAAAATCAAATATACAAACCTTTTCAAAATTCCAGAAATGTTCCAAAAATTATCACAAATTCAAAAATAATTAATTTTATTTATTTCCAAAAAATTGGGCAAAAAAATCATTCTTTTAACACACTTTGACAAACTTATAATGCAATAATCTAGTTTTTGGTCTCACTTGCCAATCCCGCCCATCAAGATTTCTCGAAATTCAATGTTCCTACTCATTATCACTTAAAGTGTATGTTTTTATGTGTAGCAAAAAATATGTAAAATTCATTGTTTTGACACACTTGACGATTTTTTTTAAAAATATGTACTTCCGATTAGATTATCGAATACATCGTCCTTTCGGCACTTACAATTATGTATACCTATTTTTAGAAACAAAAATTTTTAAATTCCACCAACGATTTTCTATATTTCGTCGGTAGACAGAGTAGCATTTTTTTTTGCTTGTTTAGAATCACTCCTAAAACGTCGAAAAATGACAAAAAAAGTGTGGGTAGGAATTTCACTTTTGGCTTGATATTGCAATACTTAGGTCTTTCAGACCGAAGTAAAATAAATTTTTATTTTCCATTTTCATTATTAATTTTCCAAATAGCTCTCCAGTAAAAATTTATTTTTTATTGTACAGTGTTGAAGTATTTTGAATGCGTAGGAATCCAGTATGTGTAAATATTAAAACGCGTGAACTATGACTTAAATGGGCGTAAAGTAGAAAAATACTGTTTCGCATAGAATAATTCCAAAAAGTTCATAATATTTGCATATATGAAATATATATGAAAGAAATGGAACTAAATTTGTTCGGTTTTTTAACACTGTTATAGTTGTTCTAAACTGTTCGATATTGTTTTTTGGAATTTTAAACATTTGTAATCATAATAAGGAAAATCATTTAAATAAATTAATTTTTAAAAATCAGCAAATTTTTAAAACAATGTGATAGAGTTTATTGTTGAGTTAGTTATATGCTTTAAAAACAAACAAACAAAAATTTGGATTCATCAACACTTTAGAACGCATGTTGTTATGGAACCTAGGTAAAATTATACTATACAAAAAAAAAGAACGGATCAAAATTGCCTATTTTGTTAATATAGAGAACTGTTTTTTAAATGACAAGATGAAAATATTTTAATTTTTTTAACGGATCTTTTTCAGTATCACTTTAAATCGCCACCCATTTTATTTTCACATAAAAAATTTTATCAACGCCTTTTTTGGTATTTTTAGCATATAAATCATATTTTATAAGTGTCAAAAAACTGTAATGCAATTATCTTTCCATCAAACCTGATTTTTATTACAAGTTCATCGAGAAAAAACTACGTAAATTTAACAACCACCAATCAAGTTGTTTATTGAACTTCCAACGAATTATCATTATCTTATATGAACCATCAGTTAATATTTCCTTTATTTTGTTAAAATCAATCAAAAAACCTTAAAATGTTATCTCATCTCAAAAATTTCACATTCAAAAAATACACTTACGATAATAAAACAGATCATAAACATATTATTCAATCATCTTACATGAACATTTTGTTTCTGTTTTGTCTGATACGGATAAGTTTTCTTCAGTTATTTGCAGTTATTTTGAATTTTTTTTTACTTTGCTTTAGTCTACTTAGTGGTTTGATACATTATATGTTGTAAACTTGTAAATTCACTAAAAGGAATCGTATAAAAATAAATTCTGAATGCATTTTGCATGTTCATTTGATGGACACACAAACAGTAAAAAAAAATTTTGGTATCTTTAGAAAACAGAAAAACAAAATTAAGATGGGCAATCAAAAGTGGATATTTTTAATTCAGTTTTATCTTGATGTCTGTAATTTTGAACCATTTCAATTTTATTTTATTGCTTTTCGAAATTATTATTCAACTGAAAAATTATTGCAGAAAAGTATAGTTGGTACAGGATGTTTGTTCGTTTTATTGGATACAGTAGACTTTTTCCGAAAATTATTGTTTTTGGGATAATAACAGTTATTATTTTGGTGTTTTGGTTAAAACCAAAAGAAAATTTGCCAGCTGTAAGAAACATTGCTTTAATTTAATTGCTTGTTTTTAATTTCTATTTCTTTCCTAGAAGTGAAATTTTAATTTTTTTAATTTTACTCAAAAAGGATTTAATTTTTTTGAAGATGAAAATTAAAACGATTCCATCTATAACGAAAGCCGCTTTTAAAACAATTCCGTGGAGTCGCACGTCTAGAGGGCATGCCGACTAGCTTCAGTTCATGAGTTCAGATCTAGCTCCTCAGCCCACTACAAATGCTGAAATACACGCGATAATTAAAGCCTTAAGGGAATTAAATCCAAAGTTCAACGAAAAGTGACTCAAAAAGTCAGAGAAACCAAGATCATCACCAGCACCACGTCAAATACCATAAATAAATTAAAAAACCAAATAGGTCTAAATGTGTGCTTTCGAAAATTACAAGAAAAATTGTTTTGGAATAGAAAAAAATTGCTTGGGAAGGAAGGGTGGTGGGTTGTAAACACCAAACCCCACCATTCTAGACCTTCTTGCATCTTAGGTTGAGAGTTGCTTCCCACGTCGTGAGAGCCTTAGATTATTGTTTAACCAAAAAGAATTTATATATTTGAAGAAATTCTGAGAAAGGATCAATTGAAAACCATAAAGTGCTCCAGATGTGCTCATCTAAATATTTAGAATATAATATTTTTTTTTATTAAAAAGCTTATTGTATCAGGGTTATTTATTATAAATTTTGTATTTTAGGGTAATGGTAGCACATACTGGAAATTGAAAACTGTAAGGATTTAATTTCTTTTGTTTACTTTGGTATATTTTCGGTTGTAATACCACGAGTCATTGAAATTTTTTCGAAAATTTTTTGAGTTTACGAATTAAATTATTTAGCAACACTGCGAATCAAAGCGCACAATAAACCACGAGTCCGAAGGACGAGTGGTTTAAGTAGTGGTTTGATTGAGCAGTGTTGCTTAAAAATAATTCAATGAGTAAAATTGAAAAATTTTAGACAAAAATTTCAATGAAGAGTGGTATTTAATGAGATAATTTTTTTTAAATTATAATTTTTTTTAAAAGATAATTATTAGTTTCTAAATAAAATTTTTTTAACAAATTATTATATACAAAGTTATGTTAAAATGCAAATAATAAAAATGTCCGTTTTCATTCATAAATGATTGCATGTTTATGTTTATTTGTGAAAAATAAATTACAAATTTATAGCATTTATGCGCCTACTAAGATGAAATTATATTTCATTTTGTTTGAAGAAAAAATGACAACATAGAATTTTCATAACGACAAAGCAAAATTATCGACGACAAGAAGAATTGCCGACAGTTAAAACAAAGCCTACTGTTTAAATATCATACTTTGTATTAATGAAAAATAAAATTTCTGACAGCAAAAAAAAATTATCGGTTGTAATACCACGAGTCATTGAAATTTTTTCGAAAATTTTTTGATTTTACGAATTAAATTATTTAGCAACACTGCGAATCAAAGCGCACAATAAACCACGAGTCCGAAGGACGAGTGGTTTAAGTAGTGGTTTGATTGAGCAGTGTTGCTTAAAAATAATTTAATGAGTAAAATTGAAAAATTTTAGACAAAAATTTCAATGAAGAGTGGTATTTAATGAGATAATTTTTTTAAAATTATAATTTTATTTAAAAGATAATAATTATTAGTTTCTAAATAAAGTTTTTTCTACAAATTATTCAGCTTATAAAAAATTATGTAAAATTGCAAATAATAAAAATGTCCGTTTTCATTCATAAATGATTGCTTGTTTATGTTTATTTGTCAAACATAAATTACAAATTTCTAGCATTTATGCGCCTACTAAGATAAAATTATATTTCATTTTGTTAGAAGAAAAAATGACAACAAAGAATTTTCATAACGACAAAGCAAAATTATCGACGACAAGAAGAATTGCCGACAGTAAAAACAAAGCCTACTGTTTAAATACCATAGTTTGTATGAATGAAAAATAAAATATCTGACAGCAAAAAAAAATTATCATTGAAATTTTATGATTTAAAGATTTAAAATTTGATTAAATCCTGTTGTAATAGGAAGACTAGGGTTAACAAATTTTTTAAGGGTCTGTACAGTAATTTTTTTGATTTATCTAGAATTTTGCCCGTTTCATTTAAAAATTTTAAAGTACTGCCTCACCAGTGGCTTTGTAAACTGCGCTCGATTTATTACTGTACTAATAATTTAAGGGTTTTTCCTTTCGCCACTGATTAATTCTTAAACATTTATTTTGTGTTTTTTTTTTTAATTTTCAGATTTATCCAAATTTATAAAATTAAATCTGAAATCTATAACGTCATTCTCTTGTCCGCAAAAGTGTTTAGCTTACCTCATTCCTTCTTAAAGTTCTCAAGTCTTTGTTTTTCGTATTTTACTATCGCTTACTGGCCCACAATGGCAGAAGCAGATGAATTTTGACCAATCAAACGGTCCAGATCCCGCGCTGTCATACTGGCAGATTGCAGAAAGACTTCTTTGTCAGAACTGCATACAAATGATATAGTTTGCCGGAATCCATAGTCTCAGGTGGTTTCAATCCGCAGAGGTTTAAAAAAAGCGTCCATCAACACCTTAGAGCGCAGGTTGTTGTGGCAACCTATTGTGACACATATTCTAAACCCTGTATCCCAACATTTGCATCCCAAAAAACAATCTCACGTTTTAAATTTAAACGTGTAAACTCATGTGTTAAATTTTGAAAGCACAGTTTTCGATTTATTTTCATAAATCGAAAACTGTGCTTTCAAAATTTACAAAAAATTGTTTTGGACTAGAAAATACAATGACAATTTCATATAGCACCCAACTCGTCAAGTTTAAAAATTATATTTTTTTAAAAATTTCCACTCTCAACCCAGTTCCAATAATATTTTAATTGATAATATTTTAATCACTATAGTTTGTGTGTGTTCGATCTTTGCAACATTTCCTATAACCGTTAATTCTTTCAATTTTTTCGGCAATGTTTGTAGTTAAGGGGGGGGGGGGGGGGATAGGAAAACAAACTCACGAACTCACGAAATTAGAAGAAAAACTGTTTTGGACTAGACAAAAATTCACCTTCCATATGACAACACACTCTTCAAGGTCAAAAATATTTTTTTATAATTGTCACTCTCAACTCAATCCCCTCCAAATAATATTTTAGTTTATAAGTTGATCGCTATATCTTTACAATATTTTCTATAATTGTGAATTTTTTCAATTTATTTCTTTTGTAATATTCGCAGTTAAGGGAGGGGGAGTTAAGGTTCCGGAAAACAATCTCATGTTTTTGGTAATAACTCAAAAACTATCAAACTCGATTCCTTAAAAATAACTTTAGTTTTACTATCTTCTTATTTATATCTATAAAATACAGAAAAATACAAACATTTTTCATTTTGTTTGTTTTCAGTAGGCGTAAACAATAGTATATTGTATAATTAAGAGGAAAAGTACTGCATTCCCGGACGACAGTGGAAATTGGCTATCGTCCGGGAATGCACTTTTCCTCCGAATTGTACATACTGTTTTTTCTCCGATCGGACTTTAAAACGAATATAAATCCAAAATAATTTTTAGTATTATTCATTAATTATCATATGAAGAAATCAAAACAAAGTAAAAAATCGAAAACAACATAAAATTATTGCTTAGTTAGCCACGACATCATAAGACATAAATACATTTTTTTTTTTTTTTCAAAAGATGTCAAGTTTGTGTATCTATTTGATTTATAAAAAACGTGTGAACGAAATTTAAGGGATATGGCCAGTGAAAGCGAATCATCCTTATCTTGCACCCCGCCGGATATAGTGGAAGCAGCTAATTCAGCTACATGTGATTTACTCCCGCAAAAATCGAAGGAAAAATACGAAAATGCTTATAAACGCTTTATGGATTATCGTCAATCTAAACACATCAAATCATTTTCGGAAAACGTCATTCTGGCGTATTTCGCTGATTTATCTACAAAATTGAAATCATCCACATTATGGTCAAACTACTCAATGATCAGGTCGATGCTAGTGGTTAAAGATCATGTGGATATTGCAAAATACCAAAAATTACGTGTCTTCTTGAAACGCAAATCTGACGGATATAAAGCGAAGAAATCTAAAATATTAACTATGGAATATGTTCAAAAATTCGTTTTGGAAGCTTCAGATGATTCGTTCCTAGTTACTAAAGTAAGCATGTTGGTATTTAAAACGATTATTATTTATATTTACACATTAAATTCAAATATGTTTTCGGATAAAATACAATTCACACTGCAATATTTTTTTGTATATAATATTATGATTGTTTTTTGTAGGTTGCGTTAATTTTTGGAATCGCTGGTGCTTGTCGACGGGATGAACTAGCCCGCATGGAAATTACTGATATTAGTGATTTGGGATCTAAACTTTTAGTTAAAATCCCGAATAACAAGACAAATAAACCACGATCATTTATCGTAAACGAAACTTATTTAGAATATTACAGAAAATACATAACTTCGCGTCCAAAAGATTTAAATTCTTTGCGTTTTTTTTTTAAATACACAAATGGTAAAGGTTTCAAACAAGTAGTTGGCATACATCAGTTTGGTAAAATGCCACAAATTGTTGCTACTTTTTTAAAACTGCCAGACGCAAAAGAATACACAGGGCACTGTTTCCGCCGTTCATCTGCTACAATTTTAGTTGATAATGGCGCAGATTTAACATGCTTAAAAAGATTTGGAGGATGGAAGTCATCGACTGTTGCTGAAGGGTATATCGATGAATCCATTATCAATAAAATTGAAGTTGCTCATAAGATTTTCGATACAACGGATAATGAAGCAGCCGATGCAAATAATGGTAATGATTTTAATAGCACTATATCAACAACAATGCTGGGATGCGATACTATTAATCCACCAATGTTCAATAATTGTACTAATTGT
Source organism: Diogma glabrata (assembly GCA_963693315.1). Taxonomy (NCBI): domain Eukaryota; kingdom Metazoa; phylum Arthropoda; class Insecta; order Diptera; family Cylindrotomidae; genus Diogma; species Diogma glabrata. Next base: position 97,725,766 of record OY856188.1, on the reverse strand, counting down.
ACGATAACCGTTAATATTACAAATAAGTAAAATTAAACTCCTATACCTAACACATAATTAGTTTGGCATAGATTCATCACATTCATTATTATGTATACTGTTAAACTAATATAAATAAATGCGTTGGACCTTATAAGTGTACTTTTATTTCTTCTAAACAATTAAAAATCCATACAGGAATATATTCCTGGCCTAGGCCAGAAAAAATATTCTCGTTCTATTATGACTTGTTGCTTAGCAACAAATACAACATACTGGAATCATAAGCTTTTCGTTTCGAAAAAACAACGGAAAGATATATTTTTTCCTACGATCGGAGAAAAATACATTTTATAATTGTAAAAAATTTCAAGTTGATAGCACTACTTATAATTGGCGAGAAATCCGAATATGTACGAATTCGGACGGAAACCGAAATCTTACCAATACGGTTTTTACTTTTTCAAAGTACGGAATCCTCATAAAACGATGGGTAAGCTCCAAATAAGATACCTTTAACAAGCATTTGAAAAGTCTGATAAATAATGAATATAAACATTCGAAAGTCAACGTGGCTAGCAATTAGATTCGTGCATCGTAAAAACATGTTCTATTTCCAATTGAAATGCAGTTGTCTCCACTTCACCGTAGGGATATATATGACAAATAGAACCCCGAAATTGATTCAACAACTGAACATTTATAGAATGATGTAGTTGAGACGTAATGTTTATAAGTAATTTTGACTGAAATTTTTTTTGTAGGTTTTATATCAAAAAACTAGATATGTGTGTTCGAGGATTTTTTTTTGTAAAATATAGCGGTTCTAAGTTTCGAGAATTTCGTGATTTTTGGCTTGACGAGTTATTTTCAAATACATATTCACAACTTCGGTTTTATTATAGATAGAAACCTTTAGTTTGTTTTATTTTAAAGTTAAAAAATTGTGGTTTACAAAAAAAATTAAATTTAATAAAAATTATCAACAATTTGCTATTGTTATAAACCAATCAAATGTTCAAATCGATCTGTAGTCATTACCCCACCCACGAAATGAGTTATAGTATGATCATCGTATTCTACGTTTCATTTCCTATCAAAAAAGTATTTTTAATTATTGGAGAAATGATTTCTACTGTTAGAAATAAATAAACTTATCGAGCGCGGGATGACAAAAAATTCCATATATGGGTCATTCTTTTACATATCCGAATAGATTAGGACAAAATGTGACTGAGGCATTTTTGATTCAGCTGAAAACTTTTTTATGGGTTCTATGTAAACAGAACAATAAACTTGTTTTTCTTATTAAAAAAAATTGAACGTAGAATGCGATGGTCACACTAACACTCTTTATTTTTGTTAAATAATAACTAAAAATTGATTTTAACATTTTATTTGTTTATAACAATAAAAATTTGTTAATAATTTTTTTAAATAACAGGTTTTTAAATTCCATCTTTATTCTTTAAAATAACACAGACAAAAAGTGTCTATCTCTACCAGAACCGAAGTTATGAATCTTTAAAAATAAGTCTTCAAGCCAAAAATCACAAAATTCTCGAAATTAAGATCCACTCTATTTCCCCTAAAAAAACAAAACGAAAAATCCTCTAACAAGTATATCGTTCTGTTTATATAGAACCCGCAAAAAAATTTCAGCTGAATCAAAAATGTCTTAGTCACATTTTGTCCTAATCTGTTCGATATGTAAAAGAATTCTATATATGGAATTTTTTGTGATCCCGCGCTCGATAAATAAATTTATTTCTGACAGTACAAATCATTTCTCCATTAATTAAAAATACTTTTTTTAGCGGAAATGAAACCTAGAATACGATGATCTGATCATACTAAAAACTCATTTCGTGGGTGGGGCAATGACTAAAAATCAATTTAAAAATTTTATTTGTTTATAACAATAAGAATTTGTTAATAATTTTTATTTTTTTGTATATTAGCATCTTTTAGCTTTAAAATAAAATAAACCAGAGGTTTGTATCTTTAATAAAACCGAAGTTATGAATATTTGAAAATAACTCATCAAGCCAAATATCACGAAATTCTCGAAATTTAGAACCGCTGTATTTTTCAAAAAAAAGAAAAAAATCCTCCAACCCGTATATGTTTTTTTCGATATAAAACCGATTAAAAAAAATTTCAGTCAAATCAAAAATGTGTCGGTCAGAAAAGTGTTTGGTTTGTAAAAGAATTACCCATATGTATATTAAAATTAAATATAGTGCAATTAATTTTAAATACATGCTCAAATTTTGAAATGAAAATTCATGATATAACCAGAGGAAATTTTTTTCATGGGAGCAGTTACTAACTTTATTCAACTACTGCTATATTGAATGTAAAACTTTATATTTTAATAACACCTCACTATGTAGTCAGGAAAAACGTTAATGTGTAGTTGTCGCAATCATCGTGAAATTGTTTGCTAGTATTTTTTGTTTCTTTTCAGTGTAGTGTCAGTAGCAAAAATAATCTTAACACTTTTTAATAATCTTTTCCCAAAAGATGATTACGAAAACCGAAACCTAATAATTAAAAGATATTCATTATTTACTTTTTTTTCAATAATAATTTCCAATTTCACAAATAAATAATTGACATAATTTACCAAAAACTATGTAACACGAAGTTTTAACACCAACATATAATTAAATTTTTTATAATTTATACGATATGATTAAAGTAAATAATTTCTGCGTCTTGTTAATTATAGAAAGGAAAGATCAAAATTATGTATAGTAAAATTCGTTTCACAGAACCCCATACAAAAAGATAAAACAAAAAAATGATGGAACCTGAAAGTGTGTATCAATAAGAATATTCAAGTGTCCATTTATATTTGGATAAAAATAAATAAAAGATCTGGTTTTATTTCCCTTTTTTTTATTACATTAAATTTAAATAAATTAAAAAATTATCTTTTACTTTTGGCTTAAATTTTTTATTTTCATTAATTGTAAGAACAAACAGACAAAATTCGAAAAAAAAATGTATTTAAATTTTCTTTTAGTTTTTTTTTCGATTTGGTTGATTTTTAACAATGACCTGAACCAAAATTTCACACTAAATAAATAAATACAAAAAAAAACCAATTTCTGTTGGTTATCAAACAACAACAACAATCCCTTTTTTTTAATTTTTGGTAAATTAAATTAATTGAAATTGCTTGTTAAACTTACAGCAACAATATCAATATGTATAAGAACAGAGAGAAGAAAATTTAAAGATTTGTGAAAAGATTTTATGAAAAAAAAAATTAGTTTGGCACGAAATTAAGAAAAACAAAAACGATCTCTCTACACCGTTATGAAAATTATGTTTTGGTAACATATTTCCTCATTTGACAGAAATAAATGGGTAATTCCCTCCTACCTGTTTTGTTTTTACTTTAAGTATAGATTAATAATCTTATCATGATAAAGACTGTTAAGTTGTTAATTCTTTTAGTAGAATATGTAGCTTAACTAAATTTAAGCTTTGTTTATTGAGGTGAACGTGATCAAAAATTTTATAATGTTGTTTATGTTATTTATGAAATAAAATTTGTTAAAAACCCATTTTCGCAGTTTGAATTCGATTAGTATCGAAATTAATTTATTCTAAATTCATTGTTTGTCATTACACACCCAGTAATGGCACATTAGGAATCAGTAATGGCACATTTTATAATATTGTTACCCCAACAAACAGTTTTGTGTTGGTTCGAATTCTTTTAAAGTTCATCCGAAATTCAACTTTTCGAAATTAAAACCAAGAAATGGAAAATATCAAGTTCTTAAAAACACATAACATTTCTGAAAAACTTTTGAATTTTGAGATTTTAACTATTTTCATAACTGTATTGTTTTTCCGGTTAAATTTTGATGATGTTTGGATGATACTGCGTTGAGTGGAGGTAGATTTTAATATAGAGACTGGCTGCTAGTGGCGTTGAATTCTCAAGGAGATGAGTATGATGATACGAGATGTTGTTGGAGATGCTGTATCAGGTTTCCAATATAAGGAGAATTTGTTGTTTAGCACTTTCTGATATCTACGATTCACTAAATGTTGCATGCATTGTCCGGCATTTTTCACTATTATCTTCAACAGTTATCGAATCACTTAATTCATTATCTTTTTCTAAAGTATTCATCTTAAATAATGGCAGAATCTATCTAATGCAAATTGTGTAAATGAATCTGATGAAATGGCTGAAGTTAAAGATATTGAAGAACGTGAATATTTGACATCATCAATGGTTCTGTTTTCTCATTATAATTAATTAATGACGTGTCTGGATTTGATTTCCATAAATTTAGTTTATTAGATTTTGACTTAACATGTTAACAGTAAAACATTTATTACATTATTGAAAATTTGGAAAAGTGAAAAAATAAAATTTAAAACAAATTTATTACACAAACATTTTTTTACATAATCAAGAATTTTACGAAAATCAAGAATTTTAAAAAAAACTATTTGGAAAAAACAAAATCCGAATAATAAAAATATATTTTTTGTTTTTTTAATAAATGTTAACGAAATCATCGCCTGCCAAATTTTAAATTTTTTGGAGAAATGATTTTAGTTTTGATGTTTGCCACAGATGATAAACGACGAACAAAAACAGAACTTGCTGAAGATTACGGTATGAAAGTAAACATACTAGAGTTAAGCGTTTGAAAGACTCAAAATTAGTAGTATTATTTTATTATTTATTTGTTCTATGAATAATAATCAACCATTGTACTATAAATATATTGTACTATAAATAATAAAATAATAATCAACTACAACGCAATACCTTAAATACCTGACATACATTTAAAACACACTAATTACAAATAGTAATTTATTTTATCTCAATTAAAATCTTATCATCTATGTATACCGTTTTCATAATTTTAATAAATCTATTCAACAACATCGTTTTGAGTTAAGCTATGATTCTTAATATTTATAATATAATACTTATTTCTATGAGTACTTTAACATCAATAAAATGAACTTGATCAAATAAAAATATCATCATAAAAAACATCATCACCGCAACACGACATAATATCATACCGCAGTTATTTAGCCATCACGAAAGCTCTTAAATTACTCAGGTCAATTTCAAAGACACAATATAAAAAAAAATAAGAAATTACTTACAAAAAAACGTCATTATAGTAAAAAGATTTCTATCCACAGGTGGTTTATTTGTCATCGTTTTATCAGTTAATATCATCAATAAAGATATTGAAAAAAACCTAAGAAAAACTTATCTACGAGTATATGCTAGAAAAAAATGCATTTAAATTAAAAACGATTTTAATCGGAAATGATGCATGAATTTTTCTTCAACTACTTCCAAATCATACAATTCTTTACCGTTATTCCCAATTTTTTAATTATTGTTAATGTTAATTATACGTTTTTTGTATGTTAAGAAAAAAATTTTATTTCTTACAATACAATTTAAATTAAATTTTTTGAATAAATCAAATTATTATTTGTGATACTCGGAGATAATGTAACACAATTTTTTATGGTCTACTTATTTTTTATAATTCAATGGTACTGGCGAAGCCTCCCAGTCAAGCAAGTAGTGGACTGTATTTATATTTTGATGGAAGAACTAATATCTTACCGGGAAGGCATCACGGCAGATGATAAGTAGTTGAATTATATTTGCCTAATCATAGGCCTCGATGACGATGATAAATATTTTGAATTATATTTGCCTAATCATAGGCCTCGATGACGATGATTAATATTTTGAAATATATTTGCCTAATCATAGGCCTCGATGACGATGATAACTATTTTTGAATATATTTGCCTAATCATAGGCCTCGATGACGATGATAACTATTTTTGAAATACATTTGCCTAATCATAGGCCTCGATGACGATGATAACTATTTTTGAAATATATTTGCCTAATCATAGGCCTCGATGACGATGATAACTATTTTTGAAATATATTTGCCTAATCATAGGCCTCGATGACGATGATTAATATTTTTGAAATATATTTGCCTAATCATAGGCCTCGATGACGATGATAACTATTTTTGAAATATATTTGCCTAATCATAGGCCTCGATGACGATGATAAATATTTTGAATTATATTTGCCTAATCATAGGCCTCGATGACGATGATTAATATTTTGAAATATATTTGCCTAATCATAGGCCTCGATGACGATGATAACTATTTTTGAATATATTTGCCTAATCATAGGCCTCGATGACGATGATAACTATTTTTGAATATATTTGCCTAATCATAGGCCTCGATGACGATGATAACTATTTTGAAATATATTTGCCTAATCATAGGCCTCGATGACGATGATAACTATTTTGAAATATATTTGCCTAATCATAGGCCTCGATGACGATGATAAATATTTTGAATTATATTTGCCTAATCATAGGCCTCGATGACGATGATTAATATTTTGAAACATATTTGCCTAATCATAGGCCTCGATGACGATGATAACTATTTTTGAAATATATTTGCCTAATCATAGGCCTCGCTGACGATGATAAGTATTTGAATTATAGTTGCCTAACAATGGCGGCGGTTCCCAATATCGACCACACCTGTTGAAGAGAAAAAACTATGAGAGGACCAATATCAAGTCCCTTTGAGCACTCGTCTCAAGCCCCACTCCTATCAAAAACACAATGTACTTCTCTACTTCACAACTTTATTTTCACAGCAAGAATATTGAATACATCTTAACATTTTAATTTCGAAAACACAACTCAAAACAAATGAAGACCAAACTTTGACTTCAAAAAATCTAAAAAAAACTAAATTACAATTATAATTACACAGCTATAAATACAAAATGTACATGAGTACGTGGAACCTTTTACTTTCAACAGAGCCACACATTTTCAACACCTCAACAAATATTGCTGAACTAAACTGTTTTATCGAAAACAGATACGCCAGATTTTAAAAAGTGGTGAAAATGCGAACTGAGCTGAATAACAAAGCAAAAATGTCAGAATGACTTTTTCAAAAGATAATGTAAAAGGTAAACAATATTTACTAATTATCTAGAAAAATATATTCTTATTAATACTTATTTTTATTTCTTACAGCTAATTTCAATGCAACAAAAGACTGACGAGGATATCAACGTTGGATTTAAGAGAGATATGATAATTTAGATCCATTTTAGATTAAATTTACTTTTAATATGTTTTTTTATATTTGCAGGAAAATAACAACATAAAACTGGATCCAGCGTGAATATCCTCCCCCTTTTTTTTTAAAGGAACTTTAAAATAATTATAGTAATGAAAAGAAGCTAATTATTTATCATTTAATAGTACTTGCACTTTAAGTGCTATTAAATGAGAACTGCAATTATGACTGATATCGATTCATGTATTTTTAAAGTTTTTTTAAATTAATATTAACACTAAAATGCGATGTTAAATATTAAGACTAAAGTGATATGCCTAATTTAACTAATACAATTCGAAATATAAAAAAAATAAAAAACAATTTTCCTTAAACCATACTAATTATTATATAAAATTTAATTCATTTCGGTACTTAACCTAAGAAGGTTTTTTTTTTTAAATGATAATGACGATATGAAATTTTAATTTACAATTTTAGATGTGTAGTTTTGTAATAAAATTAATACAAAACATATTTCAAAAAAAAATAAACATTCATTAATGTTTTCGAAAATATTCTCTTTTACATCTTTCTTTTCCAGAATATAATGACAATTGGTATTTCTACAAGGTAAGTAAATCTTACACATTGTTTGATGCGAAAATCATTGTTCCTGGCGTCGATGACTGCATCAATGCAGTTTTGCACGGGAATTGATTATGATGAGTCATTAAAGTAGTGGTAGTGTGAAGCAATTGGGTTGCTTGGAACTGGTAAACTGACAAAGTTTGACGACAAAGATGTCAGGGATAATTACTGAATTTAAAATTTAGTTATAGACAATGATTAGGTCATTAAATCGATCACAAGGGTATGATCATCGCAAGGTAACACCTATAAAGCGAAGACGATCTTATCTTAATAATGGTGGTTGTAATCTTATACGATGATACAACTAAATATTTCCGAATAATAATGGGGATAACTATTATATTATACGACAACTAAAACCATTCCAATAATAAGAGCGTTGACTACTATTGACTCCGAAGATACAAAATTTAAATGTTCCAGTAGTACGACATATGAGTAATATGGGAATCGAAGATGTGAATTGAACTGCTCCAACGGTACGATCTATGTTATCATAGGATCGCAGAAACAACAAATTTAAATGTTCCATATAATGACACCGATGACTTAATGGAAACCGAAGATACAAAAAATTTAAAAATTCCAAGTAGTGAAAATTTGACCACTAAGGAAGTCGGAGACAAGTTAAATGTTCCAAAATGGTAAGTTATAACACTAAGGAAATCGAAGACAAATTAAATGTTCCAAAAATGGTAGGTTATAACACTAAGGAAATCGAAGACAAATTAAATGTTCCAATCATGGTAAGACCATTAACGGAAAACTGACGACAAAATATGAAAGTTTCCAATAGTGGTGAATTGACCATTTTTAAGGAACCCGAAGACACGAAGACGATACAAAATGGTGATAACTGACATGAAAAAAATGAGAACTTAAAACGATGACTATTCAAATTATTGATTAATCGTCGATGAAATTTATAGTCCGGCCATCAGCATAGAACCAATGTTCCTTCAAAAAACTCTAATATACAAATAAATGAGGATATGTATCTAATGTCTGCAATAACCGATAACAAAGGAGCAGAAGTTTAATTTAATTTTAAATTGACACAACGACTGTAACGAAGAGGTTGGGCTGTCAGCTACACTCTGTGGCGAAGAAAATTTAATAGCAACACATGAATGTTAACTGTTGGAAATATGATAAAGACTTGGGTTCGACGATAAAATTGTCCTTACATAGTCCAAAAACCAGCAGGTGTTGATCAATCAATGAAACTAGACTTCAACATCTCAAGCTACTCAGAAAACCGACAACAAAAAGTTAACACAACGACTATAAGCGAAGAAGGTGGGCTGTCAGACACACTCTGTGGCGAAGAAAATTTAATGCTAACACATGAGTGTTAACTGTTGGAAATATGGTGCAAATTTAAAAAAAAATCGTTCCATCATCCAAATACCAGCGGGTGTTGATCAACTCAATGAAAATGGATTTCTTCAATTAGATCAAGATCTCAAAATACCGTATCAGCTTTAGAAGATAAGATGAAATAGATAGGGATTATATGCTGTGTCCGAAAATGAGGTATGGACGGAGAATCCATCATTACCTGGAGTGCAGGTGTAATTTAAGTTGTAGAGACAAATTAAGATGTTGATGTCCCTTATGTATTGCTGCTTTACGAATGCGGCAAATCATAGCTCGAAGAGCTAAAATTGACAAAACTTAGGTTTAGGGTTATTATAATAAAAAACTATAAACCCAGAAGTAGACACAACTCGAAGAATTTTATGCTGTGTGGACATAGCTTGACAAAATTTTTTATTTAGTTTAAGGGGAGTAATATAGCATACTCTACCCTTCAGTAGCGCGATTTTCCAATTATGAAATCGATTGTACATAGTTTAAGGAACGGTATCCAACTATAAGTTTAAATATGTTTCAACTGTGGATTATTTTGAAACAACATTTTAGTTAAAACTCTAATAATAGAGGAGATACATAGCTTGAGGAAAACTAAAAGGTTTTATCACGAATCATCGGAATTAATAACTATTGACGAAGTTTTCGGTAAGACGACATGAACATGCATTTTGACGTTGACTGGGTGTCACCAAAACAATAGCTCATGTCTACTGGGTGCACTTGAGATCTGAATGAACAAGAGAATACATATTAAACGTCAAGAAGCGGTACAATCGATAGTAGCGAGGTTCTACTAGATGACCTGAAATTTTGATTTTGGTGAACAATTTCAGACTGATGTGGGATGTGATGTCTATGATCGATGATGGTTGACTAAATAACGTTAGCGGTGGACTTAATTCGCCGAGTGTGATTTAGAGTTAATCCTTAGCTCCGGTCTCGATTGGGAGAATACTTACACGATTCACAGCTCGTTTGAGCTCAGAGTGCATGGTCTTAACAGTTACCACTCTAATTATACCATCCTTCCCTGGGTGCACGTCCGTAACACGTCCTAACAGCCAATTCAACGGAGGCAAATTTTCATCATGGAGGACTACCATTGAACCAACTTGGATCAAAACGGTTCCTTGTTGCCATTTATACCGGTGCTGCAACTCTGACAGATACTCACGGTGCCATCGCTTCCAGAAGTGCTGTATCATTTGTTGGAGTTTCTGGAATCTAGATAATCTATTCACGTTTAAATCAAGTAGCGACGGTTCGGGTAACGCTGTCAACGGTGCTCCGATGATAAAATGGCCTGGAGAAAGGGCGCTTAAGTCATTAGGATCGCTTGACAAGGGGGTCAAGGGCCGTGAGTTGAGACAAGCCTCAATTTGGGTTGTTAGGGTAAACAGCTCTTCTAGGGTAAACCCTGAGGTTCCAACAACTCGTCTGAGATGATGTTTAGCACCTTTTATTGCTGACTCCCAAAGCCCTCCGAAATGAGGAGACCTTGGTGGAATTGTAATCCACTCGATGTTATGAGATTCAGTGAATTGACAAATCGATTCTTGGAATGGTTGTGAGGTGAATAAGGTCTTTATCTCTCGCAATTCATTACGAGCCCCAATGAAGTTTGTGGCATTGTCGGAATAGATTTTTGTACAGAGTCCACGACGAGCCACAAATCGTTTTAAACAAGCAAGGAAGGCGTCAGTTGATAAATTCGTCACAACCTCCAGATGAACAGCCTTTGTGGTGAAACACACGAACAAGCATATGTAGCACCTGTGCTTAATTTTGGATCTAAGAGATTGAATAGAATAGAATGGGCCGCAAAAATCGATACCGACGACGGTGAATGCTCTGCTAGTCTTTGTTATTCGATCGAGCGGTAGATCACCCATGATCTGACTGTGGATCAGTGGTTTAACTCGGAAGCAGCGAACACATTCGTGAACTACTCGTCTACACACATTGCGACCACCCACAATCCAATAAGTTTGTCGGAGGCTATATAACAACGCTTGAGGCCCGGCATGAAGAAGTCTCGTATGTTCGCGCCGCACAAGTAACGTAGTAAATGAGTGGTGTGCTGGTAATAAGATGGGATGCTTATGGTTTTCTGTTGTTGATGCTTGCAAGATTCGACCACCCACTCGTAATATTCCCTTATCATCGAGAAACGGGGTCAACGCAATAAGCTTACTTTTAAGTGGAACTTGATGAGAGTTGTTGAGAGCATTTATGTCTTCAGCAAACGCTTGGTGCTGGACAAGTCGAATCAACAATGCGGTTGCCATCTGAATTTCCAAAGGTTGGAGTTGCAGAGTAGTCGTAGAGACAGAGTCATTCTTTCGTCTAGCATTATTAGCGAGGCGACAAATGTAGGCAACTACCCGAACCAATCGATTAAAACAGCTGAAACGGTGGAATATGAAGTGTTCTTCTACCGGACTTTGAGTCAAAACTGGGATTGGTGCTTTACGAAGTTCCAAGCCAATCGAGTCCTGAGAAAAAGTTTGGTTAGATGTTGTCGACCACGTTGATGATGCGACTGTCAAGAAAACTGGACCATTCCACCAGAGAGAGGCAGATAGCAACTGTGACGGCATGAGGCCTCGAGATACAATGTCGGCTGGATTTTCTAAGGTTGGTACATAGAACCAATCACTAATGGATGTTAGTTCATGAATTCTGGTCAAGCGATTCGCTACAAAGGTCGTGTATTTGTACGGTTCAGAATTGATCCGAAATAGCGTAATTTGTGAGTCCGTCCACAAATATATTGCATTGAATTTCATTCCCATTACATGGATTATCTTGTGGACCACTTCTGCCAACAATACAGCCGCACATAGTTCTAGGCGAGGAATGGTCTCTTTTTTTAACGGTGCAACCCTAGATTTTGAGCATAGTAAAGTTACGTGAAACTGATTCGTTTGTGCGACAGACCTAGTATAGCATACACATCCGTAGGCTCGCTCAGACGCATCGCAGAATCCATGGAGTTCAATACTAACTTCCTGATTGGATGTTATTAATCGAGGTACCGTGATTATCGACAAAGCAGACAATTCATTCTTGAACTTGTGCCAATGGTGGATAATGGTATCAGGAAGGTGATCGTCCCAAGACAAATTTTGATGCATCCATATTGTTTGCATGGTCAACTTTGCAGTCACAATGACCGGGGCACAGAATCCCAATGGATCGAATAGCTGACAAATTTCGGACAGTAACGTTCGCTTTGTAGTGGCCAATGTCGCAGGTAATTTGTTGAATAGCATCTCAAAGGTGTCGGATTCAGTATTCCACATCAATCCTAACACAAGCGTAATTGAAGATACTGTGGCATCGTCTGATGCCAATTGTTTGGCATTAGATACAAATTTTCTCAGCTCAAAACCCCCAAGATGTAACAATTCAATTAAATCGTTCTTCAACTTGATGGCGTCATTGATATTTACAGCGCCAGTCAACACGTCATCGACATAAAAATCGTTTTTTAAGACATGTGCAGCGGTAGGGAACCTAGATTCTTCATCACACGCCAGCTGCTTCAACGTGCGGGTTGCCAAAAAGGGGGCACAAGCAGTGCCATAGGTTACCGTGTTGAGATTGAACGTTTGGATGGGTTCAGACGCGTGATTTCGCCACAAGATCCGTTGAAGACTTTGTTGGTCCCTTTGGACAAGAATTTGTCGGTACATCTTGGCGATGTCCCCGGAAAAGGCAATAATGTGGTTGCGGAACCGAAGAAGTGTTGACACCAAATCCGATTGAATGGTAGGGCCAACCATCAAACAGTCATTTAAAGATATATGGGTTGATGTTCGTGCTGACGCATTGAACACCACCCGCAGCTTGGTGGTGGAGCTTTGTTCCTTTAAAACACCATGATGAGGGAGATAGTAAGCAGGATGGCCTTTCAACTCGCATACTGGTGTCATGTGGCCCAGTCGCCTGTATTCATTCAAAAACTCCTGATACTCTTTATAGATCTCCTGTTGGCCCAAGAGGCGAGACTCTAAAGAAAGAAATTGACGATGTGCTGAAGCATATGATGATCCCAACAGAGCCAAGTTTGATTTTGTAGGAAGACCCACGATGTAACGACCTTCTGGTGTTCTGGAAACGTTGGACTTATAGTGTTCTTCAGCGGCAATTTCTTCTTGAGACAATATGGGCTTTGATGTGATGGTTTCAAGCTCCCAGAACTGTTTGACCTGATTTTCCAATGTCTGAACACTACAAAGGGCAACGTGGGATTGAGGAGATCTATTGATACTGAGTTTTGTTTTAGTCTTACCACAGATAACAAACCCAAGCTCGGAGTCATACAAGAGTGGCCAATCGTGCACCCTGACCGATGAGCCCTTGAATAGTTGGTGATAAATTTCTACCCCCAGTAATAGATCAACACGGTCGGGTATATTGAAAAACGGATCTGCAAGCACGACCCCTTTAGGAAGTGCGTGTGATGGCACAGAGATTCGTGACGATGGCAGATCGTTGGTGATTTTTGGGAGTACATAAAATTTGAGGTTAGCAGAGAAGTCTGAGGTCCTAGACGATATGGTAAGATAGATCTTGTGTATAATTGTAGTATCGACTGCTCCAATGCCAGAGACGACCTTCGCTGTTGTGTAACGACGAGCTTGTAACAGCTGGCACGCAGCTTCGGATACAAAATTGAACGTCGAGCCACTATCCAATAAGGCTCTGCACAGCACTCTAAACCCATTATTTACAGATGCATGAACAAGTGCAGTTCCAATAAGAATTACGTCCTTGTAACCTTCCGATGATGTTGAAACACGAGAACTCGGTGTAACGTTCGCAGAGCAATTGGTTTCAACCAGTGGCTCAGCGGCATTTGTTTCGATATTATCACACTTATGTACTAAAGATAAATTGGGCGATCGTTCAACTCTCGTATTATTTGTTGGTGAACTATCTTGTGGGAAGTGGAGCAACGTATGATGTTTCAATGAACATTTGTTGCAAGCAGGACGGTTACAGTTACTTGCTAAGTGTCGTTCTATCAAACAGTTTCCGCACAGCCTACGATCTCTGATAAAATAGAACCGTGACCTAGGACTCATGCGCTCACTAGAAAATGATGGACAGTGAGGTAGCGTGTGATCTCCTGAACAGTAGAGGCATTCGGTGTTACATGCAGTGGGGTTGGCAACGCTAGTTGTGTTGAAGGACATTGACTTATGAGATCTTAGAGGGCGGGATGAACCTTGAGGGACATTGGCTGTTATCGCGGACAAGACTCTGACACGAGATCGGAGCAAGTCAATCAGGTCAGAGAAAGAAAGAATTGTTTTTGGTTTCATACCTTTGATTATAGCAAGTCTTGACGAGCTGTCTAACCGCTGAGTCAAGTGGTGAACTAATAACAGATCCCACTCGCTAACGCGTACATTTAATGACTTCAGTGCACTAACATGTTTGACTGCCTTGTCAACAAAATATTGCAGTGCCTTTGGTGAATTTTCGTGAGGAGTTCTGATGTCATAGAGTTCACGGGTATGTAAACGTTGAATGGATATTTCATTATCATAATGATCTCGTAAAGCTGCCCAGGCAAGTTCATAGTTTGCCGCTGTGACAGGAAGACTCTCGACATAGGAATAAGCTGTACCAGTACGAATGCTTGAAATCAGATATAAAAATTTTACAATTGGGTCAAGATTCTTCACATGAATTAAATCCACAAAGACGTCCCGGAACGCCAACCAATCAGTTTCCATTCCGTTAAAGGACGGCAAGGTGATTTCTGGCAATCTCATTCCCACACTAGGAGATGTATTCGACGTAAGCTCGTGAAGTGATGCATTGTGGAAAGATGCCGAAGTTGGACCATCGTCCAATCTTTTAAACTCATGGATTTTATCTCGTAAGATTGTTTCAAATGACAGGTAGTCGTCATCAAAAGATGTTCGATCAGCAACGAAGCCATCATCAAGTGATTCCAATTTAGATTGAACCCCATCATATTTTACATTTATGGACTGGATTCGATGCAATAACGCCTCGACTCCACCTATTGAGGACAGTGACGATAACTGATTTTTAAAACTGGTTAACTGTCCCTTAAAAGCCGCTCGTATTTTCTTTAACAACTCGATTTTTGCCGGATCTGCCATGTGGACAGTTGCAGTAAGTACGAAACACACGTCCACCCTAAATCAACACTGTTGTGCGTGTATCTCCACGTCAAAGGTGGCAAAAACCAATGGGACTGTGACCAGAATTGTAATAACAGACACTTGGTACACTCATGACGCCAGGAACCGACGATTCAACACCATCAACAGCGGTGCAATTGATTAAGACAGAACACTTAAAAAAAATGTAAAAGAGAAAATTTCAAAAACTCAAAGCAGACTTAATATTTTCCAAAAGGTTTATACATAAGGTTAAGATCAGCGATATAACAATTAAATCAATTAATGAACCATAAATAATTATTAAATCTAGTTAAAGTTATAATTTTGTACCTGGGTTATCCAGTTGATTGAAGATTGCTGGTGGCTCAATGCTCCAGATCCGGCTCGAAGGACCAAATGGCGAAGCCTCCCAGTCAAGCAAGTAGTGGACTGTATTTATATTTTGATGGAAGAACTAATATCTTACCGGGAAGGCATCACGGCAGATGATAAGTAGTTGAATTATATTTGCCTAATCATAGGCCTCGATGACGATGATAAATATTTTGAATTATATTTGCCTAATCATAGGCCTCGATGACGATGATTAATATTTTGAAATATATTTGCCTAATCATAGGCCTCGATGACGATGATAACTATTTTTGAATATATTTGCCTAATCATAGGCCTCGATGACGATGATAACTATTTTTGAAATACATTTGCCTAATCATAGGCCTCGATGACGATGATAACTATTTTTGAAATATATTTGCCTAATCATAGGCCTCGATGACGATGATAACTATTTTTGAAATATATTTGCCTAATCATAGGCCTCGATGACGATGATTAATATTTTTGAAATATATTTGCCTAATCATAGGCCTCGATGACGATGATAACTATTTTTGAAATATATTTGCCTAATCATAGGCCTCGATGACGATGATAAATATTTTGAATTATATTTGCCTAATCATAGGCCTCGATGACGATGATTAATATTTTGAAATATATTTGCCTAATCATAGGCCTCGATGACGATGATAACTATTTTTGAATATATTTGCCTAATCATAGGCCTCGATGACGATGATAACTATTTTTGAATATATTTGCCTAATCATAGGCCTCGATGACGATGATAACTATTTTGAAATATATTTGCCTAATCATAGGCCTCGATGACGATGATAACTATTTTGAAATATATTTGCCTAATCATAGGCCTCGATGACGATGATAAATATTTTGAATTATATTTGCCTAATCATAGGCCTCGATGACGATGATTAATATTTTGAAACATATTTGCCTAATCATAGGCCTCGATGACGATGATAACTATTTTTGAAATATATTTGCCTAATCATAGGCCTCGCTGACGATGATAAGTATTTGAATTATAGTTGCCTAACAATGGCGGCGGTTCCCAATATCGACCACACCTGTTGAAGAGAAAAAACTATGAGAGGACCAATATCAAGTCCCTTTGAGCACTCGTCTCAAGCCCCACTCCTATCAAAAACACAATGTACTTCTCTACTTCACAACTTTATTTTCACAGCAAGAATATTGAATACATCTTAACATTTTAATTTCGAAAACACAACTCAAAACAAATGAAGACCAAACTTTGACTTCAAAAAATCTAAAAAAAACTAAATTACAATTATAATTACACAGCTATAAATACAAAATGTACATGAGTACGTGGAACCTTTTACTTTCAACAGAGCCACACATTTTCAACACCTCAACAAATATTGCTGAACTAAACTGTTTTATCGAAAACAGATACGCCAGATTTTAAAAAGTGGTGAAAATGCGAACTGAGCTGAATAACAAAGCAAAAATGTCAGAATGACTTTTTCAAAAGATAATGTAAAAGGTAAACAATATTTACTAATTATCTAGAAAAATATATTCTTATTAATACTTATTTTTATTTCTTACAGCTAATTTCAATGCAACAAAAGACTGACGAGGATATCAACGTTGGATTTAAGAGAGATATGATAATTTAGATCCATTTTAGATTAAATTTACTTTTAATATGTTTTTTTATATTTGCAGGAAAATAACAACATAAAACTGGATCCAGCGTGAATAGGTACAAAATATGTTAGTTGTCTTATTAACATAATCCTTTTGATTACTTAAACATACATAATTAATAAACCCAATAATTAATGATTGAATATAAAATGAGAAAACAATTTATTTGGAGAAATTAAATTTATAATCAAAAGTGTTGATGGAACAACATAAATTTGTTGAACAGAAAATATTTTCGTTAATTAATTTATTTCAATTAATTATATAACTTTTTCTTGGCTTACCACAAAATATTTAGATACATTAATTTTAATTATTATTAGAAATATTGCTAAAAATATTTTTTTTTACTGTCGTTCTTTGTTGTTTTGTAATAAGGTAATATAACTATGTTGGTGAATAACAACCATAACATAAATCATTTTTAACTATTTTGACCTTATAGTGTATGTTAAAGTTTTACTTGTTAAATGTGAGTTGGTGATGTAAATTTGTATTTAGGAAGGAACGGATATGACGTCTCTAACAATGTTAGCTTGTAACTCGCTTTCAAGAATAGAATCTAACATCATACATTTGATGTAGATTCTCCATTTTTGATAGAAGTTGAAATAAAAAAATCAACATGTGCTTATTAACACTATTCTTACCATGACATTACACATGGTATCATTTATTTAGTATAATTATAAAGCCTATACAGACTTTAATTACTTTCACTTAGATGGATGAAAATCTAGTGTTTCTAGTTTTTAGGGTTTCAGAGCTTGATTAGAATAAAATTTTTCGGCGATCAGTTTTCAAAATAAGAAGGAGATTGGTTTTCAAAAACCTTAATGGCAATTAAAATACCAGGAAAACTTGATTAAGTCTAAAAGTTTTTTAGCTCCCGGGTTTTTGAGTGTTAGATTAGATAGAATTAAATTCGGTGGTGATATGTTGTACTGCGACCAAATTGATCTATTGTACCCCACCCTACTAATCCTTGGTGAATACTAAGCTAGAGCACCTCCTCCAATCCAGCCTCCCTTAGGAATTTCAGGATATGGAGAGGGTTTATGCAGGTCATTTCCATTCCCCCAGATGCAACCTTCTCGTGTAGATCAAGCCTCAACAATCTTTGAGAAAATGGGCTGGGGTCACTTCTTCCAATAGACAGAATCTACATTTGTCCCTCGGCTCCAAACCAATGTTCTTAAGGTATTTTCTCAGTGTCCTGTAGAATCCCTGTCGGTATGCTCTGGTTGATCCTATTTATCCTATAGAGCACATTACTGATTTCGTTTGATTAAACTGTCTAATCAACTCTTCGGATTGCCTTAAGCCCACGGTGTTGTTCCAGGTTTTAGACCATTCTATCATAATTCATAATTGCTTTCCTCATCCTTGCCAGTTTGTCGACTATATTATTCCCAAGCTTGTTTAGTTTGCTCACACATTCTCCAACAATTTTGGATGTGATGGTGTATGAGCTTAATGCATTAGCTGTTGCATGGCTGTCAGACAAGATGGCAATTCTCTGGTTTCTACATTTTATTTCTAAGCTAAAGTCTGCGCACGTTTTGATAGCACATATTTTGGCTTGGAAGACGCTTTGGTAGATTCCCATGGGCTCAAAGTATTTGGTCTTTGGTCCAAACACTCCTACACTCACCCCTGCCTCAGTCTTTGAACCATCCGCGTGTCATTTGATTGCATCGTTACTGCATGCTGAATATCGGTATGGTTTCCCTTTCTACGCTCTTAACCTGCAAGTGGAGTGAAACAAGTCCCTACAGCATCTTCATGGATGTAGTAGGACATGTTCCCATTGCCCCCGTTATGCAGATACAAACCAACCCTACACTTTTTTCAGCTTTGTCTGGACAGCGTAACTCGTTTGTTTCATGCGATGGATCCGTAAGTGATGGCTGGTCTCACTTTAATGGTATACATCCACCTTAGGATGCCTGGACTGCACCTTCATGTTTTACCCGAAACACTTTTGAATACCATCATGGCTCTTACGGCTTTGCTTACAACGGCCTTTATGTGGTTTTTTCACAGGAGTTGAGAGAATTATTCCTTGACTTTAAGTCACCTGTGCAGAATTTAGGAGTCCTGCATGATGATTGGCTTCATACTGAGTTTTCTTCTCTTGGTGAATGGGACAGATGTGCACCAGTTGTCTACCAGATTCAGTCTCCTTTGTACAAAATCACAGAGTGTTTCTTCAAACTTACCTCTGGCGATAATGACAATTTTATCCGTGTACTCAAGACATTTAATGCCCTGTTTACTTAAAACAATTAGAATTTCATTCACCATCAGACTTCGCATGTCCTCATGTCTTCGCAAGTCCTCACATTAAGGACAGCCCTTAGTTCTGCCAAGGCTGATTTTACAATCACCAGATTTGGTTTCTGGTAGTTTAGTTCTCAGCATCTCACACATGACTGCTCCATGCGAGGTGTTATCAAAAGCTCCTTCAATGTCCAAAAAGGCACAGACAGCAACTTCTTTACTGTTCACTGCCCCTCTAATTCTTTTGCCAACCTGAACAGCGAAGTTTACGTTGGTCTGCCCGTTCTGTATGCATGCGTTGACTATCTTGCAAAGGTGGTCTCACCAAGATATTGGATCGTATGTGAATGTCGATCACTTTTTCCATCGTTTTTAATTTGAAAGGTGTTAAACTAATGGGTATTTGAGACTTCGGCTGGATTTTATCTTTTTTACCTAACTTTCTAACAAATAGCACTTTTGCCGTTCTAAATGGTTCTGGAATATGCCCAGGAGGTGCGTTAATAGCCACTTCTGCCTCCTCTGCAGAAGAGCTGGGAGCGTTCTGTTCCTCTGGGCCTGGTTTTTAAATTTTAACCTTACTTGCATCTTCTGCACACTCACGTTTACCTCCCGGAAGTGTGTTCCTAGAAGAAGAGCAGCTCTCTGTTGCTCATCCTCCGTATTAATTAGTTACCGTACTTCTGTTCTTAATTTTGACCACTTCTTGCTCCACCAAACCACGTCCCTCTGCTCTTTTACCTTAGTAATTGGCCAGTTAACTTCTATTGCCTTGCCTTGTTGATTGCCAGGTTTACCTCCCCTACTTCTTGTTCCAGCGCGGCATAGTGTTTTACTGTCCCTCTAACCGTTACTAGCTGTAAACCTTTTTTTAGATTCTCATTAAATTTATCCCACCTTGTGATCCTGGGGTTCCGAACCAGGATTATGATTCGTCTTTTGTATTATCCACTTCAAACAAAATCATTCAATGATCCGACACGAAGGGTTCATTTGGGATTTCTTTGTGAACTGTCCTACATTGGTACTTCCCACCGTTAAATCTAGCACTTCCTGTCTTGGCCTTGTGACAAAAGTGGGTGTGTTCCCAACGTTAAACACGTTTAGGTTTTCTTTAACAAAAAATTATAACATAAACTCACCTCTTTGGTTTGTATTCGAACTTCCCCATGTCTCGCTGTAAGCATTCGCATCAATCCTGATTATGAGAGGCCACTTCTTCTTGTTGCACCATTCCACAAGCTCCTGTACATCTGCAGGTGGTATCAGTACCCCATCTCCTGCACACTATGCTAATGCTACCACTTACTGGTGGTGAATGCGTCCTAGTGTGATGGTAGTTGATATGGCCACAAAGTCCCTTATAAGAAAATCTAAAAGACAAACATAATTAATGTTTTTCCTAATCAAAATGCACGATTACGGTGACTTTGCATTGGTATCCAATACTACCTTTGCCACGCTGTTTGCAAGGCGCTTCACACTGTTTTTGTGGATCTGGGGTTCCTGTATCAGTGTGAGTCCTAGCTGTTTAGGCCATGCGCAATCTTCCTGCCACCTCTAGTAGACGTTATTGGAGAGGAATTTACCTGCCCCTTAATCCATTAAAAACCTCTCCTCCTTCTCGGTCCCCACGTCTTCAATACCACTGCAATTATCTGCAGCAGCATATTTGCCACCTCGCTATGTGTCGTTAAACTTGCACCAGCCTTCGTGGACTGTAGTGGTATCTGAGATACTTCCCCCGAAATGCCACAACTCCCTTTTTCTATCGTACCTTCTGTCGTTTCCCTTCTAGGTCCATGGACAATGACTTTACCAAACCGGTAGTTGAGGGTGTTCCTTACCCCAACCCCGCATCCTTAAGACAATCTTTGCCCTGTCGTCATTTAGTGTCATCAAAAGTTGGCCTGTGCTCTCAGTCTGGCGTCCCGACAGCTTCCGCTCCTGCAGCCGAATTCTGTAACTGTGAAGTGTTAAAAAAAATTTCATTTCGATTTTATCATTAATTTTTTATCATTTTACCGTTTTTGCAATTCTATATGCGATGTCATTGTTAAAAAATCTAATAGCAAGCGGCGCACTGTCATACGTCAAATAAACATAAAATTAAAATGTTAATTTTAACTTTAAACTGAATTTAAAAGTAAAATTTTTACACATTTAATTATATATAAATATTTTAGTAATTAAATTTGAAAAAAAAGATCAGGGTTTAATTTAGAAATGCAATTTTAAAAAATCAAATCACATTGACGTTTTGGTGTTTTTTAACATAATGTCAATAACAACAAAAGAAACGGTTTCATTTTAATGCCACACAAGAAGTCTGTGTTTTTGCGGTGAAGTGATAAAAAACTTATCATTTCACCGCTTCACAGTTACAGAATTTGGCTGCTGTACATACAAGCCGGCGTTTTGCCAAACTAGCTGAGCGAGAGATTTCTCCCTGGTCTACCAGAACTCCTCGGGAGAAAGACAGTTATCTTATGAGAAATCGGAATGTAATCCACATTTTCGCCACAAGCATATGTTTACCAACTTCCACTTTAGGTTAAACAGACACGAGCCATTTAACCGTCTGCTCGTCGTCGCACTCACCACATAACCAGATTTTAATGAGATACCCTCAAAGTCGATCCTGTGATCAGCACATCCTATCGCTAGTTGGTTCACTAGCCTTGCTTCGATTAACTCCAGCTCCTTCCAGAACAGTCATGTTATTTGCATTAATAACACCAATATATCTGGTGATTGGATTGAGATGGTGTTGCTCTCTGTCCTGACAGTTGGCTATCCTGGGTTTCTTTGCTGCATTTTCCTGCAGCGTCGTGGACTATCTGGCTTACTTCACGTTTTCTGCTCCGATGGTTGGGGCCTTTCCTTTCCTTCCCAGAACCTATCTCTTTGAGTCTTCCAGAGAGATCCCCTCCGCGAAGAACCTTAAGTACCACCTGGTACCAGCTCCACTGAGTTTTTGGAGACTTTTGAGGCCCCTTTGTTACTTGCCCCCTGCTAAAGCCACCATGATCCAAACTTCATATTTCGCTAATCGTTCCTACCTGAGTAGGGCGTATGCCCAGAGAAACTTTCAGCTTTTATAAAATAACGAAGGTCTTGTCGCGGGCTCTTAGTCTATAATCTATGAGTGTAGGAAATTATTTTTTACAAGTTATAATTATTTAGATATATGTATATTGTATAATTATCAATGAATGTAATGTAATGACTATTTGACCATCAATGAATTGAGCAAAATTTTTCAAACGTTGTGCCAACCAATTCTACGATTGGTTTTTAGTTTGTTTGGTTTGGTTGGTAGAGAAAAATAACCAACCCAGAAGAAATTGAACTCTTCTCCACAAAACTGCAGTCAAACAGAACACCGTACCAAATGCCACAAATTATTTTCTGAATCTATCTGCATTGTTATAAATGAAATATGTACGCAATATTAATAGTTGGTTAAATTGTGAAGGACCCTATGTCTAGGTTTGTTAGTATGAGGCTGTTTTGGTGAGTGATTTTTCTCTGTCTGTTACATTTGTTTTTTTTTAAACGGCAGATTTTCGTGTATATGTTAATATTTATTTGTAAATATGAGAAAATCTAATCACAACAACTGAGATAAATGGAAGCCTTTTAAAAAATCAAAGCGTTGTGTAAAGTCACAGTTTTGAAAAACTTTAGATATTTTTAGCTCTTGATTGCTCAAAAGAATATTTTTGGCTTAAAAGGTAAAGTTATCTATGGATCTTGTGTGATAAAATTAATTGAATCTTTGAATATTTACAAGACTAGAATGTATGATAGATTTTTAAACAAAAAAAACTATATTGTGGTATTAAGGACAGATTGTGTAATTGTAAATTACATTATAGGGATTATTGTGAAAATCCAATTTTGAGTTCTGAGAGAAAACATATTAGTAAATTAGAGTGAATACTTCATATTGAACAAATTTAGTAAAACTTCAAAACAAATTTTGATAGTGACAAGTGCTATAAAAAACGTTCAATTTGTTTGTAAATTTCTGCCATGTTATGTCTCTTTTGTGAAGGCTGAATTTGTGATAAAGATTTTTTTCAACGGATATAAAGGGAAGGCAATGATAAACGGTTTATTTTGATAACGTAAGAATAAGTGGTTGTACATTACATGTTACATCAAGTTTTTTATGCTTGAGCTCAAATCATTATATGCACACTGTCACCAAGGTTATATGGGAAATAATATAATAATATAATTGCTGATTGAATGGATGATGAATGGAACAGGAAAGAAACTACATATATAGTTTTTATTTGCTGGTTATCAAATATTGAAGTGCTTCATATCATTAGGGAAATAATATAAGAGAAGAATAACCACGACCGAGCAAATGGACATCATTCAACAACTTTAATAAGTTAATTTTTGTTTTATTATATTTTATGCCTTTTTCTTTCTATTGATATGAAATACTAAATACTTTTAGCTATAGAGATTTTTTTCCCGGGCCAGAGGCCAGTTGATAATGTTTTTTAAGGAAAAGAAAACAGAAACAGGTTTCTTAACAAAACGAAAAGTTTATGCAATGCACCGCAATAATAAGATCAATCATTTGGTGCTCAATTTAAAAGATGTTCAGGAAGCATACGACTAATTTTATAAAATAAAACTACCAATTTGGTTTTAAAGTTGAACTTGATTATAGTTTACAGCCTTTAACTTCTGTTAATAATTGCCTCCAAATCTACTTGTTCTCCAACAACTCTCCAACCTGCCGATAGCCTACCTGATGTGATTTTACTTGTTTTAGTCACCTTACCAAACTGCTAAGAAATCACAGGTAACATCCCAATCATTGATTTAAATTGCTTGCAAAAATTCTAATAAGCATTCACAATCTGTTCAAAATTTCAGTCTAGTGAAATGTAATTTTATAATCAATTATTCTACATATTTATTGCCTTTCGTATATATATATATATATATGAGCAATTTCACGAAGATTCAACAACGTTTTGACTTGACCCCTTTTAATTTTGATTATTTTTTGTTTATAGATAGTCTTTGATAAATAAAAAATACAAGCTCTCTAGATAGATAGCCTTTGATAAATGAAAAATACGGCTTCAAGTAGAATTTTTCTAAATATAGACCAAAATAAACCAAATTAAAAAGGGTCGAGTCAAAATGTCGCAAAATTTTGCTGAACTTGACTGAAATTGCTTTTTAAAAAGTTCATTTAATAATAAAATATTTGATATTTAACATAAAAAAAAATCTGAATCTAAAAATCGCCATTTTTATAATTTTCCTTCAGAACAAAAAAAACTGATTCCCGACAGTCATATGCACAACGGATTTATCTCTAAAACAAACAATGATGCTAGTCCTAAACTTTCACAAGTGGTTAGATATAAAATAAGCTTCAATTTAGTTAAAAAAAAAAAAAAAAGGCTATGCCATCTTTTTTTCAATTACACCATTTTTTTCTTATGTTACACCGTTAAAAATTATTTCAAAAAATTAACAGTGTACATTTTTAAAAACTTTGTTCTAATACCTATTCAACGACATATCACTTATGAAAATCGATTGAGTAGTTTTTCTACAATCGCTCGTCAAAATGCACTCACATCACAAAATAACAAAAATTGAGGGGCACACCCTGTGAAGACCCCTGGTCGAAAAAAAAAATTTTAAGAGAACTTGTATTTTTTATTTATCAAAGACTATCTATAAATAAAAAATAATCAAAATTAAAAGGGGTCAAGTCAAAACGTTGTTGAATCTTCGTGAAATTGCTCATATATAGAATAGAAATAAACATTCAAAGAAAAATCTAGAATTAAAATTATACATTTAGTTCATTTTAAAATTTAAAAAATTACAGAACTACATGTTTGTTGCCCGTCCCATCCGTAACCGCTTCATTAAGAACATGAAAAACTTCTGGTATTATGTTGCTTGTTATGAACTAATTGGATAATTTCAAGTAGGTTTAAAGACCCTAAAAGAATTATCAATATTTAGAAAACGTAAAGTGATCACTTTAAACGCTATATCACTAGACTAAATTTTTAAAATTTGTGACTTGTTTTGCTAGTTTCTGTAACTTTATGCAAAATATATTTTTTTAACTATCTTTAGGCATTGAATTAAAGATTTTAGAAGCGAACAAAGTCAATATACAAGTCATTTATTAATTGTAGTAATTACGACTGCTTTTACACTGTTATACGACCGCTAATTTGTTTGTTTGTAGCTTAATAGTTTTGTTTTTATTTTAATCAGTTATTTATAAAAAAAATTATTAACTATTTAACCTTATCCAGTGCATCTTTAAATTATAATTTATTAATTAAAGTATATAGTTTTTATCTACAAAAATTCTTGTAGTTGTATGTGTTTTTCCTCCATTTAATTATAACCAATTCACTGGCACAAAACAGTACCCAATGAAAACACTGTCACTAAATGCGTAACGACCAACAAAAATTTGTTCAATAAACATTTTCATTCAAAATATAAAAAACAAACATTCATCACATTAATCATACCTTTATTCCGCAATATCAAACAACTTAAAATCGATTCATAGAGTAGCATCTGTCTGTTTATGACGTTCCATTGTATGCAAGAATTTACATTTTGGTGTACTGCGTCACATGCTATTTTCCCTCAAATAATTTAAATTGTTATTATATATCATGGGTAATCAATTTGTTTAGTTTCTTTTCTTCTCTTTTTATGTGAAAAAATACATTTGTTTGTGTTTGTTAAACGATCATTAAAAATAAAATAAATTGATCTGCGCAGGTGGGTTGATGTTGTGTGATCTGAATAGGGCGATCCAATTTATGTGTTGTAACTGAGATATTTATGCAGTTCTAATAATTGATTGAATTTTTAAGGACCTTATTGTTATGATTTCATGAATTTCAATGTACTGGTTAGTTTTATTAACGTTTAATTGGAAGTGAAAGTCATAACGACGGAGATAAATAGAAGGCCTTTTCAAAAGATAAAGTCGATGTACATTTGTTGGAGCTTTCAAAAATAAAATTGAAAGAAGAGTTTTTTTTTGCTTTCGAATAGATATTGTTTATTCTCGAGCCATGAGAATATCTTTAGCTTCATTATAAGTGAAAAATTATAGTTTTTGGCTATAAATTGGAGTTTTTATTTAGTGAAATTGTTTTTCTAATATGATTGTTAAGAAAATCAATTCGGATTATATGGAATTTAATTAAAGAAATAAAAAAAGTAAAGGAACAGAACATGATTCGTGGTTTTACTTATAAAAAATTAGTTTTCAGCTGTTTTGCTGATAAAAATAAAATCAGAGAGTTGGGTACCATTGTGCTATTTTCGGTGTCAATAATAGTTGTTTTAAAAGTTATTATTACAACGGTGATTTGGCAGTTGGGCATAGGACAGATAGAAAACTGTGGTTGGAAGCGGGCAAAATAGAAATGTTTGTTTGGAAGAAGGACGCTGCTATTATATTGATTAAATCGTAAATATAAAGGGATACAAACAATAATCCATCGAAGTCGGAAATTAACTAAGCTATATAATTTTAATGACATCAATCAACAAAATTTAAGCTACGTTAATTTGTTTTTCATATTAAAATATATTTTTTTTTGTTTATCTTTTCATGTTTTTGTCTTTTTATAACCACTATTTTAACCGTTGCCAAATTCTTCATTAATATTGTTACGTTTTTCCAAACTTTCTTCGAATTGGCCTAACTCACAATTCGATAAACGTAATTCCCAATCTCTTCTGAGTTCGATCACTAATTAGTAAGCACAAACACCAGGTTTATTAAGTATTCAACTCCTTAATTGTTCTACAACAACAGAAAACAATATTCCTAGCTAGAATATTCTCTCAACAGTTTCAGAAACTCCAACGGTTTATTGTAGAAATTTCCAGTACACCACGTTCAAAATAATACACAAAATATTTCTACTCAATAACACTTATAACTTTATTGCACTTATAACTTTACACAAAAACTAATTTAAAGATCACTTTTATAATTTTAACTTCACTATCGCAGGTTTAAAATAAAACTAACTAAAACTACAAGAGGTAATTTCCTTATATACATTCTGCCTAATCTCTAGAAATTTCGCGGTCACTTTTTAGAAACCTTGAGAAAATATTAGAATATTCGATTATTTTACGTTACGTTGATTTGATTCATAAAATCATTTGTTTTGTGTAGACCTTAATTCTAAGAACATGTAGAACAACAACAAAACTATTCCACATTATTTTATTTTCCTGGAAGTGACCGTAATCGTCTAGATCTTTCTGTAATCGTCTAGATTTTTCTGTACTCGTAACAATATGATTTACTGAATTGTCAAATAGAAATTTTCCTGGATCAGAGGCCATGTGTTGATTTTTTTTATAACTTGTTACATCCTGGTATAAACACAAATCGGTTTATAACAAATTTTATCAGCCTACTTATTGCGTAGCAATACACACTTTTAACTTTGATAGCAACACTACGATGTTAAACCAAAATACCAAACCTTCAAACACCAAATTTTCAAATTTATTACAATAAAATTTCAATCAAAAAATATTTGATTGTCATTCACACCAAGGTTATCGAAGCTAAATATCGACACATACAATATTTTAACATAACTCACGTGTTGTCAATTAATTTATTTACCTTAGTTTTGTGTTATAAAATTGCAACGCGTTGAAGAAGTAAATTATAAATGTTGAAGAAGTATATTATAATTTAGAAAAATGGGTTCCATCTGAGATAGAATTGGAAAATGGAAGCCAAACATTTAGTTGCGACGTTCATCGGAAAATGGAATATTTTCTATCTGACACAAACCTAGGTAGAAAGCTTTTCCTAGAACTCACACCTGAAAAGCTTTGGAAATACTTAGGGTTTTTGTTCCAACTTGATAATTTGATTGCACTATAAAACCAGAACATGTTTACAAAAATACAAAGGCCACAGGTGCTTTCAAAAGCACGGAAACATCAGCAACAAAGATTTTTGGCAGAGGAATGGTAACTACAATCTAAAAAAGGCTCCGTAACCCCTCTGTTACGACCTTAAAATTAGACTTAAACAGAGAGTATCTAATGGATGTTAAAGTGAACATAATTCTATAAACCACCTTCATAATAAAATAGGCCTAGATGTTACCAATAGTTGTAGATTATGACGCGGAAAGGAGGAAACACGTTATCTGCAACTGTTCTGACCTTTCTTGATAAAGATGCAAACACTTTAAAATAGAATACACTTCCACTACCACAAGATGTAACTATAATTGAACTAATTAAATTTAAAAACAGCCTCAGCTTACAGAATATAATAAGTAGCGACACAAAAAGGTTGCAGTGCTTCATGAAATGATCGTTTTTAGGTTTTATAATAATTTTAAAAAACATGTAACGTTTTCAATTACAACACCTCCCATTGTACTCACATCTGTTTAATTGAAAGTGACATTTAATTATTTGAACCTAACCATTATTTTTTATTAAGATATATTATAATTTTGTTCCTTAGACTCTCGCATTTCTTAGTAATTATAAAATCAACCATCATAGATGTCAGTAACTGTATTTCGTGATCATAAAAAAATTACTCAAAAAATATCGCAAAATAGGGAGTTATAACTTCCAAGATTATATATAAACAAAAACTTTTGATACATATCCTGTCCATGTAATATATCAAATTTTAATCACTTCAGTCAAACATAAACGTATTATTCAATTTTTTGACCACACTTAAAACGTAATTTGTAAATATATTTTTAATTCAAATGACCACACAAATTACAACTCATAAAAAATAAGTTGATTTTGTTTTTATTATATTTTTAAAAATTATAAATTGTTCGTGATATTAAGATTAGAATATTATAAATTGTTCGAACTTAAAAATAAAATAGAATAAGTCAAAATAATAAGTTTTCACCTTGAACTTTTCGCCAAAAAAAAAAACAAATAAATATTTATAATAAAAAAATCAAATTAAAATAAAAAAACAAAACAAATCGAATTGATATTTTATTATTCTTATTGTTATTTTTATTATACTATTTATTTATTTATTTATATAAAAACTTTACACAAAAATCAGGAAGGAAGTTATTTTCTGTAAGTTAACCTAATGTCTTAATTTAACTTTATATCGTCCGTGACGAGAAAATAAAAATTTTTGCTTATTATATTGACTTTTATAAATATGAACTTTTTTTTTTATTTTTGTGAAAAAGATTTTTATCTTAAAAATATGAATTATTATTCTTTTAGAATAGTTGTTGTTTCGTGACTCGCGAGTTTGTCATGTCAAGTATTGAAGTATCTCGTAAATATAAAATAATACTATAAAACAATTCAAAAGTTTAGAAATTCGTTTGGAATTTTAATCGAAGTTTGATAGATTTTTAATATTTTAAAAAAAATTTAGCTCAGTAAGATCAATATTTTGTGCTAAATTTAATGGCGAAGCTATATGGATGGAAAATAATTAAAAAATTTTGATGTCAATTATGTTGAGACGATACTCCTGTTATGCTGTGTTTCTAGGTACATAATTCTACTTATACCGTCAACAGTAGAGAATAATGATTTTAGCATATTTTATTAGAAAGTTATGTTAGATAGTTAAACCAGATAACCGCTTTAAGACTCTATTTACAGTTCTTCACTTTACTACATCTCAATCAATAAATTTTACTACTGTTAACTATATGACAATCTTTGTAACTGATCACTCAATGTCTAGCATGGCCTTTTATATTGCAATCGATCTTTTCAAAAATGATTCTAAAATAAGTGTTTTTAATGTACAAAAACACCTCTGCTTTGTCATCGTGTTTCTTTTTTAGATATGATTTTGGTTATTTTTTTCAATTTTATAAATTTTAAATTAATTACGAAGCATAATAATGTTGCCAGATTATTGGTAACAAGTTTATGGTTAGGACAAGCAAGTGATATTTCTACTGATAATTGTATATCTATGTTGCGTTAGTTATAATTTCTTATTACAATAACTTTTTAACAATTATTCTGTTATAAGATTCGTGAAGAGTCATCTTAAAAAAACCACTCGTCAAGGTTAAAAATAATTTAAAAAAAAAAAGATACTTTACCTGCTATATACAAGAGATTTGCCTGGCCTAAGAAAAACAAGTATTGCAACCTTTGCAGATAGGGCATGGTCGATTAATCGATTGGGACTAAATATCGATTAACGATTAATATGAAAATTTTAACACCGATTAATCAATTAAATAAAATTTTCACTAATTCTAATATTTTTAATTTTTATTAAATTTTTTAAACAAATACGCGCGGTATATCATATTTAAAAGTTCAACTTTTACAATGACATAAGAAAAAATACAAATTCAATGGCTATCTATGTATTAATGGCGTAAAGTAGGTCTTTTTTTGCATAAGAGTGAAATTGTTGCTCTATGCGAAAGCAAAAAAGATACTTTGTACCCCGAATTACATACAAGATTTTTGTCTTGTTTCATTAATAGGATCTGTATCTCGCTCTGTCAGTGGAATTTTCAGACCTTACAAAATTATGTGTTTAAAAATATACTGTACTAATTGAAAATGATAAGAAACTATCCAAGCTGTATCCTTCATAATCGAAAGTATACTTCAAACCATAGTTTACTGGTTGGATTAATAATAAAAATATTACTTAAGGCAAAGTAAAGATTTTTTTTTTAAATAAATTTGTAAATTTTAAACATTTAGTAAATTTAGATTAATCGATTAATAATTTTTTTATTCGATTAATCGAACAATTTGCGAAATGATCAATTAATCGAACAATCGATTAATCTAACCATGCCCTATTTGCAGATGATACCGCAATTTTGACCACCGGAAAAAAACCGTAGAAGAAGCAACTAGCAAATTGCAATACGCTACTAATAAAATCCACAACTGGACAAAAAGATGGCGAATTAAGCTAAATGAAACAAAATGACCATGACTCTGGATGCTAAACTGAGATGGAAGGAACATGTTAAAAAGAAAACAGAAGAATTAAATTTGAAATTTAGAAAGATGTACTGGTTACTTGGTAGAAACTCAGTACTATCTATTCAAAACAAACTGCTTCTGTATCGTCAAATACTGAAACCAGTGTGGACGTATAGATTCCAGCAATGGGGCTGTACTAAGAAAACGAAGCGAAAATCATCCAGTTGTCCCAAAACAAAGTGCTGCGTTGCATTGTTAATGCCCCAAGGTACAAGAGAAACAAAGACATCCATAGGGACCTAAAGATAGAGTTCGTGAAGGATAAAATAAAAAAATATGCAATTAAACACACTGCGCGTATTCGCGTACATTATAATGTTGAAATACGCCAGCTATGTGCCCGTCGCTGACAGAAGGCTTAAAAGAACGAAGCTACTAAATTAGATTTTATAATCAAAAGCATACTTAATAAAATAATGTAAATGGGACTAACCAATGGGTTTCACCCAAAACATGTGCTTTAAATATAAAATGTAAATTACTAGAAGAGCGTAGCTCAGTTGTTCTTTTATATTAATAAAAAAAAATCTGTACTCTCAACCTCCTTACCCAAATTCCATTTTAAGGAAGGAAAGGAAGTACAGAAAAACTTTTTACATTTTTGAACATAAATCAAAACCGTACTTTTCAAAATTACAAAAAATAGTTTAAATTATGATTTAAAAATCAATTATATTATCGCACTCGGTCGAGTAACAACTAATGTCTTAATATTTTATATTATATACTAGCAGGACCCGGCGTATGTCGCTACGCCTATAAAAAAGTTTGTGTGCGTACATTTTGTTGAATTAGTAAAAATAATTTCAAAGAGTCGTAATGAGAATAGAAGGAGCCTATTTTAATTTTTCCATTTGGGAAATATGAATAACAGAGATCATTAGCATTTTAGCTGATCAATCCAGAAAGTTTGAAAGGAAGGTCAACATTTGAAAGTGATTGGTAAAAAGTTTCGGAGAGTTTAAATTAAACGCTTGCAATTTTTCGCGTTAATCGGCTTAATATGTGTCGCGAAAAATTAGGTGAACGTCAAAACATTCGTTTATTGGGTGTTACAGTTGTCAATGACTTACTCTGGAACCGGCATACTTGCGATACAAAATAGGCACACCGCACCAAAATTTACTGTTTTATCGTACCATTTCATGTTGTTTAATTTCATTTATCAATCTATCAAGATTATTTGCTGATCTTAAATAAAGTCAATTCGGATTTTCAAATATATTTTACCAATTATTTCCAATGCTCTACATGCGCTCAGCGTGTTTTTAGTAATGGAGCATGTCACTGAAAGAAAACTTTGAAGAGCAGACTATATATGCATAGCGCTGATGTTTGATACTAATCGAAAAACCGGTCTAAGAATGACAGCATTTTTAGTATAGGTTTTCGTTTTTTGGGTTTAGTCGATTTATGGCCATCGTCTTATTTCGACATTTCTGCCAGAGTTTTAAAAAAAAAATCTGGACAAACATAATAATAAGACTAATTTGTAGTATAATATAAAAATAATAATAAGAATAATATCATTTATAAATCCAGGCTTATATACTAATCTAAAACCAGTCAAATCACTTCATTTGTTGACATATTTGCATATATTTTACCGATTTCTTCAAATAACCTACATTGTTTGTTTGTTTTTGAAATTAATAGGGACGCATATTTTTCTTAATAAGTAAAACACTTTCAACCTGTAGCTTTGATATTATTGTTCATAATCGTTTTCTTCAATAGAAAGGTTCCATTGCAAAAACTTGCTGCCTCAATGTTTCTAAAAAGACGAAAAGAAACGCCCATTTTCTATATTTTGAACATGTATAACATATATATAAACCAAATGAAATATGTATTACACATGTATATACACCAAACCAAGAACATGTTCGTTGTAAATTAGAAATATTTGTTGCAACGTAATGTGTTGGATGCATATAATTGTATCATGTATGTATATAATAAATATATAAATGTATATAACTTTCATCTAAATCAATTTGTTTGTCACATTATACTTCAATTTTCCATTTGAATGGTAATTATGTTTTGCGGAAAAAAAATCGATCAAAGATAACTGAGTGAAAGTTGAATAAAACCCAAGTATAAAATATAATATACATTTAGGCAAACCATTAGGAAAATTAAAATTATTAATTATAAAAAACTAAATTAAATTTTAAAATTTCGGCTCCGAGGTGCATTAGTACCTGTTAATGGCCTTCTCCTGGCAAAACTTCAGACTCCTGTGTGCTACGCAGACAGACGAACACTTTATTTTATTATTATAGATTGTAAGAAAAATTAAAATTAAATGGCATACTAGAATAAAAGTGAATTTAAAACTTTAAAACGGATAATAACGGCTCCTCACGTTGTGACCGAATAGAACGCCGATTCGGTCAATAACAAGAAAGACCAAGTGGTATCCCTGTTTGAAAAACGCGAATGAATAGTCTTGTGTTTTTCTTAAGATCTAAAAAAACTATATATAGCTCCTATAAAAAAAGAAAAGTAGCTCAACCTATGTATTATTGCCTATACGAAAAAATAAAATTTTCATTTAATTTAAATTTAAATTTCTGATTAACTCATATTATCAGCATAATTAAAAACCAAAAACCTTGCAAAAACAACAGAGAGATATAAAAAAAAGTACAATATAAATTGTGTAAAAAAATTGATACGAGAACAAAGCTTAATACAACTGATACATACAGCCCAACGTGAGAGCTTGCCTCATCAGCAACATTTCAACAAATATTCATCAATAAGCATAATCACCAAACGCTGTAACTATAATAATAAAAACGGTTAATCTTAATCAATCACGAAATGTTATAAACAAACATGTATGACATGTATAACATGTTATAACCAAACTCATTTTTATCTAATTTATTTATACATTTAATTCAAAATTTATATAATACAAATTGTTTTAAATTAATTTCTTTAATATAAAATTCCTTTTCGTCAATTCATTTTTCAACCAAAATATACTTGCTCGACACAATAACTTAGGACATAGTTTTTTTTAGTAATATATTATTTTTTTTAATATGGTAAGTATAAGTGCAGGTTAGCGCTTAGATATACGTCTGGCAGGTCTTCAAGAAATGAGAGACTCAAGTTGCTCGGAATTTTATCACAAGCTTTAATTAGAAGCCGGTAAATCATCATTTGTCAATAACAACTTCTCAAACAACTTTGGCTTAAGAGGTTGCCAAAAACTTTAAGGTCTTCTGTGACCCCATAGGCAAACAAGGATATTTCGGAGATCCTTTAAATTGCCCACAAAATCTGGAAATATGATCAACCCAGTTCTTCACCAATTGCTGCAACATCGCAGCCAACATTCCAAAGCAAGGCAATGAAAACTACTCATTACAGGTTTTGGTCGATGGTGGTGCTGAAGTCTTAGTACTACCCCAAACTAGCTTTCTACACGGCAATAAATATCACATTTAACATTAATAGCTGCTAACGCTTAACCTATGCCTATACATATGGTACTAAGCTGTTGAAACTTAACATCGGACTTCGTAGTACATTCACACACACTTTCATGCTGGCAGATGTTAACAGACCTAGAGGCCTCAATAATAACTAGCTTTAATACGGAAACTCCACAACATTTTAGCGTTGGCAAGTAAAACATAAAACTTACATTGTGACGAATGGAAGACTTCCGTACATTAGTCCAAGACGATTGGACGTGATTTTCATCCCTAAAGATCTTAACTACTGCCAAAGCTGCGAAAACTTAATTTGGGCATATGGTGGAGCTGGGTATTTGTCGTCCTTCTAATTTCCCAGTTTTTTTACCTCAACATATGGTGGAGAAAAAAGATTAGGGCTGGCAACCTTGTGACTGTAGACAACTTAAGCCCAGCCACTTTTCCGGATAGATTACCCATTTCTAACATAAAAATTTTGTCCTTGCAACTAGCTGGATGCAAATTTGGTGAGAGCTTATCAGCAGATACATATGGCAGATGAGGATTTCCACAAAACATCTATAACAAAGAAACTAGACTTTTTCTTTGTTTATATAGATGATAACCTCATCGCTAGCCGCTCCGACGCACGCAGAGCACCCTCTGCACTTGGAGAAACAATTCACTCCAACAACCAAATATGGCATAAATATAAAAGCTTCCAAATGCATATTTGGCCAAAAATCATATGATTTGTTGAGCCACTCTATTTCGGAAAAACGCCATACAACTGTCCAGCTCCAACATCAAACCCCCAAAAACAGAAGTTCGTAGGTATGGTGAACTGTTATCACCTTTTCATACCACGGCCCACGATTAGCCGAAGTGCTAGCGCCTATTGCGTTTAAACAAACTTTGTAAATTTTCCATCGTGAACATTCCTGGGAAAAATACGATGATCGGCATCGAAAGGTTAAAACCAGTCTACAGCATTTTGTCGGCAGACAAAGCAATACACAACACAACAACAAACAAGTACATTTTAATTTCTAATCCACTAAAAATTTACAAATGTTGATCTGGTGGGAGAGTATTTGTAGTAGCCACACTGTAAAATTAGTACAATCACAAGTTTTAATAATGGCAACAAAATCAACGAAAATTGATAAGAATAAATTACCTGTGTAAAATTAAAATTATTTTGTTCAGCTGCCCAAATTTTCCTACAAAATCCACAAGTTTGTGGTTGAGGCAAAAAATCGAATTTGGTGACGGCTTTGGTGAGGGTCAAAAAATCTGAAAAAATTGATAGTTTTCTTTTAAACTACCTATTTCCAAAGTTTGAGAAAAAAATATTTTTTCACAGTTAGTTTGCGTGAACCGCATGTATATATAAATATGCCTGTTTTTTTTTTGTTGGTAAAACTACCAATAATATTATCTTTTTTCACAGCAGTGAATTACACTAATTCTGATATATTACCAAAATATGAACAAAAACAAAAAAAAATATTATAGTGATTTCAAAACTAGTTCCTTAGAAAATGTTTCTCAACTGATTTCATGCTACGGACCAATAAATATTATAAGATTATATTGCGGACCTTGCAAAATATTGCCAGTTAAATGGATGAAAGTGCAGGTTATATTTTGCTAACACTAATAAACATAATGTAATTTAAAACAACAAAATAAAGTGTAGAGAAACCAAAAAAAGAAAAGAATGCATTTTGATAAACAAAATAAACAAAATTTAATACGCTCTTATGCCACTAATTTACTCCTTTCTTTATGAGCAAATAAGATTAAAAAATATAACATTCCCAAATGCAGGAGTAAAATAAAAAAAAT
Organism: Diogma glabrata; assembly: GCA_963693315.1. Taxonomy (NCBI): domain Eukaryota; kingdom Metazoa; phylum Arthropoda; class Insecta; order Diptera; family Cylindrotomidae; genus Diogma; species Diogma glabrata. Next base: position 97,688,769 of record OY856188.1, on the reverse strand, counting down.
ATCGTTCTTACTCCTAATCTAATTCGAAATAATGGTCATTTATTGTGTTTATTACTTTATTTTATTTTTTGAGCGAAAGTTTACAATGCGAGCGAGGTGCGAGTCAAATTTACGTGGGAATTGCAAGATTACAAGAGAAATTGCAAAATTACGAGGAAATAAAACTTAATAAACACGTGACGAACCCCAATACAAATTAATTTAAATTTGGTTGCTTTAAGATTCATGGATAAAACAAGTAGTCCATAGGCCAAGGCCGATGGCATCATTTAATGCATCATAAGTAATAATGATTACCATATATTTTATACTTCGTGATGCGTTCGTCCTTGACGAGTCCGAAAACTTTTGTTCTGCCATTTTGTTCGATTCGACTGCTTTTTCGTCCGACAAGCTCCGTAAAATGCCAATTTGGAGGGTAGAAATTTGTTTAAGAATACGAGGGTAATCTTGTCCGATAAAAATTTGTTTGCGATGGTTGAGTCCGACAACCCAAACATGCCAAAATGTCAACAGTTGGACTCAAGCATAGCATTTTTATCGGAAAAGATTACCCTCGTATTCTAAAACAAATTTCCACCCCCCATAGTTGAAAAAAATATTGTGGTACAAAATTTACAAGATCGCGAGCAATCGGCATTTTTTGGAGCTTGCCGAACAAAAAAGCGACCGAGTCGAAGAAAATGGAAGAACAAAAGTTTTCATACTTGTCAAGGACTGGCGCCTCATGAAGTATAAAATATGTGGTAAACATCAAATGAAATCGGCGTGGGCAAGGGACTAAAGAAAAACGAATAAAAAAACACATTTAATTTTATTTTATTTTACTGCATCATTAATTAAACAATTAAATAAATTTTCTTCAATTTCGATCCTAATAAGGTGTTTGGTATTTTAAAAATAAAATGACCTACAATGCAAGACATTAAAGTTTTAGCTACTAAGCTAATCAGAATTAAGCAACCAAAAATCAATCATAAAAACTGCTAATTTTTTACAATGGAAATTTAATTCAATTTTGTCATAGTATCCTTTGCCTCTTTCAATATTTGAGAGAGGGACATGCACATTAGTAAAATTTTTTTTTTTTTTTTCATAGAGCGAAAATGTTTATAAACTTTTTATAAAAGTTAAGCATACATATTATATATAAAATACAATCAAAAAAGTTTATTTCAGAGTATTCAATCAAATAAAATGTTTTATCCTTCCGACAACTATAAATATTGGTTTATTTTTATGACCACAATTGTGTGCGTTATTAGTCTTAATAAAATAAAATAAACAGCTGTTAATTTTTTGTTGTTGCATGAATGCAGCGGAACACACTAAAACAACATATTTGACTGTATTGAACTCTGAAATAAATTTATTTGATTATTCGGGATTTTTGTGAGTAATTGAACTCAATTTGATTAGATTTTATAAATAATTTGATTGTATTTTATAAAAAAAATCAAAAAAACATTTTCGTTCTGATTATATAAAAAACAATAAATTTAAACGAATGCGCATGTACCTCTCTCGAATATTACAAAAGGTGAAGGCTAGATTAAATTGAATTGAATTTCCATTGTGAAAAAAACTAATTTTTTATAATTGTTTTTTGGTTTCTTAATTTTCATTAGTATTAGCTTAGTAGTTAGAACTTTAATGTCTTTCATTGTAGGTGATTTCATTTTTAAAAAATCAAACAATTAAATAGGTATCGAAATTGGATAAAATTTATTTAATTGTTTGGAATTAATGGCACCAAAACAATAAAATAAAATTCATTTTTTTACTTGTTTTACTTGTTATACCAATGAATTTTAAAATAATTTAATTGAAATTGTTTTGCGTTCGTGTTTAATGAGTTTTATTCTCTCGCAAATTTACAAACTTTTGCTCGAAAATTAAAACACATCTTTAAAAACTGACCAATTTAAATATGTACTAATAATGTGTTCTGCGGTAATCCCGCTACAGAATAAAATTAATGGCTGTTTATTTTATTCTATAAAGATTAATAACGCACGCAATTATGATTGTAATAACAAAAATGTTTGTAGTTAATTGTTATACAGTTGACAGAATTATTTTTACATATTTAATTTCTGCTTCAAATTTGATGCTTTCTTTCGTATTAAAAATAAAAATATGTTATTTTCTCAATTGTTTGCCCAATTATGCATTTATTGTTATTAAAATAAATAAAAAAGATGACGAAAAAGTAATAATTTTCTCCAAAGGAATGAAATGAAAAAACTAAAAATTTTACTCTTACTAGTGAGAACCATTTTAAAAATAAATACACTTTGCTGTTTTTCGTTAGTGAAAATTTAGTCAAGTAAACGTAAAACGTGTTCATCTCACGTAGGAAATGCAATTTTTTCTATGATAGTAAATATATAAACGATAATTATTCGCTTAGAACATAAATAAACAAATATTTTTGCGAAATAAAATAAGTAAATAAAATTGCGAAATAAATTTTTAAAATATTAGCTAAAACGAAGAGGAGCGTTTGAATTCATCCAAATAACACGTGACACGTGCGTCAGAAACGCAGTTTTATATCTACTAAATTCCAAGCACAACCTTCGAATTGAAAAATTCAAATTATTTCTTTACTTCATTGAGTTTAATTGCTTACAAAAATCCCAAAAAAATTCTCATATTTTTGTCTAACATGCATGTATACAGAGTGTCCCACGGTTAACTGGGGATTGTTTCTTGTTTGTTTGTTTGTTCGAGCGAAAATGCGAAACATGCGAAACAAAAACAAAATTAAAAAAAAAAAAAATTGAAAATTAAAAAAATGCAAAAAAAAAAAATAATGAAACGCTTTCTGCGAAATGCTTGAACAAAAGTTGTTAGTGCTATTCCAAGGTATCCCCAGTTAACCGGTAGAACAACTTTCGTGGGACACCCTGTATAATATACACACGTATATGACAATAATATACCAAGTGTCGGACATTGATTACAATAGTAATGTCTAGAAATTTGGCAAAAATGCCCATATAATATTAAAATATTTTCATTATAAAGGAGTCTAATGACAGTAGAGAAATTCACCTTCAGTAAATAATTAAGTGATTATGAAGTTCCAACTTCGAAATATTGATCGCCTGCCAGTGGCGCGAGCTATCAATTGCCTGTCTGCCAACGGATTTCAACATGGCACTGATGAGGAAGGTTCGAATTCATCTAAAATATGTAAATGAGAACTACAGTTTTGATCAGAGAAATTTCCAATAATTCCCTAAAATTGGAAAAATTCGAACTATTTGCTTACTAAGTTGGGTTTAATTGATCACAAAAAGCCTCAAGAAATGATCTAAAATGTTTCTTAAAACACCATATTTATTTTAAAGAATAATGCGTAAGATTTGATAAGTTGATCTATTTTATTTCAATTACTTTGATAATTAACCTTTACTCATTTTGAAATACAAAGTCATCATTTTTTTTATGAATGTCATCTACATTCTTTCTGAGCTCAATCCTGTTCTAAAATCTACTAAAACTATAATACAATAAAACTAGAAATTGTATGCAAATTTAAAATTTTAAATTCCATTGACAATAAAACTCTTAGAGTTCATCACCTTTTACAAAATATAATTTAACGCTCATCTAACAATCATTCTGTAATACCAAAAATAAAAATGTTATTTCCTTCTGAATACTATTAATAGAATTTAAAAAAAAAATGTATTGCAAATACAAAGGAATAAATTCAATGAACCACTTCAAAAATTCAATTAAATATTTTTCACTCTACTTACGTATATTTACTTATTCGAATACATCAAATATAGAAAGAAATGAAGCTTTAAATACTTTAATTGAAATGTAAAAGTATAACTCCTCCAGCGTATACATTTCTTCTGAAACGAATAAGTGTAGCTAATTTGGAATAATTTTATTATATTTTTATAATTTTTTTTTTCGTTTACGATTAATTTAATTGTATTTTAATTGTTGATGGTGTCAGATTTATTTCAAATATTTACGGAAATTTCCATGTGCAAGAGAAAATATTTCGAAAGTGGACTATATTCCTAAACAATAATTAAAATGCATATTTCCTGAAAGACGGTTATTACATAAGATCAAACTTGAGCTTGAATACAATAAAACCGAAATATATCAACAAAACACAATTCATCATAAATATTATAACGATTTTTTTGAATTTTTTATTCTTCATCTTTATCCCAATTTTTAAGATATGTAATACAAATTGAGCCAATAAAGTAAATTTTTAATCACAAGAAATGACAAAAATTAAAAGAGAAAAGACAGAAAACAGATTGGATTAACATCATGTCAAGTAAAATAAATTAATAAACAACAAATTGGTTTGATTGGTTTTGGTGGTTTTTGATTTTGGTTAAACAATGATTTTGTATAAACGAAGCAAAAAATATGAAATTTGAACATATAAAGTTCGAAATTGATCTTAAGATTATGTTCATACGTTTTCTTGATAGTCGTTTATCGCAACAATATAACTCGCATAAATAACTGCACTTTGTAATAGAAAATTAATTATTTAAAATTATTTGAGCGATGATTATATTGTAAAAAGTGAATGTAACTATTTAAATAACCTATGACACTTTGCTCATATATCTTTGTCATATTTGTTTTATTGTTATGTATGTGTTTGACCTAATTTAGATATTGTATTTTGGATTTTTAATGGATAGCAGAGTTAAAACTTTTTGATTAAAAGTGTAAAATTATAATTAACTTTTTAACGCAAATAGTTTTTTTTTAACAACATATGAAAATAAATTGCACTGTATGGCTACTTAAAACATTTGAATCAGCAATCGACTTAATTGGACTTTGCAGAACCTTATTTGTAGTTATACTCTTAGTGGAATATAGACAAAATAATTGAAAAGTAATCGATTATAAATAAAAGCTTTTTATGTATTAAGGGCGTAAAGTAGATCTTTTTTCCTTGAGAGTGGAACTATTGCAACAAAAACTCGAAAGCAAAAGAGATATTTTATGCCCAAATTACATACAAGATTTTTCGTACGAGTAAGATTCTGTAATATTTGCATAAATTAAAAGACGTATACTTACACAAAATAGTAAAATGTTTGTTTGTTGAGAAAATTGTTTAATCCAAGTAGTTTTTCGTTTTATAATTATTTTTCTAAATTTCTATAGCAACCAATTTGTTTTTTAAATTTCTATATTCATTTATTTAAAACGTTTTGCTTTTCAGTTTAATTTGGTTTATCGTATTTCCAAGTATGCATATTTCTTGTAAAATATTTTTTGTGAAAATTGTTAAACTTACGTAATATTTTGTAAATTTTTTTTCTAAATCAAATGTTAATCTAACAAAATATCGTGTGCAGTTTATGAAATCTTTTTGCTATCCACAAAATTGTCGATCGATCTAGTTTCGAAACGAAGAACTTTTTATTACACTTTAAAAAAGTATATCATTCTCATCAGGGCTAGCCGTAAGCCGACTAGATACACTACCAAAAAAATTTGTTCGCTATATACACCGAAATAGGTCACTACTCTAGCGAAGTATAAGAAACCAAAAAACTTTCATAAAGATATGTTTATTAGATTCAGGTTTAGTCAATTTGTTTCTCTAGTTGATCACTATTGTTGTTATACTCTAACCAAGTTAGAATTGGATAACAAACTTGTATCGGTGAGAAGAAGATGACCATCTTCACTTGTGTCTATCGACACATTATCTACAATTAATTCAATTAATTGAAATGTTATTTTTTTTTCTAAATTAAGTAGGCTAGCTGTCAAAATTTTCGGTTGTGTTTTATTTGCATTAGAAAATCATCGTTCAAAATTAAAAATTTAAATAAATAAGTTTTACCTTCTAAAATGTCAGCCTTGAACCTTCATGTGGTATACCTTGTTCTTACCAACAAGGAACTGACGGCCGAGCGACTTCCGGAATAAGAAGTCAAACTTTCTTTCAAGGTTCAATGGCCTCCTCGGAGGGCGGATGAACCCAAAAGATAGTACGGGGCACTCTGTTGTCCTGGGGGTGGGAAACTGTCCCCAAAGGCGGATGAGTACTTCGAGACCAACGGCATCAGAATAAGGAAGGCAACGGAAAACTACTCCATTAAAGACATAAAAGGTGTTCCAAGAAAAGGTGTAGGAGAAGCAGAAAAAGTAACATGAGTTTTTGAATAGTAAATACAATACCGGAATAGTTTCCCCATCGGATTTCCAGGGGAACAGTGTATAAAGACTTCACGTGATCAGGAGAGGAGAAGCGATAACAAAGTTAGGTTTGGAACGTGGAATGTGAGAAGTATGCTTAAGGAAGAAAAGCTAGAAAGCTTGAGAACGCAAATGATTAAGAATAACATAGATATAGTTAAGATTAGTGAAGTGAGATGGGCAGGATTCGGTGAGGAACATATGGAAGACGCTGTCTCTACTTCAGTGATGGAAAGAACGGATTGGGTTTTAGTGTAAAAAACAGATTAAAGTCTTGTATTAGTAAGGTAATATATGACTGTGATAAAATTATAGTATTAAAAATAAACAGCGTTCCGAAGAGTATTCTAGTCATTCAAGTGTACACGGCTTCAAGTGACTATGATGACAAAAAGGTGGAAAGGGTTTATGACCGGATTGAAGAGATTCTGAAAGAGGATGGGAAGGGTTGCTGTCACGGTGTGATGGGGGACTGGAATGCAAGTGTGGGGGCAGAAGAGATCGATGGAGTAGTTGGAAAATTTGGTCTGGGTTTGAGAAATGAAAGAGGAGATAGGATGATTGAATTTTGTAAATAAAAGAAGTTAGTAGTTACCAACACGTGGCTTAATCAGCATAAACGAAAGTTGAAAATTGTTTACTTGGAAGTCACTTGGTGATCTCTATAGAAAACAAATAGATTTTATAATGATTGAAAAGCGATAAAGGAATGGAATGACCTTACCTTACCTTACCTGGTGCAGATAAACATAGTGATCATGTGCTCCTAGTGATCATGTGCTACTAGCGATAATGTGCTACTAGCATGTGCTACTATCATAGTAATCATGTGCTACTAGCAGTTTTGGAAATAAAACTTGAAATATTAAAGAAAGCAGCAAAAATCAAGAAATGGGATTTAGAGAGATATTAAAGTCTCTTGATGTAGAGAAAATAGGTTTGGATATGGAAAGTGAAATGAGAATTTTGATATAACCATAATAGAGGATAAGGAGATTAGATGGAGAAGAATAAAGCAAAGCATAAAAACAGTGTGTGAAAGTATGTGAAAATGAGTGAATAAAACAAAATTAATTAATTTACAAATTAATAAAATCTTTTATAAATATTCATTACGCAATTGCAGAAGATTCTATTATATTAAATTTTTCAAAGATAAAAGTAAACAACCGACATTAAAATATCATTAATACAAACAAATTTCATATCAACTTTTGTTCTATGTTATTTTCAACTCATAATTCCTAAATTGATTTAACAAACTGAAAAGAAAACCACATTAAAATCATATCATAAAAAAAGATGGCAGTCTTGAGGACTGCCGACAGAAGTGAAAACTTAAAACTGTGAAATAGCTTTGTTTCGATCGTCTAAATACAACAAAATTTTTACTTACTTTACCATACTTCCACTTTGTTACTAACTGAGAAAAACATCAAATTCAATAAAAAAGCAAAATCCAAAATATGAATCAAGAGAACGAGAGTAAAATTATTTATAATATATTATCACTAATTTCAACAAAACTTAGGTTATTCCTACTATCAATTGCGTTTTCTTTATTAAAAAGTATAAAAAAAACACACAAATCAAATATGACAAAACACTTTATTTTATTTTACTTAAAAATACAACAATATCTTTACTTACTATACCACACTTACACACCACACTTTAACTGAAAAAAAATCAAATTCAATAAAACGAAAAAAAAAAACAAATGATAAATCAAGAAAATGAGGATAAGAAATACGTAAATTACAAATGATTACAATTTATCTCAATGTCTTTTAATATTTATTTTATATTTAATGTTTATTTACCGTAACGATGGCTCGAATATATAAATTTTTCCCCATACAAAGTCACACAACGCGCTTAAAGACGTTTTCACTTCAAAAACGGTACAACAATCACCAACAGAAAATAGAAAAAAAGGTGTAAAAAAACAGAATAGCCACAAAACATTTCTTTTAAAAACTGAATAAAATATTGTGAAGTCATATATATAGACCTGATTGCATTCTAAATTATACTTCGCAAAGACGTCACACTGTGCTAAAAGGCAATTGAAATAGCCGATAAATTTAAATACCGTAACAGCCTTAGACAGTGTTTAAATCAATATTTTGCGATGAAGATGTCATATCATATTGAAAGAGAAATACATATTCGTAGTTTTTATTTTCCTTATTTTATTTCACGGGAATGAAATTATGGAAAATAGTGATCGAAAAACTAATATTTTATTATTTTTAGTATTGCCTGCCAAAATTTTTTTTGTTAATATCGAAATGATAATAATTTGAACGGAACGGAAAAATTCAGTAGAAATTACGATCGATCAATTTTAAATTTGTAAAAAAGAAATTTGCATGATTTTTATGAATTCATAAATAAAAAACCAATAATTTTAATGGTGTTTAATAAAAATTTAAAAAAAACAATAAAAAAAGTACCACTCCAGGAATTGAACTCTCGACCTATAGAACCTCAGTCGACCGCATATCGTATTGTAATTTGAAAAGTTACGACCGAGTTAAGGTATTTCATACTTAAATAAACTAGCGTGACGATAATTTGAATATATAAAAAAAAAGTGATGATCGAAAATATTACAACATAACAATTCATTGACAGACAAAATTTTTTGCTAGGTCTAGTGATGAACTGCTAACTAAGATGATCGATTTTGCTTTTCAAGACCAACTAATTGATCTCACGATAATTCTATTTTTGAATTATGTATCTATAAATATTTTTAGACGATTTTTCAAAAATTTGAAATTGGTCAATGATTAACTTAAAATCAAACATTTATTGCTTAATTACAATTTGTTTTCAAAATACATTTAAAATAATTCGATCATGCTTTTCCCATTGATTTTGAATTCGTTTAAATTTATTTTAAATATTTTAATTATAACAAAGAAAGTCAGTTTTCATAATTCCAAAAGACAACATTAGGTCTAATTGAGACAAATTGATTAAGAAACACAAAATTGCAAAACTTATAATAATTTCTATTCTCATAGACACAGCAGGGGCAAAATAAGATTTCTTACAAATATCATGATTTTCAAATTAAGAAAGAAAATGAAATGTTATTAATATTTTTAAATATTACAAAAATCGATTGAAATCATAGAAATTTATAAATAATATAAACTCATCAAAAATCATGTCAGCAATAATTTTATTATAAATTAATATTTGGGAAAAAACCGCTACACGCATCGAAATATAAAAGCTAGAAAAGCTTTTATTGTGTTTGAAGCCTGCCTTCTGTTGATTGTTTCGTTTTATACTAAATGAATGTCAAGAATTTTTTCTAACAAACTGTTCTGTTTTACGAACTATTTAGAAAAACAGCAGGTGGTACGAAAAATTTTGATACCGATTATGATTATTTCGGTGGATTGAAATTGATTCTATAAACTCTAAGGAATAATGTGGTGGGTAAAGTGAAGTATGGATTTATGCTTTCTATAAATTTCATTAAATCAAAAAAAGCTGAATGTTTACCAAAAACCTTAAGACATGATTATAACATTCGGATATATATGTACTTTGTTAATGACAAAATCATGATTTAAAAAAACCAGGTAATTTCTTTAATTATGCTCAATACAAAAAAGGGGATGTACCATCGAGAACAATAAAATTTTGTTGATTTTCTTTGGTTGGTCAATGGAAAATAAACAATTTTATTATAAAGTTGTTTTCAGTGTTCATAAAAAAAAATAATCATTTCTGATATACATGAAAATTGATAACATAATACTTAATGGGTTAACTTGATAATGTTGATTTTTTGTTTGTCTTACCCTTCAATTAAAAAAATTTAATGATAAACGTCTACTTTAATTTAACGAATAATATGCTAAAAAATTCAAGAAATTGAATAATTACTAAAAAAAAACCTCAGACATATCTTGGTAATATATGTTTAACGGGATTTTTTTTATGATTTATCAAATCATTTGGCGGAATGAATTAATTGTAAAAGAAATATTTTGGTAAGAATGTTTGTTCATGTTATTTTCATGGTATGTTATGTATAATTTTCTATTTGGTTTTTTATTTCCGAAAAAAAAACATAAAAATATGAGAAATTTTTTGTAAAAAATTGAAATCAGATAATTAGAGGAATCATTTGAATATTTTCATTTTGTTGGCATATTTGAGTTTACCTGTTGTTAATGCATAAAAAACTCCTTTTAACCGAAATTAGTTGCTTAAAATTTAAGCGGTAGAGAGTTAACATTTTTTCTGCTTGTTTGAACCTTTTGGCATCGTTACGGAACTTTCGAGTGTCGGCCTACCTTTCCTAAAAATTGAAGATACCACAAAAGGTCTATGACGATTTTTGTATTAGGGAGGACAAATGGCAAATAGCCTAAAATCACAATTCAGCGCACTTTGTTACGCTTTGATGTAAACTTTTTCGAAATTTTATTTGGAAACAAATTTTAAAAAAAGCTGGAAGTAAGTTTTGGATATCCATTGTAATGAATGTTAGTTACGATTAGTACATCCACTAGCCATGGCATCGATAAAACGTTTCCAAAAAAAAATTTGATTTTTTTTCCTATTTTCTTCCTACTTCTGGTTATTTTATTGATTTTTTTTAACAACTTAAATCCACTTTAATCCAGTGTCCTCTAACTTAGTACAAACATTTTGGAAAAAATGAAAAACAAAGGTTATGCTGTATTATGCTACTGCAGTTGTGCTGGATATGCTACTCAAAAAGAATTCCATATTTCTAATAAAAAAATTGGCACGCTAAAACGATTTTTCGAGAAGAAGTTAGGCCCGCTACTTTGAAAAAAAAACAATATGAAAACAATTAGGTTGTGATGTATTGTGCTTGAAATGTGCGAGTTGTACTACTCAGAAAAAAATGTATATCCCCAATGGAAACATTTTATAATGTTGTAATAAACACTGTGCATTCCTAATCTGATAGTGGAATCACTATCAGGAACATTAGAGGAGTTGCATGCCATGAGATTTTCAATTTCTAATAAGCTTCAGTCTGTGAATTCAAATTTGCCTTTCCTCAACCCAGTACAAATCCTGAACTGCACGTAAAAGATTCAAAATAAGACGATTTAAAATGAGTAATGAATAGGACCTCTGACGACCCCAAAAGTGGAAGGAGCCAAGACAATCACTCACACACTCACATACACCTCTTTAACCACGATTACCGCATTTACAAATGAAAATGTTTCACTCACCCTATTATTGGCCGTTGAATACTTTTCATGCCTCAATAATCTAGCAAATCATAATTTTAAATTAATACAAAAATATAATCAAACGTTGGGTCGTTAGTCTCAGCGATTGATGAACAATAATTAAATCAATGAATCATTGCACCTGTACAAGCGATTATTGAATGACGTATTTAAATTAATTATTTTTTCTCCAATATTGCAACATTGCCCGCATGGAGGGATCAGTTATTATTGTTTTGTAAAAGTTTTTTTATTTTTGATCTACGGGTGTGAAACTCCGCGTACTCAAGTCCCTGTTATTGATATACGAGTTAACGTGATCACATACCATATCACATACCATTGGCAATAGACGTGAGCAAAGGTGCTGGTGGATGAACTGTATGCAGTCAACGACAGTACCTTCAATCTTAATTGTAGAATATTCCTTGCTGGTGACACGCTGTTGTTTGCACAAAGAAACGAACTTTCAAATAACTCTTATATGTGGCCTTCAATTATTAGAAAGACAGAGCATCACAACTTCAAAGAATATGCAACTATCTGGATTATTGGCAACCCCATTTTGTTTGATTTAGCAAATTATATTAAAAAATTTGCTATTTTCGTTTTATTTTCTCTATCCTGTCATAAAATATTGGCCTATGTCATATTTTATATGTGATAGGATATATGGTTAAGTTATCCATTCTTTATCAAAAAAATCCAAAAAAAGAGAGATTTACGTCCATCAACACCTTTGAACGTATGTTGTTGTGACACATATTGTAATTCCTACTGCACAACACATATAAAAAAAAATGCCTAATAAGTAGTATACAATATTTGTTGTGCTGGGTATACAACCTCAAATTTTACTCAATGTTGTGTGTGACATTGAATAATTGCAATATCTGACTGCGTTTTTTGTTGACTTTTAAAGTTGGCGGTAATCCAATGACATGAATATACCACTGTTGTAAATTTTAATCCCATCTAAACGTTCGTTGTCAAGAACCGTCCCTAAAACTAGAGGTACGTTTGCACAAAACAATCTGTTCCAAAATATGTGCTGTTAGACCCGTTTGAGCATGTCAACTGAGGTCGTCAGGAAAATCAGAATCGAATTTTGTTTCTTTTGTACAAATTTTTCAATTAATGTTCCCCTTAGAATTATGTATTTAAAAATTATGTAATTTCCTACCTAAATCAATTTAATATTTATTATTTATAATTATTTTTAAATATTCATACATAAAAACTAATAAAATGCATACCAGCAAAAATATACCTACATATGTATGCATGGGCTTTCCAAATCGAATAATCGATTATCGATTACTCGATTTTACTTGTTCTATTTTACCTCATTCGATTATCGAGTATTTATTAAAATAACCAATTATTTTTCGAAATCCTTAACCTTTATCAATTGAATTATATATAACTCCATAACCGTCCACCGATTCATTTAAACCAATTTTACCAAAGACATGCAGCTGTTAATCTTTAACATTATAAAGTTCACAAATAGATGGAGGATCGAGCTATTGTGGATTTAATTTCCGTCGTATTACTTTGGTATTTCATTTTACGTCAACCGAATTGAGAAAAATTCAATCAATTTAAAATATATTAGATTTAAAAGACGACTGTCTGAAAGAAAGACTTTTATTAGAATGAAAAAATACAATAAACAATATGCTAAAATATCAAAAGAAAGGATAATTTGATATTTTAATATAGAACACAATAATTACTTCAACATTTCCTCTGATTATTGTGTGAGAAGTTCCATCTCGTCGCAAATCGCCTTGATACGTCCTCTGGATAATGCTTTCGTCATGATGTCTGCTAGTTGTTCATCAGTAGATATATGTTTAATATGTTTAATTCTATGACCTTCTCTCGGATGAAAAAATGTGTGATGGCTATGTGTTTTGTTCTACGATGAAACTCTGGATTTTGAGCTAATCTTACAGCTGCAGGGTTATCAACTTGCAGAACAGGAATCTGCATCACCTCTAATAGTTCCGAAAAAAGTCTGCTTAACCAAATTACTTCCTTTGTAGCCTCGTTCGCTGCAACAATTTCGCCCTCTGTAGTTTATGTAGCCACCATTGCTTGCCTTTGACTAAGCCACGAAATTGCACCGCCTGCGTACTTCACAATCATATGAGAAGTTGATCTACCAGTCTTCATGCAACCACCAACATCAGCATCACTGAAACACTCCAGAACACCCAAGTTTTCACCAGACTTGAAAACTAAACCAAGATCTAAGGTACCCTTAATGTACCGGAAAACTCTCTTGACACGAGAAACATCTACCATTGATGGATTCTCCAGGAATCTACAAATATACCCAACGCTGTAAGCCAGATCAGGTCTAGTCCCAAGCATAAGATACATCAATGCTCCAACAGCTTGTCTATAAGGAAATTTGTGAGCCTTACTATCCTTCTCATCAACTATTCCCTTGAGAATTGGTGTTGAAATCGGTTTGCAATCCGAAAAATTAAAAGGTTCCATGATTTTCTTGGCATACGACTTTTGACTTATTTTGATATGCGTATCTACCACCGCGATTTCAAGACCCAAAAAATAGTCAGCTTTTTTAGAGACAATGTTGAACTCAGATTTAAGCTCCTCCATGAAAATTTTTAAATCTGTCAGATTATTTGCTGCTACTAGCCCATCATCAACATAAAGCACCAAAATTAGCTTCTTTCCGTTTTTCTCACGAATTTACAAACATGGATCAGCCTTGCTAGCTCTAAATCCTAATTTCGAAAGAAAACATCCAAAACGTTTGTTCCAGCACCTAGGAGCCTGCTTAAGCCCGTACAAACTTCTCTTCAGCTGACAAACTTTATGGCTGCCATTTTCAAATCCTTTTGCTTGGTTCATGTAAATTACCTCATCAAGTTGTATATATAAAAATGCTGTAGATACATCAAATTGTATGACATGAATCTGCTCACTTGCTGCAAAACTTAAAATGGATCGGACAGTTGCCATCTTCGCTACTGGACTAAATGTTTGATTGTAGTCAATGCCCTGTCTTTGACTAAAGCCTTTTATAACGAGTCTAGCTATAAATTTGTCTTTGCTGCGATTAAGATTAGTTTTTAAACGAAAAACCCACTTACATGGAATTGCTTTAGCTTCTTTCGACAAGAATGTCAGATTCCAAGTTTGGTTTTCATTAAGTGAAGGAATTTTTGTGAAAATGGTTTTATATTTCAGGTAAAACTTTGTTTGATAATACTTGGATATTGGAAATTTTAGGATTGTCTATTTCACTAACAAATTCTTCTGAAGAAAAAACATATGAATTAAGACGTTCTGGCATTTTCAACTTATTACGATCTCTCAAATTTGGCTTTGTGCGACTCTTCCTCGCTTTCTACTTCAGAGTCCAATCCAGTTTCATTGTCATCATCACTTCGGTCATCAGTAAGCGTTGTGTCTTCATCTGGAGTTTCTTCTTCAGGAAACACACTCTCTGGTTCATAGCTTTAAAATGGTAGCATAAGTTTGTCTTCACAATCCAGAATTTGTTCGTGGAACTGCACAACTTTTGATAATATGACTTTGTTCTCGGCCTTCACATAAATTCGGTAGCGCTCATCACCATCGTATCCAACAAGAAAACCTTTCACAGCCTTTTGGTCCATCTTATTTCGTTTTTGCTTGGGTACGTGAATGTAACAAACAGAACCAATGATGCGCATATGTTTAATTCTTGGCTCATTACCCATCCAGGATTCAAAGGTACTAATACCTTCAACTGAAGACTTGGCAGTTCTATTCAGAACATAAATAGCTGAATTTATCATCTCTGCCCAAATTGCTTCCGGAAATTTAGCTTTTGTATTTGAATACATAAAAGTTCGAGCCATTTCTACAATATTTCGATTGTCTCTCTCACTTCCACCATTTTGCTCAGGAGTAAATGGCGTTGTCAGCCTCTGAGTTATTCTATTTTTCTGCAAAATTTCTTTGACATCAGCATTATCGAATTCACCACCATTTTCACTCAAAAATTCTTTTATGGAGTGACCTTGCATCTTAGCATGAGCTAGCACCTGCTTCAAAGCAAGTTTAACATCGGACTTTTATTTATTAAAGAAGCCATATCGAAATTGCGTGTAACTATCTTTGAACACTATTAAATATCGTGCCTTCTTCAATGATTCGGCAAAGGGCCCACAAACATCCGTTGACATTAGTTCTCCAGAACTACATACTTTTTTTCTTGTACCAAAAGGCAGCTTATGGGATTTTCCGTAAATACATGATTCACAAATACCTCTGTCTAGCTTAAAGTTGATGCCTAGTTCAATCTACAACTTTTCTTTGACAATACGTTTGTCTTGATGACCCCATCTTTCGTGATATAGTTGCAATGTCGACTGATCTGTAACAGCCACGTTTATTTCAGAACGTTCGGAACGCATCGGCTAAATGACTGCCTTGAACAAAGACCCAGACACTTCTAGGACCCCATATAACACTGTTTTATCATCAACATCTAGCCAACACTTTGTAGGAGTAGACCTAAATAAGCTCTTAGGATTTCTATCTTGAGCAGCCAGCACAGAAAACAAATTACGTGAAATATCTGGAACATGCCACACATCTTCTAGGGTAAACGTCTCACCGTTCTGGTTTATAATCACAATTGAACCTGTTCCAATTGCCTCGATAGTTTCTCTTCCAGTTGCTTTGATACTACTTGGTGTTTGCTGAAAACTTGAAAATTCACAAACCAGTCCGGACATTTAGTAATGTGCCTTATTGCTCCGTTGTCAATCCACCAACCTGTATGAATTAGACTTAGTCAGATTCACCTCATTGCAAATTGTTACAAGAGACATGTTAGTGTCAGTTACATTGCTTTGAACGTTACCTGAAGATCTGTTCTTGTTTGGTCTTCCATCAGATATCCCTTTCCTACACTCATTGACCCAATGACCTCTTTTCTTGCAATAATTACAACAATCATCTTTCTTGGATATGCTATTGTTCTTAGATGTACCCTTTTGCCTCTTTTTCACTGGTCTTGCTACTTGCGCCTCTTATACTAATTTCTCACTGTCATTTCGTTTGAAGTTTCTTTCGAACGTAGAAAGCTGCATAGTTAACTCATAAAAAGTCCAACATAATCCAGCTTGAGCAAAACATTTCATAACTGCTTGGCAAAATGTGCAAGGTTTTGCAGACTAGCATAAGATCGGGTAGTTCATTCTCATCTTTTGCCTTAAGTCCGCTGCTCAATTCAACCCACAATCTCCTTAAAATAGCAATGTGTGTCGAAACATCCTGGCCTGGCACCCAACAAAAATCAAAGAAATCTGTGCAGATTTTGAAATGTTGATCTTTTGAAGTGGCTTCAAACTGCTTTTTCAACGCTTCCCCAAGTCTCACATGCGGTATCTTTGTCCATTACTTTTTGATAAACCTCGTCAGCAATAGCGGTTGTTATCATTGACTTCGCATAGCTATTTGCCTTACGGTAGAATTCGGCCTTTTCTTTAAAACCCTTTAATTGTGCTGCCGTAGCATCAGCTCCTAGCGGTTCTGGTTTTTGTAACTTCCCATCTATAACATCTAAAGCTCCATCGTGATAGTCAAGATGGTCCTTAATTTTCCTCTTCCAGATTGGCCAATCTGACTCATCCTTCAATGGTTTGATATGCTTTGCTAAATCCATATATCTTATAGTTTAGCGGCTTAAAAATCTTTCAAAATATTTATTCTAATCTACACAGTGCACCTACTCGTGCCTGGGCTCATAACCTATTAGATTTAAAAGACGACTGTTTGATAGAAAGATTTTTAATATGAAAAAAAGATGGAGGGGCTGAAATCTCACAGCTCTGAGATATCAAGACTTCGGTCTGGGTAAAGGATTTTGATATAGTTTTCGGCAAAAAACTTTCACGAGGACATGGTTTTTAGTTTAGGGCAGCGATGTATATCAAACATAACTCTTTGTTAAAGTACTAGTATTTTTTATATCTGTTTAAAAATTTATTACAAAACTAACACGAAACATCAATACGTTGCCGGAAAATTATAATCAAAATTCCAAAAATATTGTTAAATTAAATTAAATCAAACTTTTTCAAAATTCAATAATATTCTAAAATTAGAATGAAATCAAATATTTAAACTTTTTCTAAATTCCGATAATATGCCAAAAATTCTTAAAAATTCGAACTTTTCCAAAATTCTAAAAATATTGCAAAAATTATTACAAGATCAAAAATTAAAACTTTTTTCAAAATTCCCCAAATTAAAATAAAATAAAAAATTTTTCAAAATTCTAAAAATATTCCAAAAATTCTTACAAAATCAAAAATTAAAAGTTTTTCCGAAATTCTAAAACTATTGCAAAAATTATTACAAAATCAAAAATACAAACTTTTTCAAAATTCCAAAAATATTTCAAAAACTATAACAAAATCAAAAATTTCCATGTTCAATTTCATTTTCAATTACATTTACGTCATAAAAACAGCTACATTTTTTTTTTCCAAAAAATTGGCTAAAAAATAAATGAAATCATTTTTTGACACACTTGACAACATTTTTTTGACAAACTTATAATGCCATAATTCTCAATAATAATAATAAAACCGAAGTAGTTTCATTTCAAACAAACAATTTTTTTTTCCAAAAAATTGGGTAAAAAAATAAATAAAAATCTTTCTTTTGACACACTTATAATGCCATAGTTCTCAATAATAATAATAAAACCGAAGTAGTTTCATTTCAAACAAACAATTTTTTTTTCCAAAAAATTGGGTAAAAAAATAAATAAAAATCTTTCTTTTGACACACTTGACAACATTTTTTTGACAAACTTATAATGCCATAATTCTCAATAATAATAATAAAATTTCATTTCCAACAAACAATTAATTTTATTTTTTTTCCAAAAAATTAGGTAAAAAAATAAATAAAAATTTTTCTTTTGACACACTTGACAACATTTTTTTGACAAACTTATAATGCAATAATCTAGTTTTTGATCTCACATACCAATCCCGACCATCAAGATTCCCCCAAATTTAATGTTCCTCCTCGTAATCACTTAAAATGAACGTTTTTTAAGCCAAAAATATGAAAATTTGCTATTTTTGACACACATAATGATTTTTTTGACACACTTCCGGTACAGTTATCGAACACAGCGTCCTTTCGGACCTGTCCCTTATGAATATCTATTTTTAGAAAAAAAATTTTCGAAATCCCTCCAGCGGTTTTCCCTGCAGCGTAGGTAATGACGGCGGCCACAGACATACATTTTTTTTTTTTGCTTTTTTAGAATCAGTAGGTCCTAAAACGTCGAGAAATGTCAAAAAAAGTGAGGGTAAGAATTTCACTTTGAGCTCATGAATGTAATACTTAGGTCTTTCAGACCGAAGTAAAATACAATAAACAATATGTTAAAATATCAAAGGAAAGGATAACTTGATATTTTAATATAGAACACAATAATTACTTCAACAAAATATTCGTTTAACAACTAATCACTAAAGTACAATTTATTAAATATTATATTATATCTTATAAATTTATAATATATCTGTGGTAAGTAAACACAAACAGATGACAGAATTTGATATATGTCTATGAAAAATAATTTGTTGTCGCTTTAAAATCTTGTAGACCATGTCAAAACGATCAGATATTTGGAAATATTTAAAAAAGGATTCTAAAAATTCTTCCGAAGCAATTTGTAACGCATGTTCTAAAACAATAAGCTGCAAGGGTTCAACAACAACGGGCATGATAAATCACATGAGAAATTTTCAATTAAAGGCACTTCAGAAAAATGGAGAAGAATCAACACCAAATAATGTAGTAAAAACAATTAAATTGCAATTTGAATCAAATAATTGTATATCGAATTATTTAAAGAAGGAATCTTTAGATGAAATATTAGCGAGAGTAGCAGAAGTAGATGTAATGTCACTCAATAGTATGATGGAATGTCACTACAAGGCAATTAATGAATATGTAATTTCCAGAGGATAGATAATGCCAAGTAGCATTACGACAGTGGTTTCTTATATTAATCGTTTTTTTAAGTAAAATTTAAAGAATTGCATGAATTATGTTCAACTTATAAAAAAGAAAATAGAAAGTTCTCTATAACAGTCGACGAATGGACTGATTGTAACGTCATTCGTTACATGAATGTTACTGTTCACGTCGTTGATTTGAAAAATATTAAAATATGTAATTCATATGTTCTTGTTTTATGTGAAATTAAAGGCAAAGGCGACGCTGATAAAATTAAACTAATGGTGGAGCAAAAATTAAATGAATTTAGTATTGACATAAATACCGACGTAATTGCTTCTACACATGATGCTGCATCGGCAATGCGTAAGTATGGTGAAATGATAAATACTGTTAGCTAGCTGTGCCACAATCACGCATTAAATTTGGCTACAATGGACAGTTTTTATTAAGAAAAATGTGGAAAATTGTTATAAACGAGTACGATGAAGCAAATGATGAACATTTTTTGATGTTGATGATGAAATTGAAGATGATGATCATCTAACTAATGAGGAAGTTTATTTAGATAGAAACATGTTTGCAGATTTTGAACCTCAACATGAAGAAAGTGATGCTGCTTTATCTCTATCTGATGATTTAAATAGTATATGGCAAAAAATAAGGAAAAATATCCTACTATTTAAGCGATCTGCTTTAAAAAACTTTATTTTGCAACAAAAAATTATTGACTCTGGGAAACAGAAGATGAAATTGATTCTCAAAGTAAAAACTCGTTGGAGTTCCATGTGTAAAATGTTGAAGCGATTTACATATTTAGTGCATAGCATAAATGAGTCACTTGTGGAGATCCATTTGCCTACTGTTACCGATAGCGAGATTACTTTGATAAAAAGTTTTTTGGAAGTCTTAACGCCTATAGAAATGGCGGTTACCGAATTGAGTAAAAATAATGCAACTCTAATAACAGCTGACGGCGTTTACAAATTTATCTTTAAAAAATTAAAGGAAAAAAAATAACATAAGGACAAATTTACTAGCAACAGTTAAGAAAAGAATGAACGAACGCCGTGATGAAGTTTTGATTACGCTACTAATATACCTCGATAGTGGAAAGATTCCTAAGTTAACCGAATATTTTAAATTTTCATCAAAGAATGCAGCAATATTGATTGGAGTCAAGATTATGCAACAAATTTTTCCTCAAAATTTATTACACCTGAAAAAAAAATGGCATTCCTGGAGAATCCAACTCTTCTGTACTAAAACAAACTTAAGTTGATCAAAACATTAACGAAGAGCTTAAAAAAAATATAAATTCAATAACTAATATTTTACAAAAAACAATAAGGATTCATCAAAACTGCAATATTTGTGGTAAAACGATATTATGTAAGGATCTGAAACTACTGGTCTTCATCGACATTTCAATGCCATACATTCTTTGAAAAGAAAACAGCCAGAGTCGGGCACAGGTTTCTTCCACCTATTCAGTGATATGCAAATCAACAGTGGCATGCAAAATATCGATAAATTCGTGTCAAGGCAGTGTCCGTCGATGAGTGAAGCAATTGCTCAATTAGTGGCTGTTAATGGGTTTTCTTTCCACAGAATTACAAAAAACAGCTTTATTCGACAAACAATTTTCCGAAAAATCCTTCAAATGTAAAAGAACTAACAATTAAAATTTTCGAAACTAAAAGCTTTAAAATTAAAATGCAATATTTAAAAATATACTTTTTACTGTTTATTTTTAAATTTATTTATAATAATAAAACTTCCTTATAGTAACAATTTGATTTTTATTTTTTATTTTCAAGAATATCGATTTCGACTTACGTCATCCTCAGTTCTTAAATTATTATTAGGAATAATAATTTAAGAACTGAGGATGACGTAAGTCGAAATCGATATTCTTTAAAATAAAAAATAAAAATCAAATTGTTACTATAAGGAAGTTTTATTATTATAAATAAATTTAAAAATAAACAGTAAAAAGTATATTTTTAAATATTGCATTTTAATTCAAAAGTGACAAAAGCACACAAACAGTGAATAATATGGAAAACCATAATAACACATATAGTAAAAGCTTTAGTTGCTAAATAAAATTAATTTATTAAAAACAGTAACAAAAAGTTTAGAATATCCCTAGACGAATGGACTGACGTCAACAACAAAATATTTATGGATCTTCAAATATATTGTAATATCACTGAATCGGATAATTTGGGCTTAATCCCTGTAAATGGAAGTTGCTCGGAATTATTAAATTTATTTCTTTACAATTAAAAAAATTGTTTCATTTAATATGCATAGTTAAAAAATAAGTGTGAAGATACATTGGTTTTCAATTTGACGTTATAAACAAAGAATTCTAAGAAAATATATTTCTCGAGATCTCGAGATTTCTCGAGAAATATGTATTTCTAGTTTTCTTTCTCGAGAAATTTAAAAGTCGAGAAATCAGGAACACTAGTCATGATGGTCATGATGGTCATGATAGTCATGATGGTCATGATGGTCATGATGGTCATGATGGTCATGGTGGTCATGGTGATCATGGTGGTCATGGTGGTCATGGTGGTCATGGTGGTCATGGTGATCATAGTGATCATGGTGATCATGGTGGTCATGGTGGTCATGGTGGTCATGGTGGTCAAGGTGGTCATGATGGTAATGGTGGTCATGGTGGTCATAGTGGTCATGGAGGTCATGGTGTGGTCATGGTGGTCATGGTAGTCATGGTAGTCACGGTATGTCAAAAAATTATTTTCATTAATTTTTTTCGACAATTTTTTGGGAAAAAAAATTTAGCTGTTTGTATGACGTAAATGTGACATGGAAATTTTTGAATTTGTTATAGTTCTTGAGATTTTATTGGAATTTTGAAAAAAATTTGTATATATGATTTAGTAAGAATTTTCGGAATATTTTTAGAATTTTGAAAAAGTTCAATTTTTGATATTGTTATAATTTTTGAAATATTTTTAGAATTTTTGAAAAAGTTTGAATTTTTGAATTTTTAAGAATTTTTGGAATATTATTAGGATTTAGAAAAAGGTTTAAATATTTTATTTTATTTTATTTTAATTTTTGGAATTTTGAAAAGAGTTTCAATTTTTGATTTTATTTAATTTCTACAATATTTTTGGAATTTTGAAAGAAATATGAATTTGTGAATTTGTAATATTTTTTTCGAAAAGCTAAATGGAGAGGTTTTTGAGCATTTTGCTGATTGTATCATCTTTTCACTAAATTATGTAAATTTAGGATCTGTTATGATTTTCCGGCAACATATTGATGTTTCGTGTTAGTTTTGTAATAAATTTCTAAGCAGAGATAAAAAAATACTTGTACTTTAACAAAGAGTTATGTTTGATAAACATCGCTGCCCAAAACTATAAACAATGTTCTCATAAAAGTTTTATGCCGAAAACTATATCAAAATCCTTAGCCAAAACCGAAGTCTTGATATCTCAGAGCTGTGGGATTGCAGCTCCTCCATATTTTTTATTTATGCAAATAATACAGAATTTAACTCTTACAAAAAATCATGTATTCAATTCGGGCATAATTTATCTTTTTTGCTTTCGAGTGATTGTTGCAATTTCACAATTCCACTCTCAAGCGGAAAAGACATACTTTACTCCCTTAATACATAAATAGCTATTATTGTATGAGATGAAATGTAATTGAACATGGAATATAGTTCTATCTAGTTTTAACTCATCCCAACTTATAGGAAAAGGTGGAAAATATCAAGATGTTGCAGATTAAATGTCGTTTTTTAAAAAAAATTGTTTCTTAAGAAATTTTTTTGGGTGATTCCAGCTTTCACAACTTCTGAATAACAGTAACAGTTGGAAATTAAATTTGAATTTTTGATTATGCTATAATTTTTGCAATATTTTTTTTAATTTTGAAATTTTAATCTTTGATTTTGGATTAATTTTTGAAATAACTTTAGAATTTTGAAAAACAATTCAAATTTCTGATTTTATAATATTCCCATGAATATTTTTGGAACTTTAAAAAAAGTTGGAATTTATGATTTTATTATAATTTTTGGAATCTTGGAAAAAGTTTGTATTTTTGATTTTGTAATAATTTTTAGAATATTTTTGAAAATATTGAAATTTTTGATTTTATTATAATTTTTAAAATTTTTTAAATCAATTCTCTCTATTTTTCTGGCAACTTATTTATGTTTCGTGTTAGTTTGAATAAAATAATTAGGAAGTCAATGAAATGGTAATAGTCAATTCAAAGAGCTTTTGTTAATTTTTTTTAGTATTGAGCTGGAAATTTTTTTCAAATATTAAATAGTTTTTTATACCAATAAAAGGAGGACTTAAAATAATGCATTAGAATTTTATTAAACAAGAGAAAAACATTAAAATTTAAAGATATGAAGGAGACAAATTTGTAAAACAGAAGTTATTTATTGTTCTCCAAAATAAAATTGTGTTTGGAATCTGAAAATTTATTTCTTAGTTTTTATGGTTTATATTCTTTCAATGTTATGTAGAATCCTTACTTTCCTCAAGCCTGTTTCCTGCTATGAAAGCCTGCTATTACAAGCATTATAACCATTCATAGCAGACAGATTGGTTCATCACTGAGACAGTTCGCATAAACACTTAGAATAGGTGTATGCAATTATTTTGTATCGCAATCTGGGACTCTTATGATGAAGTGTCTATTATGAAGTAAATACCCCCCCCACATACTCCATTCGACATCGAAACATATTCATCTCTTTTACGAAATTGAATACGTCCTATATCTCGCACCTCCCATAACTCCTAACACTTTCTTCTGTCAATCATTGAACACGCGTTAAACAAATGAATATAACTGCACAAGCCACAATTCTTACAAATTAATATATGCGAATATTTCAAATTAATCTATATTTGGAACAAAAGCTAAAAACTAAAAAAAAAAATTAATTTTTGTATCTCAACCTGTCGAAACTATAAATTTCGTGTCAGTTAAAATTTATATTCGATATAATTTAACGATTAAAATTTCCAAATTTAAAACATTTTGTTTATGATATATTTTACATTAGCCGAATAAAATTAAAAAAAAAAATCGGTTTTAATATATAACACATAAATTTCAAAAAATATCTGCATGTCATATATTCTGATACTTTTTGTTCGTTATGGCATCTAAAGGTGAATATTTCAATTATTTCTTTGAACTGAATATTATAGGGAATTGATTGATTGAAAAATATTGATAAAATTAAAAAAAGTTATAATTATTTTCCAAAAATCATGTTTTGTTTTAAGGATCGCAGATGAGTGACGTATTGTATTGCATTTCGGTAATGTTATTTACTGTCAACATGTCTGTCAAAATTGGATATCAATCTATATCGGTGAACATAAATAAGCTTCGCAATGTCAAAACAATCTCAACTTTCAACCTTGTTGTTATGTGTTGAAAGAGAGAAATCTGTTCACTATAACATAATGTTGTTCTAAAATTGATTAACTAATATAAAATTTAATGTTTATGTCCAAAATGTGAAAAAAAAATTAAACAACAATTGAAGAATAAAAAGAAGAAAGTATGCCTTGATATTAGCATAATTGTAATGAATCATAAATTATTGTTGTTACATGAAATATTAGGGAATTGGTTAATTAAAATCTAATTTATCATAATTACAAGATGTAAAACTTTTTTTTTTCTTTCTAACTCTAAGATAACTGTGGAGGTCAATGGGTAGATTTGTAATTTAGAGGTTCGTAGATGAACATTTCGTTGTAATGTTTGATTTATAGTATTTTTATTTAATTTATTGATTTAATGCTAATGTTTTTGTTTAAATATTATTAGAAACAGCTGCATGAGAAACATCATTGAGTTTCGACAATCCTAATATTATTTCATACTCTTACTACTTTCAAATAATCAAATACGAATAATCATACAAATTAAAATAATGCACGGAGGTCTACCGTATCCACTTCAAATTTACAACCCTAAAACAGCTTTTGGTTTTGTTATTTTTCGACAGCAGGTTTGCTGCGTGAATTAAGTAAAAAAAATATTGCGACGCTGATGCAAAGGCTGACTTCACCACAGCTCTGGAAACATAGTGTTCTGGATATACAATGAGCTAATATCCATCAAATACTTTAATTAAAAGCTAACCAATGTTATAGACCTCGTAGTTCTAATTATAAAAATATTAAAGAAAGCAGTAATATCCCAACAAACATAAATTCTGTTGTACGAGAAAAAGTAATAAAAAAAAATTAACTGGAAGTGACAAACCGGAAGTTAGAATGCAGAACTGTTGTGAGCCGTACTAAATGTTTGTGTACCAAGATTCATCCAATTCGATTATCAGGTACAGATATTATTGAGCTTCCATAATAACAGGTGCACGGAGGGCCCTCTACCACTTTGTTTACTATCGCTAAAAAAAACTAATCAGTTCCTTGCCATACATATTTGCATCTTTTTGCGATGTGTCATCAAAACTACTTAGCTAACGAATGTTGCATGCTTCCAACAAACATTGAACCAATATACAGGTGTACGTGAGGACCCCCCACCACTTATCCCAATATTTTCAAAAAACTAATCAGCTCTGTCATTTAAGTCTTTTTTTTCCAAGTGTCATTCAAATTGATTAATGAATGAAGTTTGTATGCTCCCAACCAACTTTAAAAACAAAGTGTGAAAAGTCAGCAGTTGTATGGTAGACCCTCCGCCACTTTGATCACTGTGTCCCAAAGGATGATAATTATCTTCCCACACTAATTGAACCCTTTTCCATAAGTTTCATCATAATCAATTCATTATTGTAAGCTGTAGTGTGAATAAGCACACTGAAAAAAAATGAAAATTTACAAAAAAAAAATTTTACCGGAAGTGAAAAACCGGAAGTTGGGATGCAGAACTGTTGTGAACCGTACTAAATGCTCATGTACTAAGTTTCATCAAATTCGATTATCAGGTACAGATGTTATAGAGCTTTCAAAAAAAAAGATGTATGGGACACCCCCACCACTTTGTTCACTATCGCTCAAAAACCAACCAGTTTCTTGCCATAAATGTTTGCATCTTTTTCCAAAGTGTCATCAAAATTCGTTCACGAACGAATGCTGTGTGCTCCCAACAAACATTGCAAAAATGGTGACACAGTAAACTGGTGTTCGGGAGGACCCCCACCACTTATTCCAATATTGTCCAAAAACTAATCAGTTCTTTGTTATTTAAATCTCCATCTGCTTTCAAAGTGTCATTATAATAAATTAATGAATGAAGTCTGTCTGTATGCTCCCAACAAACTTTAAAAACAAAGTGTGAAAAGTCATCATTTGTATGGTAGACCCCCGCCACTTTGATCAATGTGTCCCAAAAGATGATAACTATCTTCTCACAGTAAATGGAACCTTTTTAATAAGTTTCATCATAACCACTTCATTATTGTAGGCTGAAGTGTGCATAAAGACACTGAAAAAACTTCAAAAAAGTACAAAAAAAAATTTCACCAGAAGTTGGGATGCAGAACTATTGGGAACCGTACCAATACTCATGTACCAAGTTTCATTCAATTCGATTATCAGGTACAGATGTTATAGAGCTTTAAAAAAAACAGGTGCTTCAGGGACCCCACACCATTTTGGTCACTATCGCTTAAGAACTGATCAGTTCCTTGCCATATATGTTTGCATCTTTTTCCAAAGTGTCATCAAAATTCATTCACGAACGAATGTTTTATGCTCCCAACAAACATAAAAACATTATTAAAAAAACCACCTGTTGTATGGTGGACCCCAAACCCTTTTGCCAATGTACTCCAAAAGCTGATAAAATATTTTTCATGTTACTTGAAAGCTTTTACCAACGTTTCATGAAAATCGATCGGTAATTGTAGGCTACAGTAGGGATAAACACTTGGAAAAAAAAATTTTTAACCGGAAGTGACAAAGCGGAAGTTGGTATGCAGAAATATTGGAAACTGTACTAAAACCTTATATACTAAGTTTCAGTAAGATCATAGTCCGGAATTAGAAGTTATTCAAGATTTAAACTTGGAGGTGTTCGGGATACCCCCCGCCATTTTGTCCAGATTTGTAATGAATTCAGATCTTCCATTTTCAAGTGAGCCTGTATCATTTGTCAAAGTTTCATCAAGATGCTGTGTAAAAAATCCAAACTCACACACCCAATCAACCAACCCACCCACAAACCCACCCACACACAGACGTACACCAAAATTTTATTGGCTATTTAGATAGAGGATGGTCCAAAACAAAATTTGGGGTATGTAAGATTTTTTTTTCACGATAGATTGCATTACTTCACACAATTTAAAATTGTTGTGAAGTAAATATGAAAGGGCTGAAATCTCAAGCCTCTGATATATCGAGACTTCGGTCTGGGTTAAGGATTTTGATATAGTTTTTGGCAAAACACTTTATGAGGACGTTGTTTTTAGTTTTGGTCAGTGATGTATATTTAGCGTTTCGAGAAAATATTACAAAATTACAAGTTCATATATCTTTCAAAATTTCAAAAATGCTGCAAAAATTAAATAAAATCAAAAATTCAAACATTTTCAAAAATTCTAAAAATATTGCAAAATCAAAAATTTTATTTTTTTTTTCAAAATTCTATGAATATTGCAAAAAGTATAACAAATTCAAAAATTTCCATGTCCAATTTCATGTTCAACTATATTTACAAACTATACAAACTATACAAACTATTACAAACTATACAAACAGCTAAACTTTTTTTTCCAAAAACTTGGCTAAAAATATGATTGAAATCGTTTTTTGACACACTTGACAATATTTTTTTGACAAACTTAAAATGCAATAAATTTCTCTTTAATAATAATATCATGTTCATTACATTTCATTTCATACAAATAACTAATTTTAATTTTTTCTAAAAAATAAATGAAAATCTTTCTTTTGACATACTTGACATTAATTTTTTGACAAATTTATAATACCATAATTCTCAATAATAATAATAAAATTTCATGTCATGCAAATAATTAATTTTATTTTTTTCCAAAAAATTTAGTAAAATAATGGGAGCATGCTAGTTTGTTGGAAGCATACTAGATTCGTTCGTGAATGAATTTTGATGACACTTTGGAAAAAGATGCAAATATGTATGACTGATTAGTTTTTGAGCGATAGTGAACAAAGTGGTGGGGGTGTCCCATACACCAGTTTTTTTGAAAGCTCAATAACATCTGTACCTGGTAATCGAATTGGATGAAACTTCGTACATAACCATTTAGTACGGGTCACAACAGCTCTGCATCCCAATATGCGGTTTTTTGCTTCCGGTAAAATTTTTTTTTTGTAATTTTTTGAAGTTTTTTCTGTGCCTTTATGCACACCACAGCCTACAATAGATTATGATGAAACTTATGGAAAAGGTTTTAATTAGTGCGAGAAGATACATATCATCTTTTGGAACATGTTGATCAAAGTGGCGGGGGGTCTACCATACAACTGCTGACTTTTCACACTTTGTTTTTAAGGTTTGTTGGGAGCATACAGACTTCATTCCTTTAATCAATTTTAGTGACACTTTGAAAAAAGATGGAGACTTAAATGACAAAGAATGGATTAGTTTTTGGGCAATATTGGGATAAGTTGGGAGCATACAACATTCGTTTGTTAATGAATTTTGATGACATTTTGGAAAGGTTTGGCAAGGAACTGATTAGTTTTTTGAGCGATAGTGAGCAAAGTGGTAGAGGGTGTCCCGAGCACCTGTTTTTTTTAAAGCTCAATAACCTGTACCTGATAATCGAATTGAATGAAACTTGGTACATAAACATTTAGCATGTTTCACAACAGTTCTGCATCCCAACTTTGGTTTCTCACTTCCGGGTAATTTTTTTTTACTTTTTCCGTACAACAAAATTTATGTGTGTTGGGATAATGCTGCTTTCTTTAATATTTTTATAATTAGAACTTCGCGAGATCTTTAACATTTGGTAGCTTTTAATTAAAGTATTTGATGGATATTAGCTCACTATATATCCAGAACACTATGTTTTCCGAGCTGTGGTGTAACATGGCGATACTTAACAATTGGAATATTCATGATTTAAAGAAAAGTGAGAATTTTACTAATTCTTTATAAGCACTGAAAGAAAAATGAGGTCACTACAACCGGTCTTGTGCTAACCGAATATGTTCTGTCACAATAACCTCAAACTCAGTTGTTCTACCTTCAAAAACCAAATTTGCACACAGAACAACCGCATTGAAGACACAACAACCGAATGTGATGTCGTAGTGATCTTTTTCTTTCAGTGAGCTTTCCAACGTTTACAATTCAACAAGCGGTCTACGATGGCGAGGTACGTTCCATCACGGAACGCGCTGCATGACTATTCTTCTCACGTTCCATCATCTTACAGTAATCTACATCTATTTTTTCTTCACATCATGATATTCTTGCACTCCAAATTTATCCATTGCCATCTCTTCGAAATTTTCAAGCTGATCACGGAGCTCGATAATATAATTGTACCAGGAATCATAAAGGATAACTACCTGACTTACGACAATGTTAATTAACTGCAGCTTCTTATTAACTGTTTGAAATATTCACAGAACCTTATTCCATATATTTAAAAGAATGGCATTGTCTAACAAATTTGCCTGTTTAAGGAGGTTCGTGCATCATTTCGAGCCAACAAATTAGATTATTCAAATTTTGACATCAGCAAAAATAAATAATTTAAAAATTATAATTATATATAATGAACAGGATAACAAAAAATATTTTCTAATGTTCACATAATAGTACAATAAATCCCAAATTAATAAAACAATTAAACAAAGCCAATGGACTCGTCATATTTGGGAGGTAAATAGAAAGTGAGGTTAGAATGAATCAATTTAAAATCAAAAATCACTTTAGTGCTTAAAAGACTTCTGTCATAATCTGGTATTCTTCTGATCCTTAAAAGAAATACCAAATTCTAACGCTTCGTTATGGTAAATATAAATTTCAAAAGGCAAAATTATGACAATTAATTATTGGGATCTGTCATTATTTCGTCGTTTCGCACACAGCCATACATAGATACATTAAAATTTTTTTATTATTAAAGAGGAGGCAGATCTTGTTTGGTCCAGGCGGCCAAGGTTGTAAATCTGGCCCAGGTTCTGACTTGTACTTTTATCGTCCTGACCAGATGAGGATGAACTAGAACAAGTCCTAGAAGGGTATTTCATAACGGACATTTTTCAAAAATCATGTATGTTTTCTCTATTCATGAATGCATCTTGGTTCAGTAAGTATATTCTCTGATCTGGTTGTCCGATTCAAGCCGGATAATTTAAAGTGTAATACGCCGCATTAGATCCCAATCAGTTGTGAGGATTCTTTCAATAGCATTTTTGGTATTAAGTTTTTCATTCATTTTTTTATTTCTATAATTACAAAAACAGAATTTTTTGCAAGATTTAGTTTTTCTCGCCAATTGGAATCAAACGGCTAATTAAAAAAGTATGGAATTAGTGCCGAGAATTCTTAAAAAATTAATCCTGTCAGTGCTAATTCATCTTCCCTTGGATTAGTGCCGAGAGTCTAATCTCTGCACAAAGTCAAAAACTTCATGAATTCAATCTCGGCACCAATTCAAAAAAATTGAATTAATGCAGTGATTTTTAAAAAAATTAAATCTCGGTCCTATGCCAGTTTAGGAATGTCTGCGCTATGTCAGTTTGAAAAAATTTGCGCTAATGAGAGGCTACTAAGGAAAAATGAATTAGTGCCGTGAATTTTCTCGGCGCTGTGTGATTTGCGCTATGACACTCGGCGTTATTTCATGAAGACGCCGAAAATTTGAGCTTAATCAAGCAACGGGTTAAGAAATGGTACCAATTTTCGTTATAGGCTGGTGAAGCAAAAAAAATTACAATTCTTCATCAAATCAGATGTCTCTATGGTTCGGCCCATAGAGACATCTGATTTTAGAAAAACAATCACAACATGGCGACGATTTGAAAAAAAATTTCTACCCAAATTTTTTAAATATATCAAAACATTTTTGTTCAAAATTCAAAGGCCAAGAGCGTAATACAAAAAAGATTTGCACCAAAATTTAAGTAAATCATTCGGAAAGGGCTTGAGATATCATGTCAACCATCTTAGAAAAGTTGGTTCGAGAAAAATACGTTTAAAAATAATGAAAAAAACTGAACTGAATATTGAACATGAAATAATTACAACTAAATTGAATATTGAGGGTATTTAAAGCAATGATAATGTTCCTTTATACCGTCGTTGATGAACTATAGAATATGATTGTTGGATACATCTAGCCCACCAACAGAGTGAACTCAATTGCTTACTCAAAGCAGTTATTAGCAAGCAATTATTTTCGACTATTAATTATATTCGAACCATAAAAATCGAATTTTTGAATTGATTTTTATAGATGTACAAGTTAAGACCAATCACTTCGAGCAATAACTGTATCGGTTAAATTAAAAAAAATCTCATCCCAATTTTGAATCGTGAATCAAAAGCGAGCCCAAATTATATTTTCAAATATTTTGAATTTAACACGTGTGTTTTGAAATATTTAGAAAAAAAACCTTTATATATTGTGCAGCTGTAGTTAAGATTTTATTTCCCTTGTTCTTTTCCAACAAGCAACACATTAGTCGCAACTAAACATTTTTACATTTTTTAATTTTTTACGTAATAATTATTTTTTACTATTTCTTTACACAAAAATGTAAAAAGTTATTCTTTACATGTAATGCACGTTAGGTTTAATAAGCTCAAGAATCTTATCAAGCACCAACTCTAAATCTGATTTTTTAGCGATAGAATTTTATTATAAAGCTTTTCCACACTCGAAATAACCGAAAAAATTTCTGAATCGAGTTAATCTTGTATAAATTGATTATATTTACATCATCAGATACCGAATTTGATTTATTTCAACACAATCAAAACATTTCCAATTATTTGATTGTTTAAATATTTGAACATCAGCTTTAAAGCATCAAATTGGCTAGGGAATATCTCACGTTAACTCATATGTCAATAGCAGGGATAAGAGTAGGTGGGGTTGTTTTTAGAAAATCAGACGTGCACGGACAAATAGATAAATTTAATTCCTCTCGCGAAACGCTTCGAGAAGCAATAAAATAAAAGTTATGCATTTTTCGTTTTTCAGAACGTTTTCCAGTCATTGCTTATACAACATCTTATAAATAATTTTATTTATTTATGTGTTAATCTTCGTCATTCGCAAAATTTCTGCACTTCTTAAGAATTGAAATCATTCACTTCGACGTTTTAAAACTAAATTATGCTTAGAGATTGTAACATTTTCTAAAAAAATTAATGATATTTTTTGATGAATTTAGTTTAATTTTTAATTTATTTTTTTTTCAATTTTTCGAATCTTGAAGGTTTGTTTTAATCAGCACTCCCCAAAGCCACAAAAATTCCAAATTAGCGGAGAACTTCAATTACAATAGAATTTTGATTAATTATCTTAGCACTATTGTTTTTTGGCATAAATATAGTTCCAATTATAAAACACCTAAGGTAATTCAATTTAACAAAACATTTCCAGTTGTGGTCCATCGGTTCATTTTTTAACTTTTATAATTTTTAATAATATTATTTAAATGAAAGTAATCTTCGTTTCTGTCATATATGAAGGTTAATACAAAAACCCATTCCGGTGTGAGTTTCCTATAATTAGTCAAGAGTTAATTAATGGTGAAATTCAAGCTTTGACAACATATCAACAAATATCAAAAACAATTTTTATTTTTGAATTACAACTACGAAATATTTCCTAATGTAATCAATCTATAAATGTCCAAAATCAAACTGTAATTTAAAAGAAAACTAAACACATCAAAAGGTTTTATTATTTTTTGCTTTACCACTAATCAAATAATCAACATCAATAATAGAATTATAAAATTCTTTTGAATCAGCTTAATCAAAAATTTTATTTCAATGAATGAAGAAAAGTGGTAATGCGAACAATACAGAAGGAATCAAGACAGTAGAAAATATAACTTAATTCTAATGTCTTTTGTTAATCAAATCAAAGAATCATATAATTTTATGACTCAACAAAATTTTTAATTTAAGCAAATTTATTTTTTATTATAAAAAATTGCTCTAGATATTGATATTTTAATTTAAAAGTTTGACTTTTTGTACATTTTTTTTATTAACAGCTAATCTTTTTTTTTGTGTTATTCCTGCTGTCCGAAATATAATTTTAAGCACATAAGTATTTATTTTTGGCTAATACAAAGGAATTCACAGGAGGTCTAAAGAATTGTCCGAGATCAACATAAGTATTTTGATTAGACAAAAATTAAAAAAATGTAGAGTGTTCATTGTAAAGCGTTTGTATACACTTTCAATAAATTGTTTGTTAGTTTGACAAAAAATATAATTAAAAAGAAGATTAAACTGAAACAGCGAAAATAAATTAAAAATATGGAGGAGCTGAAATCTCACATTAAGACTTGAGATATCAAGACTTGAGTTTTGGTTAAGGATTTTGATATAGTTTTCGGCATAAAACTTTTATGAGGACTGTTGGATCTTCCACTTTATTAACCAATGCCCTAGGTTTGACGCTATAGGTTTGACGCTATATAGTTAATAATACCAGAAACT
The DNA here is from genome assembly GCA_963693315.1 of Diogma glabrata. NCBI lineage: Eukaryota > Metazoa > Arthropoda > Insecta > Diptera > Cylindrotomidae > Diogma > Diogma glabrata. Next base: position 97,654,597 of record OY856188.1, on the reverse strand, counting down.
AAGTGGATCAAATTATTTTAATTTCAACATTTATAATTCAAATATAAGATTAAAAATTTAATTTGAAGACAGTAAATCCTTTAATTTGATGTGGTTGAATGATGGTTGTATAATTCCTGGATGATCAAACGAAGTTGAATATGATGAGAATAAAATAATTATAATTTGCAGAACTTCAATGATGAATATGATGAGTATAACGGTATATAATTTGAAGAACTTCACTGATTGAATATGACGAGTTTGACGGTACACAATTTAAAGAATTTCACTAGATGAATATGACGAGTTGACGGTATATAATTTGAAGAACTTCAATTAATGAATATAACGAGTACGACAGTATATAATTTCAAGAAATTCACTAGATGAATATGACGAGTTTGATGGTTTATTATATAGTTTGAAGAACTTCACTAAAGGAATATGACGAGTATGACGGTATATAATTTGAAGAACTTCACTAGATGAGTATGACGAGTTTGACGGTATATAATTTGGAGACTTCACTAAATGCATATGAGGAGTACGACAGTATATGATTTGAAGAACTTCACTAAATGAATATGACGAGTAAGACAGTAAATATTTTGAAGAACTTCACTGGATGAATATGATGAGTATGATGGTATATAATTTGAAGAACTTCACTAAATGAATATGACAAGTTTGACGGTATATAATTTGAAGACTTCAATAAATGAATATGACGAGTACCACAGTATATGATTTGAAGAACTTCACTAAATGAATATGACGAGTAAGACAGTATATATTTTGAAGAACTTCACTGGATGAATATGATGAGTATGATGGTATATAATTTGAAGAACTTCACTAAATGAATATGACAAGATTGACGGTATATAATTTGAAGATTTCAATAAATGAATATGACGAGTATGACGGAATATAATTTGAAGAACTTCACTAAATGAATATGATGAATTTGACGGTATATAATATGAAGACTTCACTAAATTAATATGACGAGTATGACGGTTTATAATTGGAAGAACTTTACTAGATGGATATGACGAGTTTGACGGTATATAGTTTGAATATGACGAGTTTGACGGTACATAATATGAAGAACTTAAATAGTTGAATATGACAAGTACAACAGTACATAATTTGAAGAACTTCACTAGTTGAATATCTTTACCGCTATTGACTTTGATAATCGATTATAAAAACTTCACTGATTTGACAATTTTTTATATCCATGTTATGATAAACACACATTTTTTGTTGGTTAACCATTGAAATGTGTGACACTTTAAATGCACCTGTATTTCGGTGTTCCTTCTTGGTGAAGATAAGTTGATGTTGCCTCCTTGTCATGTTTGATACAGAAAAGGAAATATCTTCTTAAATTCTTTTAATATATACAATTTACAATGCAAACAAAACACTAGTTCTCATCTGACGCATCGACTAATTCGCCACTTTGATCTATTGTCATCTATATTCTATCATTTCAATTAAATGTGAAACAACGACGTAACATTTACATGGGTTGGAATTAGTTTGTACGTTGTTGTGTTGTTTTTTTTTGTGATTTGGCGTAAACAATACATTGTTTTTAGTTTTGGGCAGCGATGTATATCAAACATAACTCTTTGTTAAAGTACATGTATTTTTTATCTCTGTTTAGAAATTTATTACAAAACTAACACGAAACATCAATACGTTGCCGGAAAATTATAACAGATGATACACTTAGCAAACTGCTCGAAAACCTCTCCATTTAGCGTTTCAAGAAAATATTACAAAATCACAAATTCATTCTTTTAAAATTCCAAAAATTTGTAAAAATTAAATAAAATTAAACTTTTTTCAAAATTCTACAAATATTCCACAAATTCTTACAAAATCAAAGATTAAACTTTTTCCAAAAATTCTGAAAATATTGCAAAAATTATATGTAACAAAATCAAACATTGAAACTTTTTCCGAAATTCCAAAAATATTCCAAAAATTCTTAAAAATTCTTAAAAATTCAACATTTTTCCAGAATTCTAAAAATATGCAAAAATTATAACATAATCAAAAATTGAAACTTTTTTCAAAATTCCAAAATTTATAATAAAATCAAAAATTTTTAATTTTTCAAAATTCTAAATATATTCCAAAAATTCTTACAAAATCAAAAATTGAAACTTTTTTCAAAATTCTAAAAATATATGTATAAAATTCACATATTCAAAAATTCTATTTTTTTTACAGAATTCTAAAAATATTGCAAAAATTATTACAAAATCAAAAATACAAATTTTTTTCAAAATTCCAAAAATATTTTAAAAACTATAACAAACTCAAAAATTTCCATATCACATTTACGTCATACATACACATTTACGTCCTACAAAAAGCTAATTTTTTTTTCCAAAAAATTGGCTAAACAAATACATAAATGAAATAATTTTTTTGAAACACTTGACAATATTTTTTTGACAAACTAATATTTTTTTGACAGACTAATAATGCAATATAATTCTCAATAAAAATAATATCATCTTCATGTTGATTACATTTCATTTCATACAAATAACTAATTTTATTATTTTCTAAAAAAGAAATGAAAATCATTCTTTTGACACACTTGACATTATTTTTCTGACAAACTTGTAATGCCATAATTCTCTATAATAATAATAAAATTTCATGTCATAGAAATAATTAATTTTATTTTTTTCCAGAAAATTGGGTAAAATAATAATTTTTATTTATCTTTCTTTTGACACACATGACAACATTTTTTTGACAAACTTATAATGCAATAATCTAGTTTTTGGTCTCACATACCCATCTCGACCATCAATATTTCTTCAAATTTAATGTTTCTATTCGTAATCATCGTTATCAAACGAAGTTTCTTACAATACAATAATTTAACTATCGTTTTTTTTAAGAATCGGGCAGAAAGTTTTTGGAAAGTTTTTGACTCGACTTTGTGATTTTGGTATCAATCGATTGGGCTTGGCCGTCTCCCAAAAACTTTATGAGATTGGGGTAGTAGGACCCACCCTCACCCCTTTACACCCTCTTTAAGTTTTAGCATATAAAAATCTATATAAAAAAAATGGGAAGAGATTAAAAAAATTTAGTGGCACCATTATCTTTTATTCAGACCAGTTCAACTTTTGTATCCAAAAGTTGGTTTGCACCCCCACCCCCAACCAACCCCGTGGGTGGGGTTGACACATTAAATGAGTCAAATATATCATGTGGTATCGTTAAATCAGAATAATATAACAAATACAATCCCTTATATTACCCCTGATCAGTGACATAACCATTTTTTACTCCCAAAGAGGTACCTTTATCGAAGAAAAAAATATATTTTTTTGCATGTCATGTTTGGTGTCGATTTCAATATAATCGGGGATGCTGAGTTCAATGATGATTACAAAAATGTTGGCCAGACTCGGGGTAGTCCAAAAAGGGGTGGAGGTTGGGGGGTCGGTTAAAAAAATTTCGAAATTATCGTCATAATAAAAATTGGGGTCGGACTCAGGGTAGTCCAATAATAGGTGGGAGGGAGGGGGTTGTTGGGGGGTCGGTTATACAAAGTATCGAAATTAATAGAATGTAATAGACTAAAACTATTACATTCTATTTAAACTAAATTTCTTTAAACTCTTAATGATAAGTATCTATCTTGAATTTTATGAAACTGTTTCTAAATTGTTCTTTTTGTTTTTATTTTAATGTTTTAGTCTTTTATTTGTTTGCATTAGCTCATAATTTAGTAGTGTTAGTTTTTTAATTTTAAAGCTCGTAATAATTAATCTATGATACAATGTATTGCTGATGAAATAAATAAATAAATAAATATTGTCATTATTATCGATTTTTACATAATCGAGGATGCTGAGTTCAAAGGTGATGGTAAAAATGTTGAACGGACTCGGGGTAGCTCAATAAGGGGTGGAGTTGGGGGTCTGATCATGAATAGAATCAAAATTATCGTCATTATTATTGATTTCAATATACTTGAGGACGCTGAATCCAACAGAGATGTTTAAATTGGGATCAAAAATATAATGGTGTCACTAAAGGGTGGGAGTTTGGGCTGAAAGCCGAAAATATATTATGGGTACTGATTTTGGATTAATTGAGGGTACTGAATGCAATGGTGATGCTTAAATTAGTATTTGGGGTCCAGGAAAAAAACTAGAGGATAAGAGTTTGGGTCTGATATTAGGGAAATGTTCAAATATACATAATAAATATTGGTTTTTCTATGAATCGAGGATACTGAATCCAATGGTGGTCTTGGAATATGCAATCAAGCAACCATAGGAGCAATATCAGAAGCTTCAGAATGGGACGGAGAATAAAAAAATGTTCAAATATACATTATACACCAAGGCTAGAGTAATTTAGCAAAGGAGCCCCTTAAAAGTGGGTTATTCTTAAATATGTATTAGTTGAATTATATTGTCAAAGTAATGTATCGTCGAAACATGGCAGAAAAATATTTTAAATTTATTAAATAAGAAAAATAATAAACTAAAATAGCAAATTCTTTATATTTCTTATATTTTTATTATTGAAATATACAAACAAATGCCACAAAAATAAGACTGTATCAATTTGAGTGCTCATCATTTTCTTGTATAAATAATTGAACTTCGTCTTTAAGTTATATTGAGTAAACTAGACGGAAAAAATCTGTTTATAAAATATTTAATGTCATTTGTTCTTTATTTTATAAGCTTCACATTTGTTAATAAACACACAAAATATTCAAAACAATTTTTCAGAATCAGTGCTACGAACTCTGTCAAAACGTAATCATACGGTATAGTACATAAATTATACATAGTACATAAACGAATATCTTAAATCCAACCAAATAAAAGGAATAGTGCAGCGGTTGATAAAATCGAGAGAATCAATATCCACAAACTTGGAAATAGAGGATGAATTATTTGATGAAGCGATCAAAAACACACACTCAGGAAGTACTAGTAAATAATGGTTCATCTAACCTACCAATAATTTTTGGAAGAGGAAATTCCAGCTCAAATTCCAACAACTAGTAACATAATATCACAAAACTCAAAAAATGTTTGTTTACATAAAAAAAGTCCTATTAACTCTTTGAAGTGTTCAATTGAACTTGAAAATGTATCAATAAATCTCTTGAAAGAACGGAACGAAACACAAAATAATCGAAAAAAAGTATTGGAAGAACTATATTTACTCCCTATTGATTCTCTAAATTTTCAGAAGCAAGAAAATACATCATTTTAAACCGAAACTTACGAAATTTTATCGAATAAGTCAGAAATGGAAGTCGAGGAAAATGTAGCAGAAAACAATTCTTCAATGAAATCTTTGAAATGTTCAATTGAACTTGAAAAACTGTTAATAACTAATAAAAAACTATTGAAAAAAACATGAAAAACTATTAAAAACTATAGCAACTCTCTAAATTCAGAGAAGAAAAACAAGTAAAATATGAAATGGATTCTACAAATTTATCCAAGCGTGTTAAAAAATGAAAAGACTAAATATCGTAGAAGATCAGGGGATTGTAATGCTAAATGAGAATAAATCAAGCCTCTAGAAACGACAAAGCGATGCAGTAGAAATAAAAGAACTTAACAAAATCAACTAATTGAACTGAAAGAATCGATAACAAACAAAGAATGTAAACGTAGAACTCGATCTCGAACCAAAAAAGAAAAGGAGTATTTCTTTAGTTTTTAAAAAGAATAGCATTATCATTGAAATTTGAAATCAATCAACAAGCAATTACCGAAATAAATAGAAAAACATTTTCGTTCAATTTGTAATACATAGTGTTTTTCATAGTACAAATTTTTTATTACGTGGTTCTGCATTTCAACATCGCTATTGGATTCAGCATTCTCGATTCATAGAAAAACCAATATTTGTTATGTATATTTCAACATTACCCCAATTTTAGACCCAAACCCATATCTTCTAGTTTCTTTCCTAGAGCCAAACACTAATTTCAGCATCACCATTGAATTCAGTGCCCTGGATTCATCCAAGATCAATACTCATAATATATATGTGAACATTTTCGGCTTTCAGCCCAAACTCCCACCCTTTAGTGACACCTTTATATTTTTGATCCCAATTTAAACATCACTGTTGGATTCAGCGTCCTCAAGTATGTTGAAATAAACACTAATGACGACAATTTTGATACTATTTGTGACCAGATCCCCAACCCCCGCCCCTTATTGAACTACCCTGAATCCAGTCACCATTTTTATCATCACAATTGAACTCAGCATCTTTGATTATGTTAAAATCGAAATAATGACGATAATTTTGATATTCATGACCAGACCCCCAACCCTCATCCCTTATTGAACTACCCTGAGTCAGGTCAACATTTTTACCATCACCATTGAACTCAGCATTCTCGATTATGTAAAAATCGATAATAATGACAATAACTTCGATACTTTGTGTAACCGACCCCCCAACCCCAACCTATTATTGGACTACCCTGAGTCCGATCCAAATTTTTAAAAATTGATAATGATGAGGCTAATATCAATATTTTTTATAACCGAGCCCCAACTCCACCCCTTATTGAATTACCCTGAGTCCGATCAACATTTTTACCATCACCATTGAACTCAGCATCCTTGATTATGTAAAAATCGATAATAATGACAATAATTTCGATACTTTGTATAACCGACCCACAACAACCTCCAACCCTCCCTCCCACCTATTATTGGACTACCCTGAGTCCGACCCCAATTTTTATTATGACGATAATATCGATATTTTAATAACCGACCCCCAGTCTCCACCCCTTTTTGGACTACCCCGAGTCCGGCACCCATTTTTATCATCATCATTGAACTCAGCATCCCCGATTATATTGAAATCGACACCAAACATGACATGCAAAAAAAATATTTTTTTCTTCGATAAAGGTACCCCCTTGGGAGTAAAAAATGATTATGTCACCGATCAGGGTCATGGGGTTGGTTGGGGGTGAACGTGAAAACCAACTTTTGGATACAAAAGTTGCGCCGGTCTGAATAAAAGATAATGGTGCCATTAAATTTTTTTTATCTCTTCCCATTTATTTTATATAGATTTTTATATGCTAAAATTTTTGATCTACGGGTGTGACAATCCTGCGTACTCTAGTCCCTGCAATTGACATACGTGTTCTCGTTAGATATCCCATATTACTGAGAATAGCAGTGAGATATCACTAGCCAAGGTGACATCTTAGGGGTGGTGGCGGATGAACTGTATTCAGTCAACCGCAGCACCCTCATCTTAGCTGTGAAATAATCCAGGATGATGAGACGCTGTTGCTTCCTCGAAGAAACAAGCCTTTATAATTCATAAGACCATGTGTGGGCTTTAATCATTAAGAAAGACAGTGCGTAACAGGATCAAGGAATGTGCCACCGGCTGGATTATTGGCACTACATTTTTGTTTTGTTTCAGCAAATTTTTGTAAAAATTTGCTATTTACTTTTTAATTTACTTTTATTTTCTCTATTCTATCATAAAATTGTTTAGCTATCCATTCTTTAACAACAAATATAAAAAAAACAAATAAAGAAAGATTTACGTCCATCAACACCTTTGAACGTATGTTGTTGTGGGACCTTGGTCTTAAAAGGTTTTTATGTGTTGTTGTGACACATACTATAATTCCTGTGTGGTGTAGTACACATTTTATTAACAGTAAAAAAAAATTTACATCTCAAACTAAATCCAAGAAAGCATTTTAATTCTATTTTTTGTCAGATAATAATAAATAACTCCGGTCTGAAAGACCTAAGTATTACATTCATAAGCCAAAAGTAAAATTTTTACCCCCACTTTTTTGGCATTTCTCGACGTTTTAGGACCTACTGATTCTAAAAAAGCAAAAAAAATGTATGTCTGTCTGCCGGCTGGCCGGCCGTCCGTCCGGCCGGCCGTCATTACCTACGAAATCTAGAAAACCGCTGGAGGGATTTCAAAAACTTTTTTTCTGAAAATGGGTATACTCAAATGACAGGTCCGAAAGGACGCTGTGTTCGATAACTGTACTGGAAGTGTGTCAAAAAAAACATTATGTGTGTCAAAAATAGCAAATTTTCATTTTTTTGACTTAAAAAACGTTCATCTTAAGTGATTACGAGTAGGAACATTAAATTTGGAGAAATCTTGATGGTCGGGATTGGTATGTGATCAAAAACTAGATTATTGCATTATATTTTTGTCAAAAAAAGTTGTCAATTGTGTCAAAAGAAAGATTTTTATTTATCTTTTCACCCAATTTTTTGGAAAAAAATATAATTATTATTTATATGACATGAAATTTTATTATTATTATTGAGAATTATCACATAATAATTTAGTCAAAAAAATGTTGTCAAGTGTGTAAAAAGAAAGATTTTTATATACATATTTTTTAACTAATTTTTTGGAAAAACATAAAACTAATTATTTGTATGAAATAAAATTTTATTATTATTATAGAGAATTATAAGTTTGTCAAAAAAATAATGTCAAGTGTGTCAAAAAATGGTTTCATTTATTTTTTTAGCCAATATTTTGGAAAAAAAAATTTTGCTGTTTTTATGACGTAATTGTAGTTGCAAATGAAATTGGACATAGAAATTTTTGAATTTGTCATAGTTTTTGAAATATTTTTTGAATTTTGAAAAAAGTTTGTATTTTTGATTTTGTAATAATTTTTGCAATATTTTTAGAATTTTGGAAAAAGTTTTAATTTTTGTTTTTGTTATAACTTTTAGAATTTTGAAAAAAAAAAAGAATTCTTTTATATATAATTTTAAAAATTTGAAAAAAAATTCAATTTTCGATTTTGTAATTTTTGGAATATTTTCAGAATTTTGAAAAATTAAAAATTTTTGATTATCATAATTTATAATTTTTGAAATTTTGAAAAAAGTTTTAATTTTTGCAATATTTTTAGAATTTTGGAAAAAGTTTTTATATTTGATTTTGTTATATATTTTGCTATATTTTTAAAATTTTGAAAAAAAAAATAAAATTTATATAAATTTGTAGAATTTTGAAAAAGTTTCCATTTTTGATTTTGTAAGAATTTTCGGAATATTTTTAGAATTTTGAAAAAAGTTTGAATTTCTGAATTTTTTTAGAGTTTTTGGAATATTATCAGAATTTTGAAAAATTTTTAATTTTGGATTTTATTATAATTTTTGGAATTTTGAAAAAAGTTTCAATTTTTGATATTGTTATAATTTTTGCAATATTTTTAGAATTTTGAAAAAAGTTTGAATTTTTGAATTTTTTTAGAGTTTTTGGAATATTATTAGGATTTAGAAAAAGTTTAAATATTTGATTTTGTTCTAATTTTTGCAATATTTTTAGGATTTTGGAAAAAGTTTGATTTTATTTAATTTTTACAATATTTTTGGAATTTTGAAAGAAATATGAATTTCTGATTATGTAATATTTTCTCGAAACGCTAATTGGAGAGGTTTTTGAGTAGTTTGCTGATTGTATCATCTTTTCAATAAATTATGTTAATATATGATCTGTTATGATTTTCCGGCAACGTATAGATGTTTCGTGTTAGTTTTGTAATAAATTTCTAAACAGAGATAAAAAATACTAGTACTTTAACAAAGAGTTATGTTTGATATACATCGCTGCCCAAAACTAAAAACCATGTCCTCATAACAGTTTTTTGCCGAAAACTGTCAAAATCCTTAACCCAGACCGAAGTCTTGATATCTCAGAGCTGTGAGATTTCAGCCCCTCCATATTTTCCTATTCAAACTTTGATTTTAGTTTTGCATAGAAATAAAGTTTTGTTTATTTTTTGTCCTAGTTAGGACAAAAAATTATAGTTTTTGGGACTTCTTCTTTTACCATGACAACTAGATGTAATACACAAATGACATATTTTTTGTAAAATATATCCAAACAAAAAGTGCAATTTTTAGTCCGTTTGGAGACAAAACTATTTTTTAGGTTAGTAAAATTTTTGTAGGTTGAAACAGAAAATAAAAGAAGAAAATATTAGAGAAAAAAAAGATTATTGTTTGTTTGTGTTGTCGAGGAAATATGATTGGAAAAGAGAATAAAACTAAATGCCGGCTTATAACTTGAATGAGAACATAAAAAAATTAATATCTATCTAAATGTAAAAATTATGTGAATTTTCTTTGAGTTAATTCGATAAAGTGCCGGTTTGTAATTTTTTTCTTTGTTGAAATATTATTAAAGATTATCTATTGTATAGTGGTTTGTTGCTGAATTATAAAAAGAAAATAAAGTAAATTAATTTATGATTTTCGTATATCGATGTAGTCTATGTTGTTGCATTTAAAGTATTCAATAGATATAGCTTTAGTAAAATTACCAATCATTTTACTGATTTTAGCCAATAGTACCATTAATGTGTGTTATTCTTAAGAATAGTTAGCATAGTAACAGTTTGACAAGGACATTTTGTTCCTATTTCATTTAATCTTCTGTTATAGCACGAGAATGGAATTATTTATCATTTCTATTGCCTTTGCATTTGGCGTAAGAACTAAAATTGATTTAAATTGATTTTGTAACGACGGACTATTTTTCTATTTTTACTCTAAAATAATAGTATTCATATTCGGAGAAATTCGCTAATAATTTGTTAATTTATTATCTTCAATTGTAATAAGCGTAGGGACATTTGTTTGTACTACTGTGTTTTTTTGTTGACGGTTTAGTTACGTCACTTAATTTCAATTAATAATGCATTGCAAAACATGTCTTGCATAACCATAAATGCTTGTTTAATTCATAAAAAATAGAATTGGAGAGGGAAACAGGAAACCTATAATATGTGTATATAAGCGATCAAATTGTTTAGATCGAAGGTAGTATATAAATTTAAATCAAAATATTAAGTAAAATGGAAATCGATGGTGAACCTTGTTATCAGAGTGTTGTGACACAAAGAAAAACAAATGTAAATTAAATGTAAAATTGATTTGAATTGAATCAAATAATAATGATATTTTTTAAATCAAAGTGTTGGGTAATTTGGTGTTTCCTTTTTCAACTCAATAATATCCAAAGAAAATTGTTTTAACTTTATATTAAATGATAATAAAGTTTTTCTGATCATCAACAAGTTGAAATGATATAAACAAACCATTTCGACGTTTGGCTGAAGAATAACATCCGGATAAAAATACAAATGATCCAGATGCGTCGACTTTCAACATCTGGGTGCAGTTTATGATGTGTTATCTGAAACACGTAATGTTTACGATCAATGCAAGAAGGATAGTTTAATTCTTGTCGTTGGTGATTTTGGTGTGCATTGTGGATATTAATAAGAACAGCATGATTTTTTTTTTAATAAAATGTGTTGTGTAGTAGGAATTACAATTTGTGTCACAATAACACATAAAAACCTTTTAAGACCAAGGTCCCACGTTGATAGACGTAAATCTTTCTTTTTTTGTTTTTTTTTATATTTTTTGTTACAAAATGGATAACTAAACAAAAAATTCTATCACTGACAAATTATGACATAGGCCAATATTTTATGATAGAATAGAGAAAATAAAAGTAAATAGCAAATTTTTACAAAAATTTGCCGAAGCAAAACAAAAATGTAGTTGCCAACAATCCAGCCGGTTGCATATTCCTTGATCCTGTTACGCACCGTCTTTCTTAAAGATTAAAGCCCACACATAGTTATATGAAGACTCGTTTCTTCAAGGAAGCAATAGCGTCTCATCATCCTGGATTATTTCACAGCTAAGATTGAGGGTGCTACCGTTGACTGAATACAGTTTATCCACCACCACCCTTAAGATGTCACCTTGGCTAGTAATATCTCACTGTTATTGCCAGTGGTATGTGATATCTCACGTTAACTTGTATGTCAATAGCAGGGCCTGGATTACCCGGTGTTTTTTATTAAAATTATTAAAATGATGCGAAAATTATTATATATTTATTTGTTTCTGTGAAAAAATCATACAGTAGATCAACATTCAACATATAGTTTATAATGTAAGCTTTGAATTTAATTTATTTGTTTTTTTTTTGTTAATTTATTTTTGTGCTGTTAATTATTTTCTCTGTTAGCTAATTAATAGTTTCATTACATTATTCTGTGATAAGAGATTTGCAAGTGTAATCCGTTTTGACATATATTCAGTTTTCCGGTTTAATATATTTTGTTTTGTTTGAAAAAGTCCAATTTATTTTACAATTTTATGATTATTTTTCAACTATCGCCTTTTATTCGACACAACAAATATTGTTTAACCGCCAATTATTATTTAATCGCCGTTACAATTGGTGAAACCTACTTGCTTAATTTTGCTTAGTTTAGATACGCGTGATGACGGGCTAGGTGTAACGAAGGCGGAGAGAAGTTGGATCCGCTACAATTATGGGGTGAGTGACTCATATATTTGATGTGGTGATCTTGGCTTTCTCGGCATTTTGGGGTCATCGGACGCACTTTCTGTTGGTATTCAAAGTAACCGGATCAGTGTCCATTACAAAATATATAATTTATATATAAAGATTACCATATGCTTCTTGCAAAAACAAATCTTTTTTTAAGGATAGACTGTTTCTAAAGTTCCTTTACTTTTTATCACATTTTTGGCAGCATTGATTTAAGGCACTTTCAATGACAGAGTCAGCTTGAGACGCATAAAGAGCAAATATCAGAAACATAATTTTTCAGTATATTTTTTCACTTCGTAAGTTTGAGGTAAAGAAATTTTTTTTTCATACTAAGTTGGCATTCAAACTTAGTTGGCGTGAAATGCCCATATATAATTCGGCCTGGGTGTATTTTTACCGTAATATTCACAAAGTAACCGATTGATTGCCTTGAAACTTGTTAACAGTGTTACTATTGTTCACATTGCAGATTCATAATTTTCTTGGTTTTTCTCACTTTGGTTTTGCTCACTTATATGAAGTTGAAATAATCTTTTTTTATGGCGAGAAATTAACTTTTAATTAATTTTTGAGCACTATGTATGGATTTCTTATTTACTCTGAAAAAATTAAGCTGAGAAATTTTTGTTTTAAGTCCAGTGAGATTATATTCGTCACAGCATTTCGTTTTGGAACAAATAAAACGTTATTTTTACACTAAGGTATTTACTATGTGTACTTTAATAATAAGATAAGATTAGCTTAGAATAGAATATGGTGTGGTGACATACTGTACTACGATCAAAAAGATCTTTTGTACCTCACCTAACTACTTCTAGGTAAACAGTACTGGCTCCCAACCCATTTAGAGCAGCCCCTATATTCTCTCCATTTTATGGCATTTCAGGCTATAGAAAAAGATTCAATAAATTTGTATGCCACCTTACTTTAACTGTAAGTTAACACAACAAGCACAAACTAACAGCTGTCCTCATTGATCAAAACAAATCTCTGAAATCTAAATTTTTTAAAAATTATTTTAGCCTTGAATTGTAGAACGACCCCGTTGAGAAGAAAAAATCCAACTCTAAACGTTTAGCATAACCAAATTCTAAAAAAAATTAAAAAAAGTTATTTATAAAAACTTGAAATTGCATCACACAATTTGAAATGATCATAAAACAACAATTACACTAACTAACCATCGCGAATCTTATTATTTACTTCAAATTTTAATAAGATTTAAAATAATTTCATAACCTGTATTGATTGATGTATTATATTATGATGTTATATTATTAACCAATAATAGATATAAATCTTGTTATTTGTATTCCAAATAGTTTTTTTTTTCTTAAACTAATCGTTCTTAATTGTTGAGTGTGTGAACATTTTTAGAAGAAAAATAAAAACTGTAATAAAATTTTAAGGAAAATTAAATTAAACTAAAACATTCAATAAATGGTTACAGAATGTGGAATAAAAACATTTATAAATTAATGTTATTTCTTAAAACACTGTAAAATAATTTTATGTGAATATATGTTTTATTGCATATTAGTTAAGTACGAGTAAGTATATCGGTAACCAACGGTTGAGCAATAATACTTTTATGGTTTTTTAAGTGATCATTAAATTTTCAAATACAAGATTACAGGACATACCCTTCTGGTGTTTGTATGTCTAGCCCATCCATATTTTATTTTTAAATATATTGTTTTAATTGTTATTACTCCTGTTATCGCTAAACTGGAATTAGGAGTTTTAAGATTCATATGAAAAACAATAAATCAAGAAAGTGCACTTTAGGAAATCTAAGTTATATATATTACCCTTTAAATTAAAATGTATGTTAATAGATGTACACACCATTACTAACTAGCCATTCAATCATGCTTATCCGCGGATTTGTCCCGATCCGCCATTCTCCACTTATATAAACTTGTGTTAATGGTATAAAAACAGTCTTAAATTGTCGGATTTTCAATCTCCGGACTAGGTCTGGTTTCAATCTCCAGACAAAAACGAGCTGTGCCAAACCTAAAAATTAAAACTATCAACAAGCTCTTGTTAGTTTTATTTATTTGGATTGTTTTATCGGTTCAACACTGATTTATTGGAGGCAAACTAAGAAATGTCATATTGTTTTGACTAATTTTTTGCAAATTATTATTATTATTATTACTAAAAAAAAGTTATTCGTGTCCCAGCGTTTCGCTGGGTCTGGTCTAGGAATCGAGATATATCGATTTGAAGTTAGAAAGTATCATATAGGGGAAATTGTCACGTTTGGGGGTCTTTTTTTGACATTACTCGAGAACAACTAGTTCGATTTTACTGGAACAAATTTAGAAAAATCAAGAATTACAATTCCTTTAATCTACTGATATATTATTTCTTTACACAATCAACAGTTTCGCAGTTATAAATAAATTTATGAAGAAAAAAAATAATTTTTTGCGTAAAAAATAAAAAAATTGTGTTTTAAAAAATCATGAAAAACTCAAAACGGGGAAAAGTGTAAAGTCTTATTACTTTGACTTAAAATAACATAATCTTTGCACACAATGAGGCATTGATCATGAAAATCTATGAACGCATTTCGCTTTTATTTATTTTTACTTTTTTATTTTTTATTTTCTATCATTTATTTCTTTTTTATTTTTTTTTATTTATATTTATTTATTTTATATTATTATTTTATTTTATTATTTTTATTATAAATTTTATTTTGTATTTTTATTATATTTTATTATATTATTATTATTATTTATTATTATTATTATTATTTATTATTATTTATTATTATTGTTGTAAACCTTTTAAAACTAATCTAAATTTATTGAACTTAAAGTGATATTTCAAAATTTAATTTGGTTTAAAAATTGTCTGTGATTTCACAATGTAAAAATTTAATACAAGACAAAGTAGTTTCATAGTTTCATTTTTTATTATATTTAAAAAATAAAAATAATAAAAAGTGTGAACAAACTTAGTATCTTGACTTGTGAATTTTTATATTGGGAAATCCTCTAAATTAGGTCAATTATGTTTAATTGTTTTATTAATTTTTAATTGGTTGTTTTTTTTTATTATAACGGGAAATAAACGGTTTACAACATTCCCCTCCAAATAAAAATTGATTTTAAAGATTAATTAATTATATTAAAAATGAGTAGTAAATTGGCAGTGAACTGAATAAGTCAGGGTAACAGATTGAAAGTACACTGAAGTGATCAGATCTACGAAAGATTATTTTTCTGTTTAAGTGTGTTTAACCTTTAATAAAGATTTTAATTTATAAAGATAAAAGTTTGAGTGAATGAGAATAAAAATAAAGGTGTAAAATATTAAATTAAAAAAAGGAACTGTTGAGTTTATTTTTAAAGGTGTTTTATAATTTCTTTTCCCTGTTTATTATTATTTTTATTATTATTTATTATTATTATTTATTATTTATTTATTATTTATTTCTTATCTGTTTATTATTTATTTATTATTTATTTATTATTTATTTATTATTTATTTATTATTTATTTATTATTTATTTATTATTTATTTATTATTTATTATTTATTTATTATTTATTTATTATTTATTTATTATTTATTTATTATTTATTTATTATTTATTTATTATTTATTTATTATTTATTTATTATTTATTTATTATTTATTTATTATTTATTTATTATTTATTTATTATTTATTTATTATTTATTTATTATTTATTTATTATTTATTTATTATTTATTTATTATTTATTTATTATTTATTTATTATTTATTTATTATTTATTTATTATTTATTTATTATTTATTTATTATTTATTTATTATTTATTATTTATTTATTATTTATTTATTATTTATTTATTATTTATTTATTTATTATTTATTTATTATTTATTTATTATTTATTTATTATTTATTTATTATTTATTTATGATTTATTTATTATTTATTTATTATTTATTTATTATTTATTTATTATTTATTTATTATTTATTTATTATTTATTTATTATTGATTATTTATTTTATTTATTTATTATATTTTTTTTATTTTATTTTTTTATATTTTTATTATTATTTCATTTTATTTTATTATTTCTATTTATTTATTTATTTATTTTATTTTTTTTATTTATTTTATTTTTATTTTTTCGTTACTTTTTCAGTATAGTATATCAGTAGATCAAAGGAATTGTATTTCTTAATTTCTAAATTTGTTTCAGCAAAATCGAACTAGTCGTTCTCGAGGTATGTCAAAAAAGTCCTCCAAACGTGACAATTTCCCCTATATGATGTTTACTAACTTCAAATCGATATATCTCGATTCCTAGACGTGACCCAGCGGAACGCCGGGACACGTATAACTTTTTTTTGACCGATATAACTTTTCCCGGTAGTCAGAACCCCAGCGGATTTGGGCTGTCGCAGAGTGTTACCGGTACGCCATTTCAGAAAAATAGCGGTTGTTTATTTTTTATATAAAATAATATGTTTTTATTATTGGCATTTAACTCTGGTATAGAATATACATTTATATATAAATAAAACATTAATTTATCACAAAAATTAAATAGTGTTATAATTATAATGCATTTCATATATATTTTTTTTGTACACACTTTAAAAAATTCAACACTCGCCGGGACGATTGGCGCATCTTTTGAGTATTTTTGTTTACTATATCGCATTGCTATATTCACATTCAACAATCGCCAGGACCAATGGCGCAACGATTGGTTGTTACATAATATTAATTTATAGTTAAATAATGATGATTGGCAAAAAGTTGGATCAATGTGAGTGAAACATTTTAATTTGTAAATATAGTAATCGTAGTTAAAGTGGTGTGGCTGATGATCTTAGTTCCTCAGTGATCTTAGTTCCTTAGTTCCGATGACCTTGAAAATGGGGTATGTTGTAGGGCTCTTTATACTGAACAATAATATATACATATATAGGGCGCGGAAAACATTACTTAAGGAGCTATTTATAAAAGTTTTTTTTTTATTTTTAAATATTTATTTAAGTATAAAGATATATTATTTCTGATATATTATTTTATTTTTCACTCGTTTCTGCGACCCTGCACAGCACCCCTGTTGATGGAAGATCTGCAGGGTCGCAGAAGCGAGTGAAAACTAAAATAATATATCATAAGATATTGTATATAAATATAAATGTAAATTATATGTAATAATCTGTCAAATGATTGATATTTTCAACAGAAAAAAAAACTATCAAGTAATGTTTTCCGCGCCCTGTATATACATATTGTTGTTCAGTATAAAAATCTGTACAACATACTTCATTTTCAAGGTCATCGGAAGTGACGGAAGAGTTCTATATATTTACCAAGAACTGTTCCAAAACCGAAGGTTATCACACGGTCACAAGCTAGCCGAATTGCTTGCTAATGCAGGGTAAGAATTGGTTGTCAATGAGGAAAATAACTGACCTACAATCAATCCATCAATCTTACTGGACTAAAACTTAGCTTTACTCCCCAGTTGTAACTAATAACCGCTGGATTCCTGTATTTCAATATTTTCAGTACCTTTTCTGGGTTTTCGGGATTTACAGGGATTAAGGCTTGGCCCCGGATTAACGCTTATAACATTCACAAAGGTGTCACCTAGTACCGTTACCGCCCTACTGCAGTTTACAGAAGTTATCCTGACATCATCCTAAGCTTTGTCTATAGCAGCTACCACTGTTTTGTGTTGATTAGGAAAACCCACTTTAATCTGGGTTACATTCCTCATCCGCGTAACAATAAATTTACAAGGTCAATGATTTTAAATATATAATAAAACAAAACAGCAAAAAGTTAAAAACAACATATTTCTCTAAATAAATCTACTTCGGTATATTGAGAACAAATAAATTTTACTTCTTTCCTGCGTTTCTTGATGTTCATTACAGAAGACTACTTACCTGATTAGAAAGACAGCAAATATCAAAACAAATATAAGTTCTGCAAAATATAAAAAAAATTGATTCGATCAAATTGTGTAGTAAATAGCTAATTTGTTTCAATAGACTTAAATGATGACCATGCACTCTTTCATCTAACAGAAAAAAAAAACAGAAAAGAAAATTTTATAAAAATTATTATTATTCTAACCTCAAGGTCTCCATCTCTTAATTTTGTTTAATTTTCTGCCTAAGAATGCAAGTTTTTTTTACATCTTAACAACGAAAACTAAAAAAATGAAAAACTGATACAAAAGTCAATATTGTATTTTGTTAGTTAGTAACCGTGTCTGGTTGATTGGTCAGTTGATTATTTATATCTATAAAAAACAAAATAACTTAAAAAAAACAGATAAAGCAAACTAATGATTGGCAAATAATAATTATTTTGTGATTTATTTTCGCAACAATCAATCATTACATTTTGTATTTTTTTTTCTTATATTTATTTTAAATTTCTTCTTGGACATTCTCATTCACTACTTTCATTCATACAATTTATTATTTTTGTTGTTGTTTTTGTTTCTTGTTACATGACATACAAGTTGTTTCTTGATTTTTTGTAAGTTGAACAATTTTATCCATATTTTGTGTTTTTCTTTTGAATTTTTTATCGAAAATGACAGGATTTACAAAATGATAACAAAATTTTCATGTCAGAAAATACATGAAAACCCTTCAAAAAATAAAGCTTAATTTAAAATGATAAATGAAACTTAAAATTTATGCTTGCAAGAATATATTAAAATCGTGTAAGATTGAGGAGTGATTTGAAAGAATGGATAGTGTGAACATTTAATGGGGCAGATTTGGATTGATTGTTTGTGACTTGAATTATTCTGTTTTTAGGTAGATTTCATATAAAAATCTAACTATTGCAGCGTGCTTCAACTCGGAATTTCGGAAAAATTTGGTGCCAAACGACTATATATGATAAGCGGAGACGGAAAATCAAAATGAAAAAAAGTTTATATATACATATATATATATATATGTATATATATATATATATATATATATATATATATATATATATATATATATATATCTATATATATATATATATATATATATATATATATATATATATATATATATATATATATATATATATATATATATATATATATATATATATATATATATATATATATATATATATATATATATATATATATATATATATATATATATATATATATAT
The DNA here is from genome assembly GCA_963693315.1 of Diogma glabrata. Lineage (NCBI taxonomy): Eukaryota > Metazoa > Arthropoda > Insecta > Diptera > Cylindrotomidae > Diogma > Diogma glabrata. The sequence continues at coordinate 97,635,004 of OY856188.1, read as the reverse complement.
CTATATATATATATATATATATATATATATATATATATATATATATATATATATATATATATATATATATATATATATATATATATATATATATATATATATATATATATATATATATATATATATATGTGTGTATATATATATATATATATATATATATATATATATATATATATATATATATATATATATATATATATATATATATATATATATATATATATATATATATATATATATATATATATATGTATATATATATATATATATATATATATATATATATATATATATATATATATATATATATATATATATGTATATATATATATATATATATATATATATATATATATATATATATATATATAACGATATGAGGTATAACGGAATTATCCGGCACTCTCACGGTCGCAATTTTCGACCTACACCAAAAATATTTTCTGTGTATGTTGCGGCAAACAATTTCTTGGACAAGTTCGCAAACTGGCCATATCGGGGTACTATTTAAGCGGCTAGAGTCTTAAAAGTCGAATAATCTAAAGCGTTATAACTTCCGTTTGAAACATTAAGTTTAAATAAAATTGATAAATATTGAATATTTGAATTTTTTTTTATCATTTTTTGTGAGATGACAACCTTGGCATTTAGGGTTCCTGAAAAATCAGCTGTTTTAAAAATTTACTAAACTTTGTTGTCCTTGATCTAGATGAAAATGACCAAGCTCAAAAATGAAAACGTACAGAAACGTAGATACCAACTTATATCTATCCAAAACTTAAAAAATAAATTGTTTAAGTTCAGAGGTTGAGAACCTGTGGCTATTAAAACGAAAGCAAACGGCCTTGCTTTCATCATTTTCGAGTCTATTTTGATTAAACTAACACTAGCTTTTAATTCAACTTTTCAACTATAACATCAGAAATTTTCAGCTTTCTAACCCTAGAAGTTCCAATGCAATTAGCATTATATTAACTCAATGCAAGCCCCTAAAACGCTATATAATTACAAACAAATCCCAAAAATATCCCAATTAAATAAAATTTCTTTTGTTTTAGGTAGATTTCATATGATTTTTTTTGTTTGTATATTTTTTTTTCGCAAAAAGTTAAAAAACTTGTTTTGAATGTTTGTTGTTGTTGTTTTGAAGATTTATTATTGTTTTGAATCAGAGAATAGTTTCTTTGGAATATTTGGAAGTGGTTTAGTTGAAATAAATATATGTATATTGATTACATATTTACAATTGATAGATATTTGTATTATATTTGAGGTGTAAAAGTTGTTTGATGTTGTTGTTGATTATAAATTATAGTATGGCAGTTGTGATTTAGTTAGAACGTTAATCCACCAAAGGATTTAATTTGATATTAAGGAGTTTTAACCAAATTAAACAAAACTATTCGAAATTGCATTGACCAAGTAGTTTCTGTTTATGTATTTAGTTTGGTTGTTTGATAAATTTTTTGGATTTTCTGTTTCTAGTTAAATTTTTTATTTAAACTAATCTGACATATCCAATTCTATTTGTACACAAAGCTGTCTGGTCCCGAAATATACCTATTTCTAGC
>OY856188.1:97467963-97633233 GCA_963693315.1 Diogma glabrata | reverse complement strand
AAGGTCTCCATCTCTTAATTTTGTTTAATTTTCTGCCTAAGAATGCAAGTTTTTTTTACATCTTAACAACCAAAACTAAAAAAATGAAAAACTGATACAAAAGTCAATATTGTATTTTGTTAGTTAGTAACCGTGTCTGGTTGATTGGTCAGTTGATTATTTATATCTATAAAAAACAAAATAACTTAAAAAAAACAGATAAAGCAAACTAATGATTGGCAAATAATAATTATTTTGTGATTTATTTTCGCAACAATCAATCATTACATTTTGTATTTTTTTTTTCTTATATTTATTTTAAATTTCTTCTTGGACATTCTCATTCACTACTTTCATTCATACAATTTATTGTTTTTGTTGTTGTTTTTGTTTCTTGTTACATGACATACAAGTTGTTTGTTGATTTTTTGTAAGTTGAACAATTTTATCCATATTTTGTGTTTTTCATTTGAATTTTTTATCGAAAATGACAGGATTTACAAAATGATAACAAAATTTTCATGTCAGAAAATACATGAAAACCCTTCAAAAAATAAAGTTTAATTTAAAATGATAAACGAAACTTAAAATTTATGCTTGCAAGAATATATTAAAATCGTGTAAGATTGAGGAGTGATTTGAAAGAATGGATAGTGTGAACATTTTAATGGGTCAAATTTGGATTGATTGTTTGTGACTTGAATTATTCTGTTTTTTTAAGACATATTAGCCTTAGGTGTCTTTTGTGGGTAATAGTTACATAAAACACAAAAGTCAGAAAGGATTTTAACCTGGTGGTACAAATCCTAGTCGTAAACTGGTAACAAATCTAAGTCCAACTTTTACATGTAGATTCTATATCAACCAAAAGGTTAGGATTATAACAATATTCGAAAATAGGTTTTGGGTTTAAAGTAAGTAAAAACAATTTTGAAAAAATATTTGAGAAACATCACTGGAAACTAAACATGTTTTTGAAAACATGTTAGTATCGAGAAATCCTTTAAATCATGCTTTCCGAAAATTTTCCGAAACAAATTAGATTAAAATGTTACGGTGGGCTATTTTGAATTTTACTCTAAAAATAAGAATACTCATGTTTAAAAAAATTCGCTAATCATTTGCTAGTTTGTTATCAGTTCCGGCCTTTAAATTAAAATAATTCATTTCAACAAACATAAAATATATATGTGTGCAACAACTCAATCAACCAATGTTTTATATTTTATCAGTTAATAGCTTTGAGGCATCACCATACAATATCAATTAGTAATACAAATTTTTGTCTAGACATAAATAATGAACATTTTTTGTTTTGAGTAGATTAGCCATAGTATTATATGCAGATATAATACTGTTAATCAAATTTATGGCAGGGAGAACTATTATCTGTAGTTGTAGAGAAGTTGTTTGTTGAGATGATATATGGAAGTGGTTTACTTGCATTTTTTATTGAGAAATATGTGGAAATTATTAATTGGTTGGGATGAAGAGTATAATTAAAAGACACAAGAGATTTTTTATTGTTTATTTAAAGCTAGGCACGTTTAGTGTTAATTATAATAAATTATAAATTAACGTCTCTGAATATCCGAAGATACCATACTCAACTGGGGATTAGGATTAAGTGGGAATATTTATTCAGCTTCCTTAAGAAATTTATGGACGCCAAATTTGAAATTTTGAGATCTAAATCTATCAGGGAAAACCCAGGATGGTAAGGCACTCCATAGATGACGTATAAAAAATTTATGTATTAAAAGAAGCTGTTTGCTATTGAAAAACTTGCAACATCGGAGATAAAGATTCTGACTATATATACTCCATCATTTGTTCGATCGGGAGATTTTTATTTAAAATCAAGAGTTAATGATCTGTTGTATCATTGTGCCACAAGTGTTTTAATATAAATTGTTTAACTATTTATTTGTTGAAAATAAAATTGTAAAATTAATCTATGTTTTTTTAAGCTAGTTTAGTTTTTTCGGGGCATTATTATTAGGTTTTTTGTATATAAAAAATTATAACTGCTTACAATTATTAAAATCAAACAAATGAATATACATATCTTCTATCTTCTTCTTCTATATATATAAAAATTACATGTATGTTTGCAGCACTAAAACTAAAGAACCCGTGAACCAAATTTAATAATATTTTACATGTATGATATATGAGTTGTGAGAATGGTTTTTGTTTAGGTTTGGTACCGGCAGGTGGCCCTGGTTTATCTTAAGGGGTTCTGCCTAAATGTTGATAATAATTTATTTGATTTTTCTTTAAATATCGTTTTATACGATAAGATTCCTTTGATCAATTTTTTTTTGTTGAACATTATTTATTGAAATTGAAAAATGAAAGTTTAATCTGAAACAAATACATTTGTATATCAAAACTATATGTATTTGAATTAAACACATGATTGAATTAAACATTTGAATTAAACACATGAACAAATATGTTATTAGTTTGCAATTGTATGTAATACATGTTTCTTCAACTAAGAAAGATAGTTGATAACATCGATTAAAACCTCAAAATTACGAGATGGAAACCGCACAAATACTAAATACTATATACAAAGAAGCATACCATAGAAGCAAAGAAGCAACACTTTTGCAGTAGTGATTTGCAAACAGTTACAATGCCTTAATACCAATGAATTTTTAATATCTGCCCGCCCGCAGGAACATATGTAAAATTTAAAATTTTGGATCTATGGGTGTGACAAAGCCGCGTACTTTAGTACCTGCTATTGGCAAATCAATGAACGTGAGATATCGTATACTACTGACAATGGCAGTAAGATATCACTTATATTAAGGGTATAAGTGATATTTTAGGGGTGCTGGCGGATGTACTTTTTTCAATCAACAATAGTACCCTTAGTCTTAGTTATGGAATATTCTTTGACGATAACGCTCTATTTTTTTTAAAATAAAGTGTGTTAGGTAGTAGAAATTACAATGTGTGTCACAACAACACATAAAAACCTTTTAAGAAAAACATACATAACAACATGGTTTTTAAGGTGTTGATGGCCGTAATTTTTTTATATTTTTAAAGAATGAGCTGTTTGCTTGCTTCAACAAATGAGCTTCCATATAACTATTATATATGCTGGCTTGAGGAAAACAATGCGTTACATGATCTTGGTATATGCTTCTAGCACTAGGATATATAGGAACCTAATTTTAGCTTTGTTCCTGCAAATTTGAAAAAAAAGTATATTATTTTTATTTCCACCATCCTATCATGAAATATTGCCCTATGTCGTACATTATTATGTGAAAGGATTTATTATTAAGTTTTCCATTCTTTATGAAGAATATAAAAAAAAATTTGCGTCCATCAACGTCTTAAAAAGTATTTTGTTGTAGAACCTAGGTCTTAAAAGGTTTTTATGTGTTGTTGTGACACATATTATAATTCCAAGTATGCCACATATTTTGAAATTGCACAAACTTTATTGAACTTCGGTGAAAAAGATGATGAACAATGTCATTAAAGTTACAATTTCGAATGGAAAATTCGAAGAGGAAGATGTAGTGTTGCCATTGTAACATATGTATGACTAATCTAATTGACATACATTACATATGTTATTCTTCCCACCAAATTATTCTAAACAATTAAATAAGTCATCAACAACTTAAAAGCCTAGATCTAATTTTCATAAATTCCCACGATATATATTAAATAACGAAATCTAAATAACATAAAATAATATTAAAGTTGATGACATTACAGAAATAAATTTAAATAAAATTTATCGAAATAAATATAATTCCTGCTGAACGAGGCAATTATATTTATTTAATATATGATTGATAATTGGTTAATCGATTTAATCATTAAAATAAAGGTAATACTAAGAGGGGATAATAGCGGAGAAACCCTCAACCAATTGTACTATAAATAAAACGAAAATCATAACGAAAAATCAGAATTAATAAACTTCTCTTAAAGTTAAAGTGTTGTGTTTAATTTAAACCTTTTACGGAAGAAAGTCTGCCTAATAGGCCTTAGTCTACGGGTTAAACATGGTTTTTCCAGTTGCAAAGACTTTCTTCCCATCATAAATATCGAGACAAATAAGTGGACACCGAAGTATAGCAGTTCAACGGATAACTCCACCATACCATGACAGATAGGCCACATACTTCAATGATCCCAACAGATTCAAACGTTTAGTTTCCAGTGCAACTCGCTTTTGCAATTACCATCAACAAAGCACACGGACAGTTTTTTTTTTATTAATTAGTTAGATATGTTTAGCACACCAAACATGAAATATTCATTATTCATTACTCTTTGAATATTCATTACTCTTTGAATATCCGAAGATACCATGTCAACTATAAAGGAAGGAGATGAGGAAAATGGAAGGAATGGGGATATAGGGATAACTATACTAATTTTTTTAAATGATGATGGACATTTTCTTTAAATGCCTGAGGGGAAAATTCATCGGGAAATACAGAGGAAGGCATTGAGTTCCATAATTTGGCCACTCTATTAAAATAGTCGTTTTGGAAGGACACAGTTCTACAACGAGGTATTTGTAGAACAAATGGATGGGATAACTCGGCAGCTCTTGTTTGTCGATTATACTGCGCACACGATGGAAGAATATTTTGAATTTCCTTAGAGGAGAATTCGCTAAAGTTATATTTATAGTAGATTGACAATTCAGCCACATTTCTTCTGTGCTGGAGTGAATCAAGCTGGTCCGTTAGTTCAGTATTACCAATCAACCGCATTGCTTTTCTCTGTACAGAGTCTAGACATTTTATTGTTGACTGACAAGCACCATCCCAAACATGACAGCAGTACTTCATACATGGACGAATAAAGGACTTGAAGATTAGCAAAATTTGCTCGGGATTGAAATACTTTTTACATCGACTCAAGAATCCTAATTTTTGCATTGCAGATTTAGCGAGGTTGAACACATGTTTATTCCATTTCAGGTTATTTTCAGTTGTTACTACATCATCAGTGTAGCAGTTACTACAAGTATGTGGACTAGATTTGGAGAATGCGTTCTTCACACATGGACAACTGTATATGGTTGGCGCGTTAGGAAAACCTTCTGATTTATTCGTGTACGCACCAGACGGAAAAACAAAAAATATAGTGTACCCACAAGTAGTCGAATAAATAAATAGAATTAAAATGACATTTTGAAATTCGTTCCATATCAAAATAAATAAGTTGCAATAAAAATGACACAATGTAAATTGAATGTTATCTTTACGAGTTTTCTCGAGTTTTCTTTCTTATGAGATAGCGACAATATGCGACGGATGTTAAATAAACAAAACTTTTACGCTATTTGGTGTGAAAAATAAAATCTTGAGATTTTCTGAGTGATTAAGATCAAAGTAAATATTGTAATTCACTTGAATTTTGCAATTTGACAGTATTTTTCTTTTTCTCTCAGAAAAACTTCTTTAGAACAGTTTTTGTGTGTTTCGTGTCGGGTACAAATACAATGAATGAGCACTGTGGACATTTGTGAATCCATTTTTGTTCTTTATAATGTTCTATATAGAGATGAAACCCCTCTACTAATACAACAAGTCATTTAAATTGTTTTATTGCTAACTTGAAAACTTATTTAATCGCTAATATTTTATATATCCGAACAAATCAGCTAGAGTGCTGATTATTTTTCATTCATATTTTTAAAAACTAAAATTAAAAATTATGCTGCCATTTTTCATTACCACTTTTTGAAACCATTGCTACTACGTCAACAAAATGTCTGCGCAAAAACTTTATATATAAGCGTAGCAAAGCACGCCGGGTTCTGCTAGTTATAAATATTTTTCGATTTATTACAAAAACATTCTTGTTATGGTATTTCTTTATATGAGATGGAAGCGAACACGTTGTTTCACCATACCTTGGTGAACAACAACTAACTGGAAGGTGACCGAAAAAAAAGATGATTACTATTTGAGGATATTTTCGTTTGATCCAGATGGTGAAAAGATTGATAGTTTATATTTTGAAGTCGAATATTTTTTTAATGGATTTAATAGTGTATGTGGGTAGCGAAATCCGAAATTCGACGTCCACGCAGTGCTGCCTGGGTAATGCTGACAGAATTAGGTTGGTGTATCGGAGACAAGCAGAGTAAAAACTGTTTAGTCAATGACGCTACATCACGGCGAATTGGCGCCTTACGACCAATGTGACTCAAGCGTCTGTTCTCCATGTCAGGGGCGGCTTGGAGCGGGCGTCTGTCTTGAATCAAGCGGCTCGCTATATAAACGTGTAAAAAGGTTGTTTCTGGTGACCTTAATATGCAGAACGGACCACAGAACCACTCCCAGAAGCCATGGATGGATCAAGCATGCCTTGACGCTATTCAATACAAAAGAGATTGCTATCTGAAGTGTCTACAAGGACGCAACACCAGGTCCACGAAGGAGAGCTATAAACTGGCAAGACAAGCCGTTACAAAGCTATGTAGACGAACGAAGAGAGAATGGTGGAAGAGACAGTGTGAGGAGATTGAAAGCTTCAATAAGGAACATCAATCGCGTAACTTCTTTCAACAGGTTAAAACCTTAAGGAAGGGCCCTCAAACTAGATCAACTGCTATTCAAAATGAAGATGGGGAGCTACTAGTAGACTTAAAAAATATTTTAAATACTTGGGCCGCTTATTTTGAGAATCTTCTCAACTTAAGTGACCAGCAACAAGTCGGGCGACGAGCAAAGCTTATTCGTGCGTCAAAGGTACATGTAGACGAACCCACCAAAGAGGAATTCGATGTGGCGCTGTCAAAATTAAAATGCAATAAAGCACCTGGTATCGACGATATAACATCCGAAATGATTGTACATGGTGGCGAAACTCTATCCTTAAGATTGTTTGCACTTGTTCAAATGATCTGGAGGACTGAAACCATGCCACAGGACTGGAACACAGCTATGCTGATACCAATCCATAAAAAAGGTAATCGCCTACAATGTGCAAACTACAGAGGAATCGCTCTCCTTTGCACAGCATATAAAATCTTTTCTTACATTTTGCTATCCAAAATCAATCCTTTTGCTGAACAACTGTTTGGAGAATATCAGTGTGGTTTCCGGCGGGGCCGAGGTACCACCGATGCACTTTTCTCGATAAGGATGATTTTGGAAAAGTGTCGAGAGTTCAACATACCTGTGCACCAACTTTCCATTGATTTCAGGCAGGCCTACGACTCTCTCGAACGAGAGACTCTATTTTCTGCTCTGGTGTCGATGGGAATTCCTGGTAAACTGGTATCACTATGCAAAATGACAGTACAGAACTCTCAATGCTGTGTACAAGTAGAGAACGAAATATCAAAGTTTTTTAAAGTCGACTCCGGTTTAAGACAAGGTGATGCTATCTCTCCAATTTTTTTTAATTTAACCTTGGAATATGTGTGCCGTCAAAAGAAACTACCGACTAATAACAATATCTTGTCAATAAACTCAGTACAGATGATTGCTTACGCTGATGATGTTGTCATCCTCGGCCGAAGTGAAGCTGTTATGAGTGAGACTTTCAAGTTGCTTGAGTGGTGCTAGGAAAATTGGTCTGCAAATTAACAACAATAAAATCAAACATATGAATGTTTCAAGAGAGGCTGAGAATAAAGATTTGATGTGCGGCGTTGAACGAATTGAGGGAGTTGAATCTTTTAAATATTTGGGATCAATGCTTGACTAAAACAACAGCATACTTACAGATATTAAAGCTCGAATCGCTGCAAGTAATCAAACTTTCTACTCAATTAAACCTCTCCTTGGATCACCGTATGTATCAACTAACACCAAGCTCAAGTTATACAAGACATTGATTAGACCGGTTGTGATGTATGGGTCACAAACGTGGACCCTTACACAAAATGACGAATCGCATTTATCTGTATTTGAGCGTAAGATCCTACGCTACATTTTTGGTCCACTTAAGACAGACGATGGAGAGTATAGAACCCGGTATAACTTTGAAATCAGAGACCTTCTTGAGGGTCCTGATATAATAGGTTGTATCCGTTCTAATAGGATTGCTTGGTTTGGGCATGTTCTACGAGTTGATTCACAGTCTAGAATAATTAGAAAAATGTACGTTAGTACCCCAGGGAGTGGTAGACCGCGAGGTAGACCACGACTACAATGGGAGACTGACGTAATAAACGACCTTAAAAAAATCGGATGCCATGGTAATTATGTCGCTCTTGCGAATGACCGTGGTGAATATTCAAAGCTGATTAACCTGGCAACGCTCCTACATGGAGCATGAACGCCTTTAAAAAAAAAAAAAAATTGTGTATGTAAATTCGATGGGTATATCCCATGACATTGTGGGATCAATTTTGTTTGGTATTAGTTACCTCATTACATGAAAATGGAAAATTTAATATTGGTGAATTTAGTGGACAAGAAACCGAAGGAACTATGGCTGATAGTTTTATAAATATGTAAAATTTAGAACGTCTTTTAGCTTACAATTTATATATAGTATCCATCGTACAAGATACATTACTGTAAGCTTTCTTATTACATATCTTAATGATTTAAATTATATAATTTTTGTTTGTAATTTTTTTGTTAAAATATTTAATTTTGTTTGTGATGAAAAAAGTGATTTATCTAGAAGTGATTGCAATTCTTGATACATGGACCTCTTATGAATTTTTTAAATTTTAAATTATATTTCTAGTTTTGGATGAATTTTATATATAATTAATAAAAAGCTTCATTGTGCTGGAAACATATTTTATTTTAATTATGGATACCGACGTTTCGGAGTCTGGGTTTGCACTTTTATCAAGAAAACGATTAATTATTTAAAACCTAAAAACAGACTAAAAGACTTACAATCAAAATTAATTAATATACTGGGTGAAGATCTAAACATTTTTTTAACTTAAAAAACACTATTAAAATTGCAAAAACTTAGGATCGAAAATATATTTACACGCTAATTTAAAAATAAATAAAAATTTTAAAATAAATTAATAATAAAAACCAACCTTATTTCTGCTGGTGATGTAGGAAAGAAATGGACTGTAATTTTTAAAATAATACTTTTTCAAGACGAATGAATATGATTGGTTGGAAGGAGAAAACAGGAGAAAATAGGGGAAAACGGAGCGGTATGACGAAATTTGAAAGAGATCAAAGGAGGGGAAAAAAGAAAGGAATCCTTCAAGCAGCTACTTATTTTTGTTAGTGGAAAGAAAGGTTATTGCGGGGTGGATGTCATTGTGATATGGGAGCGAGTTTGGAAAGATTTTATGATCGGATTATTTCTCGTTTGAGAAGGGCTATGTAGCATGATTCTATAAACATTAATGGTGAAAGTGGGATTGTGAGGATAGAATCTTGGGATACTGGATATCAAAGAAGTGTCCCGTGGTTTTGAAGTGCTCTATTAAGGCGTTGTTAGAATTATCTGGCTGTTTGAAAGAGAAACGCGTTTTTGAATTCTAGTCATTATTTTTTTGTTTTATATATTTCTAGTCGAAAACCGAAGAAATATTTCCCATAATATTCTTCTCAAAAAAATTGGGAAACAAAATAAATGAAAGTCAATCTTTTGACAAACTAACGATTTTGTTGGCACCCTTCTTAAACAATAATCAAAGTCCTAGTCTAACAAATTTACTACTCATTATCGCTGAAAATATAAACGTTTTTTAAGCCACAAAATATGAAAATTTGCAATTTTTGACACTTTCGGTACAGTTATCAAACACATCGTCCTTACGAACCTGCCCATTGAGTATACCTATTTTTAGAAAAAAAAATTTTGAAATCCCTGTAGCGGTTTTCTAGATTTCGTAGATAATGACGGCCGGCCGGCCGGCAGACAGACATACATTTTTTTTTGCTTTTTTAGAATCAGTAGGTCCTAAAACGTCGAGAAATGCCAAGAAAGTGGGGATAAAAATTTCACTTGTGGCTCATGAACTCAATACTTTGGTTTTTTCAAAACCGAAGTAATATAATAAAAAATCCGCCAGAATCTCTAAGCTAGAAATATCTCAATGCTATTGCCAGTGGTATGTGATATCTCACGTTGAATTGTGTGTCAATTGCAGAGACTGGAGTACGCGGGTTTGTCACACCCATAGATCAAAAATAAAAACAAATTACAAATCAATAAAAACTGATCCATTCACAAAACTGATGTGCCATATAAATTATATGAAACAAAGACGTCTGGCATTATATCTTCTAAGCATCCCATTAAATATCACAAAGTTTTGATGTACGAATACAAATGTAAATGAAAACCTTCAATAATAATCATAATAATAAAAGCATTAATTTTATTTCTGCAAATAATAATTCAAATTTTTAATTGGATTTTCGTTTCTCGTTCATCAGGTTATATGTCTTAATTAGATAATATTTTCCGTATTGTAAGAAAAACTTTAAAAAATTCTCTTTAATTTAGGTTAATTGTTTGTTAATAATCTTTAATCGTGACATTAGCTAAACTTTGCTTTTGTACAAAACCAATAGATATTATGATTTAAAAGGTTTAAAGTTGAAAATATAAATTGTAGAATTTTTTTTTACTCAATGTGAGTGATCGATCATTTTCTTATAATATAAGTTAATTTTGTTTAATGCATTTTTTTAGATATGACAGGCACCGAAATATTCCAAGAAAACTTTAATTAGTTTGATGTAGTTTTTTTTGTTATATTATGTTGCAGTCATCTGTATTCATTTTTTTTAAATACAAAACGTTTAGTGCATTTTACCATTGACCTTATGTGAACGTTTAATATTTTGATGAATTTTGTTTAGGGAATAATTTTTGTACTAGAGGTTTAATATGTTTTTAATTTGAAGTAGATGGAAAACTAGCACACACAGCATAAAAAACTGTTACTTATCATATAGTTAGGCTTTGGTAGCCAAACAAATTTGAACATTATTCTCAAGTTTTTCATATAAGTGAAGTTTGTGTAAAACGCACTTTTAGGATATAACTATTAAACGGACGGAATATGTAATCAATAAGATAAATATAAAACTAGCCCTAGATGTTAAGAGATTAGTTACCACTAGAGCAGTGCCTGAATAACATAAGCCAAAGTATTGATTTAAAAACGTCGGCTATACCGTTCAAACGGTCACTTCCATATAAAACCGTAAAATGTTAGGTCAAAAATGCGCATAAAAGGCTCTAATTAACAAGCCAAGAACCATATTCCAATTAAAAAGCAACAAATCCCATGAAATAGACCCCGTAGCACCTAAAATTTTGCCAAAGTTTATTCAAAACATTTTGGAATAAGTATTATTGTGTGAAATAAAAGAACCACTATTGAGTACGGACGTACTGAGATATCACTTCAAATAACAAACAAAAAAATATATCTTATTTGTGCAATTTATTTTAAAAAGCAAAACTCAACTCATCAATACTTCACAGATTCTTATTTACTACTAGTTTTGAACACGTTTAACGAGCGTTACAAATTTTGGGGAAAGCAAATTAAATTAATTTTACATTCCAGCATTCATACGACCAACAAAAATTAACAATAATCAAAACAATCTAAAAGCACCTTAACTGTTTTTTCTTCTAAACAATCATGATCTGGAAAATAATAAACCCTTCATTCTCAATTTTGTAACCAATTATTTATTCATAAACGCATCAGTTTTATTTTTAAAATCGGTCGTTTTTTTGTATCGGTGTTGGATCCTTCGTTCGTTTTAAATAAAATCCTCTAAACTGCTTAATATATAAACCGAAAATTATTTCGAGAACTTCTGATTGTGTAATCAATGGATTATTGAAAACATTGTTATTTTGGTGGTTTGATATTTAAATGTAATAAAAAATGGAGGGGCTGAAATATCAAGACTTCGGTCTTGGTTAAGGATTTTGATACAGTTTTCAGCAAAAAACTTTTATGAGGACATGGTTTTTAGTTTTGGGCAGCGATATATATCAAACATAACTCTTTGTTAAAGTAGATGTATTTTTTTATCTCTGTTTTGAAATTTGTTACAAAACTAACACGAAACATCAATACGTTGCCGAAAATCATAATAGATCATAAATTAACATAATTTAGTGAAAAGATGATACAATCAGCAAACTACTCAAAAACCTTTCCATTTAGCGTTTTGAGAAAATATTACCAAATCGCAAATTCATATTTCTTTCAAAATTCCAAAAATAATGTAAAAATTAAATTAAATCAAACTTTTTTCAAAATTCTAAATATATTCCAAAAACTTTTACAAAATGAAAAAATAAACTTTTTCAAAAATTCTGAAAATATTGCAAAAATTATAACAATATCAAAAATTGAAACTTTTTTCAAAATTTCAAAAATTAGAATAAAATCAAATATTTAAACTTTTTCTAAATTCTAATAATATTCCGAAAATTCTTAAAAATTCAAAAATTCAAACTCTTTCCAAACTTCTAAAAATATTGAAAAAATTATAACAATACAAAAATTGAAACTTTTTTAAAAATTCCAAAAATATTCCAAAAATTAGAATAAAATCAAATATTTAAACTTTTTCTAAATTCTAAAAATATTCCAAAAATTCTTACAAAATCAATAACACAAACTTTTTTCAAAATTCCAAAAATATTTCAAAAACTATAACAGATTCAAAAATTTCCATATCACATTTACGTCATACAAACAGCTTAATTTTTTTTTCGAAAAAATTGTCTAAAAAAATAAATGAAATATTTTTTTGACATACTTGACAGTATTTTTTTCACAATTTTTTTCACTTATAATGCAATAAAATTCGCAATACTAATAATATCATGATTAATATATATATAATAACATTTCATTTCATCCAAATAAATAATTACATTATTTTCTAAAAAAAATAAATGAAAATCTTTCTTTTGACTTTATAATAATAATAAAATTTCATGTCAAACAAATAATTAATTTTATTTTATCCAAAAAATTGTGTAAAAAATAAATCAAAATCTTTCTTTTAACACACTTGACAACTTTTTTTGACAAACTTAAAATGCAATAATTCTCTATTCTATAATAAAAATAAAATTTTATGTCATACTAATAATTAATTTTATTTTTTCCAAAAAATTGGGTAAAAAAATAAATCAAAATCTTTCTTTTGACACACTTGACAACATTTTTTCGACAAACTTATAATGCCATAATTCTCTATAGTAATAATAAAATTTCATGTCATACGCATGATTAACTTTATTTTTTCCAAAAAATTGGGTAAATAAATATATCAAAATCGTTCCTTTAGACACACTTGACAACATTTTTTTGACAAACTTATAATGCCATAACTCTCTATAATAATAATACAATTTCATGTCAAACAAATAATTAATTTTATTTTTTCCAAAAAATCGGGTAAAAAATAAATCAAAATCTTTCTTTTGACACACTTGACTACATTTTTTTTGACAAACTTATAATGCCATAATTCTCAATAATAATAATAAAATTTCATGTCATACTAATAATTTTGACAAACTTATAATGCAATATGCTAGTTTTTGGTCTCACATCAAAATTTCTTCAAATACAATGTTTCTATTCGTAAAATATGTGTCTATTTCCAAAACTGTTGATGCATTGTATTATAAAGCTCGTACGTTACCCAAACACGCTGAGTCTATTCACATGCTCGTATCTTAAGATTCTAACGATTAAAATATAACATTAAAAAATTCCATTAGGTAACAAATAACTTTTAGTGAAGACGTTAATGCTACGAAACCAGCGCTTCTACCGAAAATCAACTTCAAACCGTTTTTTGAAAATAACCAATATTGGTCATCATTAGATGACCTATATACATCCACAATGAACAACCATTTAAACAGTATAGGTACATAAGTTTCAAATATTAAATGGATTGATGAAGGGTGATGCTGCGTTGTTAGTTAGACATATTGCTATCACCGAAGCTAATTACACGAAAGCCTGGTAGAAATTATACAACATATTGTACAACACAACCGGTACAACTAAATTAGTTTAATTTTGGATTTGTTTATCCAATCATTTTTTGAGCAGAAGTCGTGTCAGCAATGTAACAGTAAGGAATTACGTCGCATATAACTGCAACAGCAGAGGAAGTGGTTCGAGGACTTAGAGCGTTAGAAAGTGCAGCCAAGATGCCTGACCATAATTTACATAGTGCTGATGAAAATCAATAACGAATTTAAACAGCTATGGAACAAACAAGTTGACAAAAAGTTTCCAACTTTCGTTGAATTTACTGCATTTCTGAATGGAAGATGCGATACGGTTAAAATGTATTAGGTCACTACTAAAAACCATCTGTTACTGCTAAATATTTGTTAAAAAGCTGTTCACTCCCTTCAAAATTCATTTGTTGAAACACTCTATCTTATTAATGAAACAGCGCGTTTAAAATTTATCTTATACACACAACTGATCGTTTTTTTCTATGTTTACTTTTTTCTCTTCACTCGGTCCAGAGTGTTATTTGCTATCTCTATTTGGATGTTGTTGGCTCGTAAAATTTATTGATATATTTATACTTGGACTTTTATTTGAGTTAGTTGGTGAATAGTTTTCAAAAATCTAAGCTCGTCGCAACTTTTGTTACGTGTTTGGGCTTTTGATTATGAATGGCTAATTTTTTTCAATTTCTATAAGATTACATTTTTGAAAATTGGTAAATACTTTATGAGGAAAACAAATAAAAAAACCAAACAAAATTGTTTGTAGCTTTTGTTAGTTTTGTGATCCGTACCCTTAAAGGTAGGAATAATATCGTTTTGTTCTTTGTTTGAACATTATTACAATTAATAATTTGTTTTGTTGTTCTATTTCGAAATAAAAATAACGTATATTGAATAAATAGAAAAAAAAGTTTTGGGGTTTGTTGTGTAATAGAATTTTTTGTTAATTTATTATAAACATTGTGACGCGGTCATTTTTGTTTGGTTAAATACACCTTATTCTATTGTGTTTTAAGAAAAAAAGGAACAGAATAGTAATAATTGATAACAAATTCTACAATTGCTAACATCAATTATTACATCAATTATTACATCAGTTATTATAATTCATTTTATATCTTAACCAATTTAACGATTGCCGACACATCAGTTATTATAATATTACATCAGTTATTACATCAGTTATTATAATATTTGATAGTATATTGACAACAAATTCATTTTTTTTGTTACTTCACGCTCATCTATTCATCATATGATTAAGTTGGTAAGAATGATAGGTTAAGCGGATTTCAACGAAATGAGGAGTAGGAGCAGACCCATAATGGGGTGAGTTAAACCTTTGTTTAGTTCTTTTAACGTAGTCGTTGTGGTTATGTTGTCGTTGGTGTGATGATTCTGGCTGCTTCGGCCTTTGGAGTCGTCTGAGTCGCTGTTTTTCCTTCTTTTCGATTAAATCGATTATTTGCGTGAAATTCTGTTCTTTTGTAGTAGAAAAGGAGAGAACATTACAACTCAAATTCACATGACTGAAGCTTTTCGGACTACAACCTCGTTTGGAACGCAGTCTCTGCGTTTGCTTTCTGCTAGTGGTTGATTAGCGTTCATTACATATTCAATCAGAACTTTTGTGGCTAATTGGACCAATCCAATAGAATGCGTCATCTGTAAAAGTTCTTATTTTATTTATAAGTGTTCTATTTTCAAAAATATGTCAATAGAACTGCAAGATTAAGTTATCACAGAAAACGAATTGTTTCACAATTGTTTACGAGAAAGCCATTCATCCAGCCAGTGCTATAAAACAAAATATCCTGTCTCATTTGTTACTACCGCCATCATGCCATATTGCTTTCGTTTCAAAATACAAAATCTTCACCGAAATCAAATTCTTCAAATTCCACAAACCTTTAAATACATTTTCTAATGAATCATGTAAAGATACCATTCCAAGTCAACCTAGTTCTAATCCATCCTTGTCTGAAACCAAGCATGCAACATGCTTACATACACTTTATTCAGGACATGAAACTATATTACCAACAGCGTTCGTATACATGCCATTATGTACAGGAAAACTACAAGTAGCAAGAATACTGCTTGATTCCAGCTCCCAAATGTCCTTTGTGACAGAGTCATGCATTCAAAATCTAAGCTTAAAGCGATCAAATTCCTCCATTTCAATTCACGGCCCACCAGCAACATCGGTTTATTTCGCAAAGAGAAAATCTGATATGACAATTGTTTCGCGCGTTGATCGCGAAATTGCGCGAAATTAATTGATCGCTGCTCATATCATATCACGCATCACTAATTTAATACCAACCCGACAACATCTGTTTTTTTTCGATATCCTGTACTTAGTAGTTTGAATTTAGCTCATCCGGAGTTCGAACGACAAAGCAATGTCATCGATATTCTATTAAGCGCAGACGTATTTTTCGAAATCTTAGATTTAGAGAAACCAAATGTTTTAAAGTTCTTAATTTGGTTTATTATTTGCTAGGTCAGTCATAACAAGCTCAAACAAATAGTAAAGCTCCATGAAATGATCTATCCTATAACTATAATTAATCATGACAAGAGAATCAACGAGACACTCAAGCAATTTTTGAATGTGGAAGAAATTCCAGCTCAAATATACAGAACCGCGTCTGAGAATTAGTGTGAATCACTCTATCTCGAAACAACAACAAAAGATGTAGAGAGCAGATTTTCAACAAAGGCAACAGTTAGGCAACTCATGGCAAATGGCACGTCCAAAATCACATGCGTGAGGTATCTTGGTCGGATATTCTAGTAAACAATAATGCAAAATAGTGTACAGTACAAATTAAATGAAATATTATATGGAAATGCATCAGCTCCTTTTTTAGCAGTGAAAATATTAAAACATTCAACCTCAAAGTTTAAACATATGTATCCTGATTTACTAAACAGGTATTCTGTTTATACTGAGAATAAACAATTTAATAGACAAGTAACATAAATGGCTTCTGACCCAGAAAAATCTCTAAATCCATTAATTTAGCAAATCATTATAAAGAAAATAAAATACAACAAAAAAAAATATTGCGACGCTGATGCATAGGCTGATTTCACCACAGCTCGGGCAACATAGTGTTTTGGATATATATAGTGAGCAATATCCATCAAATACTTTAATTAAAGGCTAACCAATGTTATAAATTTCGCGTAGTTCTAATTATAAAAATATTAAAAAAAGCAGTATTATCCCAACAAACATAAATTCTGTTGTACGAGAAAAACTCAAAAACATTTTAACCGGAAGTGACAAACCGGAAGTTGGGATGCAAAACTGTTGTGAACCGTACTAAATGCTTATGCACTAAGTTTTATCCAATTCGATTATCAGATACAGATGTTATTGAGCTTTCGAAAAAACAGGTGCTAGGGAATCCATATATTTTCCATTTTCAAGTGAATCTGGATCATTTGCCAAAGTTTCATCAAGATCATATGCAGAAAGGTCAGACACCAAAATTTTTACTGGCTATTTAGATAGAGAATGGTCCAAAACAAAAGAAAAAACAAAATTTGGGGTATGCAAGATTTTTTTTTCTCCTTAGATTGCATTACTTCACACAATTTAAAATTGTGGTGAAGCAAATATCGACAAAAATTTTTTGCCTTAAGCCGCAATTAGACTATTGCAGAACTCTGCAATATTTCTGCAATGGTAATGTGTAAAATATTCATTGCAGAAAAGTTTGACAATGAACTCATTGTGAATATTTTACACACTACCATTGCAGAAATATTGCAGAGTTCTGCAATAGTCTAATTGCGGCTTTAGTTTTATTTTAATTTAAACCAATGAAATTCTCTAAAATGTAAAGACATCATTCAATTTCACCAATAACATTTGAATTATACTAATAACAAATATTTATACGTCTGGTCTACTGGGATATTAAAAATTATCAATCTAATTTTAAAATAATTAACTGATATCACAGTAGGCCAATGTATAATTCGTAAATATATATAAAGAAATGAAAAATGGCAAAAAATTTTATTAACGAATTCCTCTCGTTCGTTGATAAATTCTTATTATTTTTTGAAAAATTCCTCAAGCAAGTGGTATTGATAAAAGCCGTCGGCCATACTTGCTTTCGAAATTTTTGACAAAAAATTATTTCGAATTATCACCGCCCTTGGGAAATTGCAACTGAAAAGTCAAAAAAAACTGTAATGTTTAAAACTAAAAATTAACTAAAACTATGATAAAAATTTATATAAATGATAAATAATAAAAGAATATATACTTTCCATGTGTATGTCTTCCATTGTAATTTTATACATTGTGTATAGAATGTGACGCAATCGTTACATTCTACTACAGTTCTATAGTTTATTTGTTGGTATAGTATTATCAAAAGGTTAAAATGAGAACAATACATATATAAAATATAAAATAATAAATTTAAGTTTCGTTTTTCTATGCTATCTATGATTTACATATTTCAATATGGTGATAAAAACTTTAGCAGGTAAACTGAAAATTAATCGAAATATTTTGCAGTCGTGGATATAATAGCATCTTGTATTCGCATAGGATGATGGCAATTCTCAACTCGTACAGAATCTACTATTCCTTTTATTGTTTGTTTTATTTATATTTAGTTTTCATATATATTTTTTCTGTGTAATTTTCTCACAAAAAAAAAACGACCAATCAATAATAATACAGTTTTTAAAACTTTTAATTATACTTTTTGTGACAAAGAAATTATAATAATTCCACAATCGCTTAGGAAGCCAGAAAATGTATTTATCCTTAAGAACTTAAAAGAGCTCATCTAATTAATTTTTGTATTAAAAGCTATCATTTAACTTTAAAAAATTGAATTCTAATTCAAAATTTTACAAAGGAATTTAATGATGTACAAATTGAATGAATTTAAAACAAATCTTCGTGAAGCTAAAAATTAAATAAATTAAAATTGAAATCGTTTTTATACAACGACTTTGTATTTTGAAAAGGCTTTCGATTCATCTCTGTCATTGTATTTTTCGTCTCATTTTTAAAAATAAATATTACCCATATATTGTAAATCCTACATTTGTAAACAATCCAACATTATAAACAATTTGCAATTAATTAGCTGTATTGTAAGATTTGTTAAAATATCCAATTATGTATGGGAAAAACAAATAATGCATTACAGCAAAGCTACATTAAAATCAATTAATATGACTCTTGTTAAGAAATTTGAAAGGAAACTCAAATTATATTATTCTATTGACATTTGCAAACGAAGCAATTTAAAAAAGCGTGAAAAATGTCAATGGAAAGAAAATTCAAAAACGGCAGCCTAGAAAAGCACTGCGCACACACAACATCAAAATTGTGAATTCAATCAAAATAACAAATAAATAGGAATGTTAAAGCCAATACTTAAGTAGCAGTTATCTTTTCTTTTAAAATAAGTCTAACAAAATAAATAATAAAAAAATAAAAAAAAATATGAGTGTTGGAAAGCTAATAAATTCAAGAAATCCAAAACATAAATTTTCGAATAAACAAATAAAAAATTATAAATGTTTTAATGTTTATAAGATCCAGAACAAAAAATACAGAGAAAAATCATTAAAACAAATCGTCCAACACCATCAAATCATTACAATGAGGTCCCTCAAAAATCAGTCTTTAACCAGAGTCGACTTTAAAAAAGTAGCGATACCAGTTTACATGGAACTTCCATTCCATTGATACCAAAGCAGACAATAGAGCCTCTCGTTCGAGAGAATCGTAGGACTGCCTGTTTAAACATGTTTAGTCTCTTGAATAATTAGACAAAATAATTTTTCAAATATAGATTTTTGATATATATATTCTTTTATTGTTTTTCCATAAGATCAGAATTGACTCGACCCCTTTCTCTTTTTTTTTGTTATTGTTAAAATTAAAAATAAATTGAGCTTTCCATTAATGAGTAATAACCATAATTACCCAAAACCTATATATGTTAAATATTTGCTCAATATTAAGTTTATTTATTTCTGTTAAATTTAACTAATTTGATAAAATATATTTTCATAAAAAAATCAGAACAAAATGAAATTTAATAACCGCGCATCCATGAAGCCGTAATTACTTAGTTTCATTCTTTAAAATTTAAATAGAGTAATTACTTAAGTTAATTGATTTTGTTTTTGTATATAATTAGAGGTTATGTTATAAAGCCAATTAATAATTCTTGGATAAGAAAAAATATAATTTAAACTTTAACTAAATTATCTAATTTTTTTTAAGCAAACATTGAAATAGAAATAATAACTGATATGGTATAATTTTAACGTAAATTAATGATAATGTTATAAGAGATTTAAAATCATATTATAATTTGTTGTTTGTGAATTGTGGAAATAGCAGAAAGTGGTATTATTTACAAAATAAAACAGTTTGTTACAACTATGTCATAATAAAAATTCATAATTGTCATTATTTGAAAACATAAAATAAATAAATATCATAAAATTAGTTAAACGTTTAGCCAATTAAACTATACTTCAATAAAATTTTTCAAGACACCATTAAAACTGCGAAACTTTCGCCTTTACAACTTAAGTCCATATATTTATCAGAAGAATAAATAAATAATCATAATTTTAATTTAAGATTTTTTTTTATTGTAACTTTTATTTTATGTATTGATATTAAATATAAAACGTTCTCATAACTAAATAGTTTTTGTTGTTATTGATTTAAAATAACTTAAATTACATATATGAATGTTATGGAAATAAAGGTATAATTAAAAAATATTTTATGACTTTAAAAAAAAAATAGTAAATAAAAAAATAAAAATAAAATAAACGTTTCCATGACTTTTTCTTCTAAAATAAATTAAAGGATTTGAAATGCTGGGTATAATATTGTTAGTGTGGTGTCCCAAAACTATTTATTTATGAAGGGTGGGAGGGGGTAGTCTTGAAAGTAAGCTATTGGTTACCAAGTTCCAGTTGTACTGCAACCAAAAAATCTATTGTGCTTAACACTGATGTTGCTATGCGACAGATCCTGGTGTCCCTGGAGTCACTTAACATAGCCAATGAGTTCAATTGGGATAACGTTTTGCGGTAGAGGAAGTGTTAGTCTCCCTTTACCAAGCTTGATATAACTGCGCTATGAAAGATCCAAACAGTTGAAGATGAAGTGGTCCATCGTTTCCACTGCCAAGTTGCAGGATCTGTATTATTCAGGAGTAGCAAGGCCTAGTTAGTTAAGGTTGTGATTTTCGGGCCATTTATTGTCACGCACCATGTTATAATATTTTCAGATATTCTCCTACAAGATCGATTGTTGCTAAAGGTGAGAGGGGGAAGATGCCTAGTTGTTTATTTTGTTCTCCATAGTTGTTATTTTTGTTCCTATCTTAAGATAACGCATTTGAGCGAGCTCTTGGTCAGCCAAAAGCATAGCTCTACACAATTAACTTTGTACTCGACTCTACTTCTACTACACTGCCGTGTACCCTTGTAAAGCCAGGTACGCACAAGTGTGCTGGGTTGTTTTTTGCGATTTTTGATAAATATTGGTAGCATTACCATACTAGCTTTCAATTGAAGAGCGACGAATTTAGATACAATCTATAAATATAATGTATATGTCTGTGTTTTGCTGTTGTTCTGCTCAGCACTGTGGCTGATGAGAAAGCTTTTGGCTTGAAGTATTGTTGCAGAGTTAGCCAGTGCCAACGTCCGTTTAGTCTTGGGGTCAAACACCTTTGCACCAGTGTCTTTATTGATTTGGATTCGTATACCAGACGCTTCTGGATGATAGTCATCGTAAGTAGCTATCAGTGCCTCCCCTGGTCCCTATTTTGAAAAGAAATTGTCTGTATAGATTGGTTGTATTTGGCAAACAATCTGCCATGTGGTAGGTCTCCACTTCTCCATCGAATAGACTTGACACTTCGAAGTAATGATGGGGAGAAACAACGGTAGGGTCAGCCATGCCGTTTGTAGTGTGAGGTTAGACTGATGGTCCGTGAAGGTCCAGTTGGTCGTTACACTCGATTACTCTGCCCCTAGCTCGCTGGAACGAAGGTTCTTCTAACCGACCTCAGTTACAAGACATTTAGAATAACAAAAGAAAACAATGCGTGCCTTAAGACACCACCCAGTTTCGATAGAAGGCAATCCTGACATACCACAACCCTCCCTAAATTTATGCTTATATAATATGCCATTATGCTTTAATAGTCTTATTACACCAAACCGAATCTTCACTATAAAAATTAACTATTAAAGGAGTTTACCTTGTTAACTTTTGCTGACACCGAGTTGCTGGTGTTGGCTGTTGTTCCTTTTTCCTCTGGGTCCCTTTTAAGGCCATTATTGTTATAGACTTCGTTGCTTATTCTTTTTGGAAGAAATAATACTAGCGCAATATTTTGGTATTTTAGCACATAACTGATTCAGCAAATTAATAGATTTTATAGCAAATTTAATAATCTTACGCAAATTTGAGGGTTTTAACCGCAAATTTGGTCTTTTTGTCACAATTTCGGACATTGCAGTGCAAATTTTTAAATAGCAATTTCGATTTCCATACCGCAAAATCGGTCCTCTTATCGCAAGTTTGAATTTTGATAACACAAATTTGATTTTTTCATCGCAAATTTAATTTTTGTCTACGCAAACTTGGTGTTATTATCACAAATTTGATTTTTTTGTCGCAAAATTGATTTTTTCACCGCAATTTTGTTTTTTTTATCGCGTGTTTAGAATATATTTTTCCTTTGAACAAATAGTCAAATTGTGACTTTTAACCATCATTAGCTATTGTCACTGACGGTCTATAGTATACAAAATTTAATATCGCTGTCATTTGAAAAAAAGGCGACACCCGGGTAGGAACTGCCAATGTTAAACAATGGGCCAACCCCGGACCAGTATTGGCGAGTCAAGCCTTGGCTAGTTAGTCCCGGTTTTAATCTGGGCCAGTTGTAAATGCTTAGACTGAACCAAGATTCAGTTTATTGTATTACACGTACGAAGGTTCAAATAAAAGATTGAAGATTGTAAGTGTAACCAGTTCATATTTTTCTGGCAGTGGAGATCGTGAGGGTGGAAGACGCGTTGAAACGTTCGTTAAAACTTTTATAAAAAATAACTTAACCGAACTTGTAATTTTAACATTTTTAACATAGAATTTAAATAAAAATTATGATCATATTTAATATATTGTATTTTTGTATTAAAAGAATTGGTATTTGATAAAGTGGTTTGCCAGGCTTGACCCTCGTCTGATTTGTCAGGTTTGGCCCTAGTCTGATTTGCCAGGCTTGGCCCAAGTTTGGTTTGCCAGTCTTGGCCCCAGCACATCATTCCAAGCTTGGGCCCAGCTTGGGCCGTTGGTAAATGTTAAGTCTGGCCCAAACCCCAAAATCTGTGGCGCGGGCTTGACCCATAAGCTAATTCTTACCCGGGTAGGAAATTAAAAAAGTCAGAAAAGTGCGAATAAAATTCGCTCATCAAGGGTTCCGTGAAGGTAAAGAAAACCATATCAAAATAATTAACATAAAGTTGTATTGTAAAGAGTTTATATTGCCAGAATAGACACATAAAAACCAAATGGTTCATCGTAAATATCAATAGTAAATGTCAATGTCATCTATATTGATCGAAATGATATAAAAAATATTACTTCAGGCTAAATGTTATCCATAGCTGTTAATAGTAGCTAAGGAACGACTGCATTCTGTTAATCAACGACGAAATTTAGGGTTTGGGTGGTGTTAACACTAAAAATTGGACTTTTTTGACAATAATTCAAAAACGGTGCATCGCAAAATTCTAAAAAAAATTGTGATTTTTCCTAATTATGGTGTTTTTTTTAAATGACACCCCACTCATGCGAGCCAGAAAACATATTTTTTACCCTTTTCCACTCCCATCCCCCAAACACATAGAAATAAAATCACTTGAGGCTTCGCTGTATTTTTCGTTAAGGGTTTATCAAATTTCCTATCTCTATGAATTTTTTCAAATTTTTCTGTCAATCAACGAAGAAACGTAAAGGGGGGATCAACTTTTTGTTGCACTTTTTCGAGAATAATTCAAAAACGGTGCATCGCAAAATTCTAAAATAAATTGTAATTTTTCCAAAAACCTTTTTTTTCACCCTTCCCCACTCCCATCCCCTAAACACATAGACATAAAATTACTTGAAGCTTCGCTATATTTTTCGTTAAGGGTTTATCAAATTTCCTATCCTTACGATTTTTCTGTCAATCAACGAAGAAACGTATAGGAGGGATCAACTTTTTGTTGCACTTTTTTGAGAATAATTCAAAAACGGTGCATCGGAAAAATTCTAAAAAAATTTATAAAGTTTTTCAATTTTAGTGCTCTTTCAAATGACACCCCACTTGATCGGGTCAAAAAACCTTTTTTTCACCCTTCCCCACTCCCATCCCCTAAACACATAGAAATAAAATCACTTGAAACTGCGCTATATTTTTCGTTAAGGGTTTATCAAATTTCCTATCTCTATGATTTTTTTCAAATTTTTCTGTCAATCAATGAAGAAACGTATAGGGGGGGACCATCTTTTTGTAGCACTTTTTTGAGAATAATTCAAAAACGGTGCATCGCAAAATTCTAAAAAAAATTGTGATGTTTCTTAATTTTGGTGCTCTTTCAAATGACACCCCTCTTGACAGGGTTTTAAATGATGTTTTTACCCCTTCTCATATCCACCCTCTTAATAAGTATAATTATTAGTATATGTATATGGTACTTCACTATATTTTTCTTTAAAAACTTACCAATTTTTCTATCATTCAAAATACTTTTTAAGATTTTCGATTATTTAGCCTCAGAGCTAATCAAGGAAAGAAAACATACAGAAAACGCTATTATTTAGATTTACACAAAAAATGGTGGGGTGTAAAATTCCAAAATATATTTTTTAGAAATACTGAAGTGAAGCCCTTTCATATGATACCCTATTTGACTCGATATAAAAATGTATTTTCTCAAAGGCCTCACATCGTAACCCTGTTAACCAAACGAAATCCATTTTGTTTTTTTTCAACCCCTCATCTTAGGTGGAGAGATTAGTTTTATACGCATGCCAAATTTCAAGTTCATTGGATTTATATTAATCGAGATAGTCAAAATAATGTGAAAAACACGTTTTACTCTCACTAATAGTGCTCCGTAAAAAAAACGGAACCCTAAAATATGATAACTATAAGACGACTCATCGTTTCACTCGCCTTCACTTATTTTATGTCAGCAAATTGTTGTCTATGATTGTTGTCATTTACTTTTATTGTCGTATTTTTATTCTACCCGAGCAGAGAAGGAACACTTCGAAATGCCTAAAAATAGCTTAAAAATGCTCCGGTAGCATATCCCCCACGCAAGAATTATTTTAAATTATGTTTATTTGTAGAGACATTTCAATTAAATTCAAATTATATCAAACAATTATATTTGGACATATGTAAATACACAAAGTTTAATTAATATTTCACTGAAAAAACCAAATTGATCAGAAATATTGCTACTTTAAATATTGCTTAAAGAAACGTACATGTGAATTTTTGTAGTTAGCAGGTGCCTTGTACCCTGGAAAATCAATTAAATCTTTGATACTGCCAGACCCACCAACTTTTGAAGATTTAGACCTCGAATAAATGATTTGAACAATGATTCTTTACTTAATCTATAGTAATTTTTCACTTTTAATTGACACTCCCAAAGTTTATCCCTTTCTGCTCACCTTCATTTGACACTCCCAAAGTTTATTCCTTTCTGCTTACCTTCATTTGACACTCCCAAAGTTTATTCGTTTATAAGATCTTGATGAACCTTTGGCAAATGATACAAGTTCACTTGAAAATGGAAGATCTGGATTCATTTCAAATTTGGACAAAATGGCGGAGGTCTCCCAAACACCTCTAAGTTTAAATTTTGAATAACTTCTGATCCCGGAATATGATCTTATTGAAACTTGGTATATAAGGTTTTAGTACAGTTTCCAATATTTGTGCATACCAACTTTCGGTTTGTCACTTCCAGTTAAAAAGTTTTTTTTTCAGGTGTTTATCCCTACTGTAGCCTACAATTGCCGATCGATTTTCATGAAACGTTGATAAAAGCTTTCAAACAACATAAGAAAAATTTTATAAGCTTTTGGAGTACATTGGATAAAGGGTTTGGAGGTCCACCATACAACAGGTGGTTTTTTCCGCGGTGTTTTTATGTTTGTTGGGAGCATAAAACATTCATTCGTGAATGAATTTTGGTGACGATTTGGCAAAAGATGCAAACATGTATGACAAGGAACTGATTAGTTTTTGAGCGATAGTGAACAAAATGGATTGGGGTCCCTGGAGCACCTGTTTTTTTGAAAGCTCTATAATATCTGTACCTGATAATCAAATTGGATGAAACTTGGTACATGAGTATTTAGTACGGTTCACAATAGTTCTGCATCCCAACTTCCGGTTTTTCACTTCCGGTAAAAAAAATTTTTGTACTTTTTTGAAGTTTTTTTAGTGTCTTTATGCACACTACAGCCTACAATAATGAAGTGATTATGATTAAAGTTATGGAAAAGGTTCCAATTAGTGTAAGAATATAATTATCATCTTTTGGAACACATTGATCAAAGTGGCGGGGTCTACCATAAAACTACATATTTTTCACACTTTGTTTTTAAAGTTTGTTGCTAGCATACAGACTTCATTCATTTATCAATTTTAATGACACTTTGAAAAAAGATGAAGATTTTAATGACAAAGAATTGATAAGTTTTTGGACAATATTGGGATAAGTGTTGGGGACCTACCGAACACCTGTTTATTGTTTCAATTTTTTTTGGAAGCTTACAACATTGGTTCGTTAAGTAATTTTGATGACACTTCGCAAAAAGATGTAAATTAGTATATGGCAAGGAACTGATTAGTTTTTTTAGCGATAGTGAACAAAGTGGTAGGGGGTCTTCCGAGCACCTGTTATTTTGGAAGCTCAATAAATTCTGTACCTGATAATCGAATTGGATGAAACTTGGGACATACACATTTAGTACGGTTTACAACAGTTCTGCATCCTAACTTAAATTTACTTTTTCTCGTACAACAGAATTTATGTTTGTTGGAATACTACTGCTTGCTTTAATATTTTTATTATTAGAACTACGAAGTCAATAACATTGGTCAGCTTTTAATTAAAGTATTTGATGGATAGTAGCTCGTTATATATCCAGAACACTATGTTTCCAGAGCTGTGGTAAAGTCAGTCTATGCATCAGCGTCGCAATATTTTTTTTTTACGCAGACTTACATAAACAAAGGGACGTAATATTTTGCACTGTGGTGTTTTTTGGAAACGAAATCAATTAATTTCCATTCTTTTGAATGATTTATAATAAGTTCTCACGCTCGTTATAAAAAGCATAAAAAGGAACTAGATTGCTATTAATAAAAAACTGTTTGCGATAGAAAAATCAATTTTGCGATAAAAAGAAAATTTTGTGCGAATAAAACCAAACTTGTGATAATAACAATTAAATTTGCGATAAAAAAAACAAAATTGAGATAATAAAATTTAAATTTGCGATAAGAAAACCGAGTTTGTGATATGAAAATCGAAATTGCTATTTGAAAGATCAAACTTGCAGTAAAATTTACAAAATTGCGATGGAACTGCTAAATTTGCGATTATGCGGGCAAAATTGCGGTAAAAAAGCTGAAATTGCGTTAATAATGATTGAATTTGTGATCCTAACAATAATAATTTGCGATAGAAAAATCTCGTTCATTCTTTTTCACTGTGGTTACAAATTTAGCAGATATCCTTTCCATTGTAATAATTGGAATGGCAGAGAAAAAAAAGGGGGAAGTTGACAGTTTCAAATCAATGTTCACTTTTCAATCACATTCGATATTAACTTATTATTATTTATTTTTTTTTACTATAAATTCCACCTCTATACAATCATTTACAGTTACCTCGGATATGATGTTCACTTTAACTTAAACATAGTGATTTACATCTTAACTTAAGTATATAACTTTCATTATCCTCTTTAATTCCTTAATAGATAGTTTCAATTAAAAATTATTTTGTATGGTTTTCACAATATTTTTAAAATATAATTTTCAATTTGGCAAAATAATTTCTTTCACAAATTGTCACTATTTAGTTTAAAATCAAAGTCTAAAATAACAATTTCATTTAACTCCGCATAACACAACTCTAATTACTGGACCAAAAGGAAATTTTCAAAATTTTGTTTATTTAAACAAGAAAGCCACATAAACCAACAATCACTATCCAACTCAAAAATTCTCAAACCGCATATAAACTGATCAACCCAATTACAAACCACCAACTACCCGACTAGAATTTGTATTTCGGCAGACCTAAAAATATTTTCGGGCCGAATGAGGAATACCAAAATTCGGAAAACCTAACAATTACGGAGTTACCTCGTCATTAGGACGACTAATAATATGCCCAACTTCGGAAGGGCTGTTAACTACGGCACTATCTCGTCATTATGCAGGTCAAGAAAATACTCAAATGCAGCTTACGTTCGGAACCGTCATAAGGCTTCCATAAGGATAAATAGTTGGATCCTCAAGTTAGGTATGAACTTGTAATCACGAATGTCAGCCGTATAATGCAATTGACAGATTAGCCGAAGTAAGGCGGGAATCATGTTTGTGTTATTTTAAAAAATATAATAAAAATGTAATAAAAAATAAGTAGTGGTCAGTCTTGGAATCGAACCCTCAGCCGTCCTAAGCTTAAGCATCAACATAATATTCATAAATAAATTGATGTAAATAATTATTTAGATAGACGAGTGGTTAATGTTGCTGCCTTGTACAGAGATGTCTGGGGATCGAATCCGGGTTAAGTCCAAAGTAAATATTAATAATAATTAGCATTTTATCTTTACAGGGCCCCTCTTAACCGCTGTTATCATTATCGTGTATGATAAAAACGTCCTGAATTGATAAAAAAAACGATTAATACATAATTGCAAAAAAATTAATTTTTTTTTCATTTTTTTGGTGAGACAAGATGGTAGCATTATTGTAGCATAACAGCCCAAAATTTTGCGGTGTGCTTGCTGGGATGTAAATTTGACTAAAATAGTTCAATTTTTACATATCACTCTGTCTGTTTCACGTAGCAAATAGTTAATGTGCTACTAGTGAAATTACATAACGCTACGTTAGGGCTACATATATTTTTAAAAATTTACTTGTGGTCTACGTAAAATTTGCTTTTGCACAAGCCTAATTAAAAACTGACCTTTTTACAGTGCTTTTAAGTAGATTTTACTTTGTCAATTTTGTTTTCTTTACTTATGCCTACGCTGGCTCAATTCGTACGTCATTTTCAGTTAAATTTACATATACTTTATATTAAATAAGCTATCTCTTTTTTCTGAGTGTTTAGTTTGTTGCATTCAGAAAATATTCTTCGGCAGCACAAATTTAGACGCAGTCCGCATTAGCTAGTCCAAATGGAATACGAATGTAGACATGCTTTACTTTCAGCATGAGGTAGTCATATGGAATGCTCATTAGGGCCGAATACCCAGTTTGGTTGGCCAAACATCATTCTTATTCGAACCGAAATAAGAATTCTACACTCAGAGAATTTTGTTAGTAAATTTAATAACCGCCCGTTTTAAAAAGGCGTAATAAGTTATTTTATTAATCTAATTACGATTTTTGTTAAAGTTATTGTCACAGTAATTAGATTAATATTTCTTTTAATTATTTTAATAAAACTTTTTATTAAATTAAAAATATGGTCAATATTATTAAAATATTCAGAACTGCTGATTAAATTAATAACCAATTCTCATTAAAAAAATTGATTTCAGACATTAAAATAAAAAATCTTTTTATAAAAGTAGATCTATTAAAATAAAAACATAAATTATTATTTTTGTAGTTAAATTTATTAACCATTTTATAAGATTAATTATGGACGTTCTTATTTTTAAAACTTAGGTTATTAGATTAATAAAAGCATACGTTAATTTATTCTTTGGTTATTATTTTAAATGTGAATTAAGAAAATCTTAAGAAGAATCACAGTATATATCCCGACGCTGACTACAAAACATTAAAAAATGTTTGTATTTTGTTAAATAATTTAAAGTTAAATAAATAATTTTTAAGTGAAATATTGAAAAAGTGGGTTGGTTTTATAAAAACAAAAATAAAAATGTTGTGAAATTAAACAAAAATAAATAGTTAAAGTTTAACAGTTTAATGAACAGAATGGTTGGGCTGCAATTGACTCTGTATGGGACTGAACCAAGCAACTTAGACTCAATGAAATAGTAGAACTTACATCGGAAATTTGGAATAAATGAAAGAAATATAGATCACAGCTTGGTAAACTGGTATTTAAAACTGTATAATAGTATATTCGAATAAAACTTTAATTAATATATTTATTTTTAAATTTTCAGATTGACATTGATTTTATTTATTTATTTCAATCACTTGTTAATCTTGTTCACTTCAATCACTTGTTAATCTTTCCATTAACTAACATACAGACAAAAGTCCAACTACATATTAGTAAATTTCATCACGAATCAAACCAAAACAAAAAAATTATGTAGTATTAAAACATTAAAAATTAAAAAATAGATTAAATTACATAATAACAAAAGAAACTAACCTTATATATTCAATAAATAAATTTTGAACAAATTATTTTAAATCAGAATAAAAAGAGCAAAAATTTATTCAAAGTCAATAATGAAAAATAAAAGAAAGCTAATTTTACTATTTACAGTGTAATTTGCAGAATTTTCCAAATTTGAACGCAATGTTTCCAAAAGTCACGGGTTTTAGTAGTAAATTACAAATGTTTATCAGTAATATTTGTTAATGTTAAATCATTTAATGTTAAATTTTAATGTTAATCATATTATTTGTTAAATCGTTAAAATTTAAAGTACTTAAGACAAAATATCTATAATTTAAGTAAATAATTAAGAATGAAACATTTTATACAAAATATATAAGTATAAGTTACAAAAAATACTTAAATATAATATACTTCAAATCAAATTAAAAGCTTGAATATTTAAAAAATAAAAATTATTAATATAAAATATAATTATTAAATATTTATAGCCAAATTTTTTTTTCTTTCTTAAAAATCTTCTTTAATTATTAACTATTTTATTGTTACAAATTTTTCTCCAATATTTCGACCTTGCGGGTCATATTCAGGGGTTTTATTTAGTTATATTTAATATTGCCTACAAAACAATTATTTAAAAAATAATAAATTTAAAAAATAAAATGTAATAACTATACTGTCTTAAATTAATAAAAACTTAAATAAAATTAATTGAAATAAATAAAACTGTAAACAAAATTTTAATTTTCTCTTTTATTTAAAAAGTGTAAAATACAAGTTCCATTATTAATTTAATAATAACTTATTATTAATTTAATAACATCCTTTTATTAATATAATAACATCATATTATTAATCTGATAAACCTACTGTTGTTCTAATGACAACTTATTATTATTGTAATAATTTATGCCATTTATCCAATGCCTACCTGATATGAACTTAAACTATTCTGACATTAATTTAAACAAATTCTAATTTAATATAAAAGCTATCGTTTTTAGATTAAAAGTTTTATTTTTTTTGTTAGTAAATCTTACGAACGAAAATTATTAGTTTAATAATGACTATTATTCCAAAATCAATGAAAATAATCACAAGTTGTGATTAGCTGTATAATAATCACCAAATTGTTAATCTAATGGCTATTTTTATAATTTTTAATGACAAAATTCTCTTTGTGTAGTCGGGTACTTGAAAAAAAAACAATTAAATTTATTGCTCATAGCGCGAGCTAAAAGAAAATTCGTCAGAATAAATATTATTTTAATTTATTAATTCTCTACAATTTTTTCATAATTTGTTAAAAAAATTATAGAAAATCAACAAAAAAACAATTTAATACCGGAAGTGTTGGATGTACATTGGAATGTTTAACCAGTTGTGTTGTTACAGAAACGGGTTGAAAAGTGAGTGGAAACTAATTTAGATCTATATTATATTACTATAGGATGGAAAATGGAAGTACACCCCACATTTAAAATCTTGTCCATTACACTTTTGGTCCTCGGTGAGAATCAAAGCCAAGATCAAGTCGAAAACCCAAAGTTAAGGTTGACACGTACGTTGATAGCTTAGCATGGTCAAGGAGGTGCTTAATCGCTAGTACAGAACTCGAGGATATCGTCAGTTTCAGAGCTCAGGGCTCTGTTGTGGCGTACAATTTTTACTCCATTATTTCATCCAACCACTGGATGGATAATTATTTACTCAAGCGCATCACCAAACCCATTGAATGCAAACTCACGTGAGCCGGACTCGAAAATCATGGCTGATTTATCAACATATCTTCATTCTGGCATGAAAGAGAAATGGCAGGAAATGGCATACAGTGAGCCAACCACCAAAAAGTGCTCTGGAGCGTCTTACCTGACAGAAGAAGAAGATCATCAAATCCGCCAGTAGATCTGACAAGTCAGAGTACCATCACGCAGCTGATATTCACGTGTTCAGGTAGGTTAAATTTACGTTACGGATTAAGTAACCCAAAACCGGATGTCTTCATATCCGATAATCAGTCCCAATACCTTCTTGTCACAAACAGAAAGCGCAAGGCGGCACTAATAAATAAAGGCCTATCTAAAGAGGAATCCAAACAAGTGTTTCCAAATCCTTTGACCTGGTTACTCTGGTTCATGGTGAGATACCCAAAGAGCTGGTTGACATCAGCTGGTTTTTGTTGGGACACTTTCTTTAACATTTTATCTAATGGGACCCTTTCTACATAACCAAACCATTTAATTCGGTTGAATTTAATGAATCCGATTACATCTCAGCTTCCGTTCGTATATGACATTCCTCTCGAATATTCATAACATTCTACAATCGCAGGAAGTCAGTGTCCATCATTCACTTCCAAATGTAAGCACAGGTCGGATAAATGCTTTATAAAGTGTGAGTTTACACTACCGCGAAAAATGTTTTGATCGCAGAAGTTTTGAGTATGCGTAGAAAAGTCTGTATGCGGCAGAGACACGAGCTTTGATATCTGCCTTCATGTCATTTAACGATATTATTACAGACCCGAGGTATTTAAAGTTTCCCACGCGTTTCACTTCATAGTCGCCAGTATCCAGATTTCCAGGAAATATGTTCCTGGATGTTGTTAAAAGTTTAGTCTTGCCGGGGTTGATGCATAATGCAAGTCGTTTAGCATTTCTTTCAAGCTGAGAAAGACTATCCTTAATATCGCTAGTTCTTCGTCCGAGAAGAACAATATCATCTGCGTAGCCAAGAATTTGGCTAGATTTGAAAATTGATGATTTTTTGGGATATCAAGGCAAATGAGCGCGGACTAAATGTTGTCGCGGATGATACTATCATATGTTTGCTTGAAATCAACGTAGAGCTGGTGAATGCTAACGTTGTACTCCCAACATTTTTTCAGAATCATCCTTAGGGTAAAATATTGATCTGTGGTTGAGCGGTTGAGATGAAAATCACATTAATAGTCACCAATGATAGATTCAGCGAACGGGATGAGTCGAGTGACATTAGCTAGTATTTTATATGCAGTGTTCAGCAGTGCGATGCCACGATAGTTCGCACACTTTAGGCGGTCACTTTTCTTGTGTAGTGGAACAATGAGAGCTGTTTTCCATCCAGCAGGTAGTTCTTTTTGGTCCTAGTTTTTCAAAATTAGATCGTATATTCTTAAGACAAAAGTTGTCTTCCATTTTTAAATAGTTCTGCAGGGATTCCATCAATACCTGATGATTTTCCATTTTTTAATTTTTTTAATGGCAGCTTCCATTTCTTCTATTGTTGGGTAAGGGACATAGATCTCTTCAGTTGATGGAACAATTGCTCGGATATAGTATAAACTTCGTTCATCCTATTCAGTAGGTCTTGAAAGTGGGATTGCCATATTGCCAGCACATTATCACGTTCATTAATTGTAAGCTCGTTGTAAACATTTTTATTGGCTGTCCCAAGGCTGTCCCACCCAAGATCCGGTGGAAATCTTTCGTCAGATCTGCGCATTGGTTGCTTTGCGAATTTCCATTAACCGCCTGTTGATTGATGCTCTGTATACATAATTTCAGGTGTTTTCGATTATTTTTTTTCGTAGGATTTTTACTGAGGCTGTTCTGGCGTAGGAATTTTACTGAGGCTGTTCTTCTTATATGTTTAATGCCATCTCAGACGGGATGTCATGCTCTTCTATATTTTGCGTTACTATTTCCTGATATCTCTTCAGCGTGTCCGTGTGTCTAAATGCGTTGAGATTCCAGCGCACGGTCTTTTTGGCTTGTCTATCAAATGTAGATGACAACTTGCAGTTTTACTTAAAGATGACAAGCATATGATCGGTGACCATCTCGGCACCTCTGTATGGTCAAACGTCAGTTGCGCTTGTTGAGTGTCTCTTAAAAATCATGACATGATCGATATGATTTTCAGTTCTTCCATCGTTTGAGGAAGAAAGAGCTAGATATTGCTAGATCATACATCATAGCCAGTTCAGCTGTGCGAAACCCGTTATTGTTACTGGTTTGATGCAAGCTGTTAAAGCCGATATGTGTTTTAAGTTAAGTTAATCCGGGGACTATGGGCAGACAGCAATAAAATTAAAGGTCTATCTACCAACAAAAACATACAACTGGTACTTCTCAGGCCAGAATAAACCTAAAACTGCGGTGCTCTTCAACAAATGCTTGAAAGAGCGAATTCATTTGCAGAGATCTAACAAGTGTGCAGATTGAAATCCCTAGCATCTATACGTATTTTCTAGGAGATGAGGAAGAAATACCACTTGATAAGGTAAGGAACTAATTCGGCATTGCAAGCACAAAAACTACAACCTAATAATTGCGTGCTATGCCAATGCTCATCACATCGTGTGGGGTAGTAGCAACATCAGCACAAAAGGTGAGTCTCTGCTCCAATACCTTTGTACAAATAACATTTTTATAACTAACAAAGGCAGCAAACCCACCCTTAGAAAAGCAATCAGAAACTAGGTACTAGACCTAGCTTTGAGCAAAAACATTACCGGGAATTTTATCAGTAGCTGGCATGTCTCAGATCTAGCTTCTATGTCAAACCACGCATACATAGGCTTCAATATAGAACACCAACTAGAGAGTACTTTCCATTTTAGAAACCCCAGGAAGAGATGTGCTTTGGTGGAATTTCTATTTGGAGAGGATGAGGAATAAAGTTCGCAAGCTCTTTAATAAAGCAAATAGAACAAAAACCTGGATGAAGAACCAATCGACTCTTATTAGCTACAACATAGAACTCAGAAAATCAAAAAGGGAGACTGCGAGAGAGCTCTGCGGAACGATTGACAGTCTACCGGCTGCAGCTCGATTCCAAAAATTACTTGCGTCTGATCATAAAAACCGTGTGGGTACAATCTGCAGGCTTGACGGTACCTATAGGTACCGTATACACTACCAGCTGTAGTGAGACTGTAGAAACACTATTACAGACCCACCTCGCAGGCTCTACATGCGTGAGCTCGGAAGAGGAAAATATACCAAACTCTAATCCGTTGGATTCTGAAACTAGGAAGGTTTTAGACAAGCTAGTCAACAGAATATTCTAGTGAAAACACTCAAACCTGGTAACTTAACCGGTCATCTAACGATCCTCTCAGAAATGCAGAACGAAGTGGAGACCTACTACATTTCAGACTGCATTCCAAATATCACTGATCTAGATAAACGGTTTATTGTTTAAATAGGGTCAGCGACGGGATCGAGAGCCACTTACAAACACTACAATTTAATGCCAGCATCTGGTATACTGATAGATCCCGAACCAATAAAGGCATTGGTACAGGGGCGTTTGGTCCCAGGGTCCAACGGGCGTTAGCACTGGGTATCTCTGCGACCGTATTTCAAGCCGAAACATTTACACTACACGGCACCTCTACAAAGTTCTATGGTCCAGAACCGTGCTTTTGATTAACCAAGAGTTCGCTGAAATGCGTTATCTACAGCTGGGAACAAGAACAAAATAAACAACTATGGAGTATGGCTGAAGGTCTACTGCATTCAAAAAAGTTTCTAGGCAACTTGAGAGAGAGAGTCTCTGAAGATATTAACATGGTGCGTCACAAGACACGGTCCGATAAATCACCATTTTAACAAATTACGACTTTCTGTTTCCAACAGATGCAGATTCTGCAACATTATCTGTAACTGCTCTGAACTTGCATGGAGCAGATACATTAAACTCGGTTAAAGGAGACTAACACGTCCTCTACCAAAAAGCATTAGTACAATCTAGCTAATTAACTATGTTATGGGGTTCGGATTCGGTTGCATTGCACATTCTGCGGTGACATCGACATCATCTGTAGTACAACAACAACGGTTTAAGTACAATAGATCTCTAGGTCGCAGTTTTTCTCGAAATAGCTAGCCAATTAGTTCAGCTCAGCTTAAAAAAAAAGACTCCACCTCGTTCTGCAGTTCCAAGAATATCTTTAGATGGCCCATCACGCCAGGTTTTAATATTTCAAAGAGCTGCCATCTTCTAGCGCTTGATGCTGATATCGATCTAATGTATAAGTGCAATGGATGAAGTAGAATACGGATCTCCATTGTTAATATTAGTGCAGTTCTGAAAGAGGTGTGACACAGAGGCACACAAGTCTCGGTATTTTTGTGAGCAATTTCTACGTCGATAGTTGGTTTGTTTTTTACCACCAGACCAAAGCTGCGTATGACAGTATGGATTTTTATATACTTTGATATAATCAAAGTATCATTTAAGCTTAATCCCCAGATTTTTCAAAACAAGTTTCAGTCGATGAAAGCCTGTTGGTTTTGTCCAAAATATATATAAGGTGTGAGCTCCAAATGAGCTTTCTGTCCAGGATAACACCTATATATTCTTAATCTCCTTAACTATTCGTATCCGTTCGCCGTTAAAATCAGGAGGATCAAAATTGAAGCCTATAATAGTAAACGCTACGATACTAGCTTTTTGCGGATTGAAAACCAGCTTTACCTTGCTGTACCAATTCATTACGAGGTTTAAGGTTACTTAGATTCCCTCACCGATATTAGAGTCATGTTTATCTTTCACCATGACTGCTGTATCGTCGGCGTAGTGTACAGTAGTGAGACCAGAATATTTTAGCTTATCTAGAAGATCATCAACTACTATCAGCCATAACACCAAAGAGAAGCCCTGATATATACCGATGTATTTTCCTGTAGCATATTGACGATCTACTTCAAAATGAGCGTCACCAGATTTTTCTTAGTGGCCATATCAGTAACAGCATTAAAATGGACATTTTCAAAGACCCCTATGTATGTCCATAAATGTGTGAGCAAGCGTTTCCAATTTTAGTGTGCTCTGAATCTCTTTAACGATTGTATGCAATGCCGTTTCCTGAAAAATCTAGGTTGTATAGGCATGCTGACATAACATAACATAACATAACATAACATAACATAACATAACATAACATAACATAACATAACATAACATAACATAACATAACATAACATAACATAACATAACATAACATAACATAACATAACATAACATAACATAACATAACATAACATAACATAACATAACATAACATAACATAACATAACATAACATAACATAACATAACATAACATAACATAACATAACATAACATAACATAACATAACATAACATAACATAACATAACATAACATAACATAACATAACATAACATAACATAACATAACATAACATAACATAACATAACATAACATAACATAACATAACATAACATAACATAACATAACATAACATAACATAACATAACATAACATAACATAACATAACATAACATAACATAACATAACATAACATAACATAACATAACATAACATAACATAACATAACATAACATAACATAACATAGCATAACATAACATAACATAACATAACATAACATAACATAACATAACATAACATAACATAACATAACATAACATAACATAACATAACATAACATAACATAACATAACATAACATAACATAACATACCATAGCATAACATAACATAACATAACATAACATAACATAACATAACATAACATAGCATAACATAACATAGCATAACATAACATAACATAACATAACATAACATAACATAACATAACATAACATAACATAACATAACATAACATAACATAACATAACATAACATAACATAACATAACATAACATAACATAACATAACATAACATAACATAACATAACATAACATAACATAACATAACATAACATAACATAACATAACATAACATAACATAACATAACATAACATAACATAACATAACATAACATAACATAACATAACATAACATAACATAACATAACATAACATAACATAACATAACATAACATAACATAACATAACATAACATAACATAACATAACATAACATAACATAACATAACATAACATAACATAATATAACATAACATAACATAACATAACATAATATAACATAACATAACATAACATAACATAACATAACATAACATAACATAACATAACATAACATAACATAACATAACATAACATAACATAACATAACATAACATAACATAACATAACATAACTTAACATAACATAACATAACATAACATAACATAACATAACACAACATAACATAACATAACATAACATAACATAACATAACATAACATAACATAACATAACATAACATAACATAACATAACATAACATAACATAACATAACATAACATAACATAACATAACATAACATAACATAACATAACATAACATAACATAACATAACATAACATAACATAACATAACATAACATAACATAACATAACATAACATAACATAACATAACATTACATAACATAACATAACATAACATAACATAACATAACATAACACAACATAACATAACATAACATAACATAACATAACATAACATAACATAACATAACATAACATAACATAACATAACATAACATAACATAACATAACATAACATAACATAACATAACATAACATAACATGTATAACGTTGACGTAATATTTATAATTATATTTTTTGTCTTAACATTTGAATTTGTAGTAAAAATACCTCAAAAGCAGCTAAACATTATTACCACCAGCAAAGAATTTACAATTTTAACAAACTTTAACTATCCGGAAAACAAGTACGTTCATTAACATTATTTCACAAAGTGTAATCTCTATATATCCTATACACATTTCTTAAAGTTAAATTCATTAACCAATTCAAAACGTAAATGCTATGAATTAAATCGACAAAAAAATCAGTATAACAATAAAATGATAATATGTAAAAATATTCCGAAATAATATTAGATTAGTTAAAACATGTATATTTAATTGAAATATGTATTTTCAATCAATGCGTAAAATCAAATATAAATTTATTATGTTTTCTTTGATAAAAATAATTGAAAGACACAAATCTTAAACACAATTTCTTTTTTGTAACGAAATTCTCTAATTTTGTTTGTGCTGACCTCTTTAAGAATATATTAATACTATTTGATTATATTATGTGTCATGGATAAACAAATAAATAGTATAAAATTTTAAAATATGAGTTGAAAATAAAAATTGAGTGAAAGTTTTGAACAACAAAATTTTCAGAATTAATTTTAGGTTTATTGAGGTACGTAAAACATCTTAATCAGCAAGCCCTAAATACGAAAGCATTTTGTTTTTGATATTAGGCGAGGTTTATGAATTTGCTTTAACCGCATGGTGTAATATAATTTATGTAAACTCTCCTTAATTTATATAAAAGAATGATTTATGGGGTAATATTACCCCAATTACCTGCGAATTATTACTAAAAATGGTAGCGTTGGTTAACAGTACACTGATCTTAATGTGAATTGGAGTAAAAACATGATTATAAAATAAGCTATATAAACTGTGTATATTTATTATAGACAAAAGATAAGAAATAAGACAAGTTTTTGTTGATTTGTGAGTTTTGTTTTTGATTTTTTAACTATGGGTGTGATAACCCCTACTATTGTTTTTTGTGGATATGTTTTTATAAGGTGAACCTCTTTTTTATAAATTTAAATTAGGTGGAGGTATATATCGTCGCCATAATAATGAAATAACGTATGCCATATATACGTTGTTATTATATAATGGGTGCACTGCATTCCCCATAAGGATGTCTATAGAGTGGCATTTTAACATTTTCCAATTATTTTATAACTGGAGGTGAAAATTAATATATTGATAATGAACGTACATGCAAATTTGAATTTGGTTAAATATTGAAACAGCGTAAATGCATGTACGATATTTCAATTCACACAGAATAATAACTTGGGTAAAATCATTGTCGTATATATTACATACATTACGATCGCCACACGAAATGGTAAATCTAAAATATTGTATAAGCATCATTCATGACTACATGATAGACCTGTTCATATAAATAAAAAATTGTAAGAATATCATGCTTTAGTTCAATTATAATTTATTTTAGGCTTAATCGTACTTCCATGCAAAATGAAATAGCGTATATGAAATATGAAATAACGTATAAGGTACCTGAATGACTTTTCACCTCTTTTTAGGTAGAAAA
The DNA here is from genome assembly GCA_963693315.1 of Diogma glabrata. Taxonomy (NCBI): domain Eukaryota; kingdom Metazoa; phylum Arthropoda; class Insecta; order Diptera; family Cylindrotomidae; genus Diogma; species Diogma glabrata. Next base: position 97,592,528 of record OY856188.1, on the reverse strand, counting down.
GCCAGCAGGTACCAATGTGAAATTTTAATATGTTATGGGGAAACTAGTCAAGATTAATTGGTAGAAATTTTTTTTCCAATATCTTTATTCATTCAATAGTGCTGCCGAGTTTACGAAAATCAGAAAACCGAAAAATCCTTAAACTCAATTATCTCGAAACTACACTTTTGCGAATACGTTGTTTCATTATTAAAGCGACGAATTATATGTATGTTATTAATAGCATATTAAGTTGAGTTAATAAATATATATATAAACATATTTTCTTTTGAATTTACATTGTTTTAATTAAACGTGATTTTATAAAAACTGTTTTAACTAATTTTTTGGGTTTTTTGTGAGCAATTAAACTCAAGTAAGTAAGGAACTAATTGGAATTTTTTATTTTCAGATAAAACCTTCATTTCCCATTTGCGTGTTGCGGATGATTTCGAACCCTCATCATCAGTGCTATGTCCGAATCCGTTGGCAGACACGCCATTGTATGTCACATTGTATGTTTTAATTTATGTCACTGAGGCGATGAATATTTCAAAATTTAATTTTCATCATCACTTAAGTTGAATTAATCTTTGGCAGCTGGAGTTAAGTAGTAGTTGATCCTGGAGATGAGTTGAGGCTGCTAATGGCGTTGAGCGTTATACAAATAATGTAATAATCAATGGAGGGTTCACAGTTCTATACTTGATGGAGCTGATAAAGAAATAGCGTAGAATAAGTTGTAGAAATTTTCCAAAGTTTATTGACGTTAATATTTCGCAATAATCAATACAATATGAAAGCACTTATTTATACCTTTAATAGGAAAAACTTAGATTTATCTGGCTGGCTAGTGTATCTGCATTAATTATTTTATGTAATGGAGTTTTTGCTTTACAAGTTTCAAACTTCTTCCTTATACATCACACACTGGTTATGAAACTCATCAAATCAAACATCAAATTCTTTTTTTAAAAACATTTCTTTAGTTAAGAATAGTAGAAACAGTTTCCTGATTACTTAATAATATTATGTAACATTCCAGAACCAAGTATTAACTCTAATTAACATTAAAATTTATAATTTAAAACATTAACACTGCTTGCCGTTGGCCCTTGGCGTAAGCATTCAAATAACATTATCTATATAGCACTTGTTACTTTACGCAGAATAACTAAAAGTTAATTGAAAAAAAAAAACACAAGGTTGATTGAAGAGGTGTAGACTCCTCCCTACTCCTAAAGATGGTCTAACAAACCGAAATATATACAGAGTATCTAAAAATCAACTTTGTGTTTTTTTATCAATTAACTTCTGGTTATTCTGCGTAAAGTAACAAGTGCTTGTATATACATAATGTGAATTTAAAACATTATAATTTATATATGGCGTGTCAAAGTAAATTAAAAAGAATGATGATGTATCCCAATAAGCAATGCGCACGGAAAATCGTACATTTTCGCACTGTAAATTGCACAGAATGCCCACACTTGGAATAGTTGTCTCTCAGAGCACGGATTTCCGTATCCTTGGCTGATGAACTTTGTCACAATTTTCCAAGTCCAATATTTTTGGTATTGTATGTATGGATTGGTGAGTACGAATTTTCCGTACGCATTCCAGACCCATTCAATGCTAATTTTCGTACAAAATTCCATGCGTTTTTCAAACGAAATATGTAAAGATTGTGTGCAATAATAGTTCGCCCTAGATGTAATGTAGGCCGTAATCCGTTAGCTGTTACAAAGCTATGTAGACGAACGAAGCGAGAATGGAGAAAAAGACAGTGTGAGGAGATTGAAAGCTTCAATAAAGCTTCAAGAATCGCTCTCCTTTGCACAGCATATAAGATCTTTTCCTACATTTTGCTATCCAAAATCAATCTTTTTGTTAAACAACTGTTTGGAGAATATCAGTGTGGTTTCTGGCGGGGCCGAGGTACTACCGATGCACTTTTCTCGATAAGGATGATTTTGTAAAAGTGTCGAGAGTTCAACATACCTGTGCACCAACTTTTCATTGATTTCAGGCAGGCCTACGATACTCTCGAACGAGAGACTCTATTGTCTGCTCTGGTGTCAATGGGAATTCCTGGTAAACTGGTATCACTATGCAAAATGACAGTTCAGAACTCTCAATGCTGTGTACGAGTAGAGAACGAAATATAAAAGTTTTTTAAAGTCGACTCCGGTTTAAGACAAGGTGATGCTATCTCTCCTATTTTTTTTAATTTTGCCTTGGAATATGTGTGCCGTCAAAAGAAACTACCGACTAATAACAATATCTTGTCAATAAACTCAGTACAGATGATTGCTTACGCTGATGATGTTGTAATCCTCGGCCGAAGTGAAGCTGTTATGAGTGAGACTTTCAAGTCGCTTGAGAGTGGTGCTAGAAAAATTGGTCTGCAAATTAACTACAATAAAACCAAACATATGAATGTTTCAAGAGAGGCTGAGAAGAAAGATTTGATGTGCGGCGATGAACGAATTGGGGAAGTTGAATCTTTTAAATCAAAGTTTGACTCAAACAACAGCATACTTACAGATATTAAAGCTCGAATCGCTGCAGGTAATCGAACTTTCTCCTCAATTAAACCTCTCCTTGGATCACCGTATGTATCAACTAACACCAAGCTCAAGTTATACAAGACATTGATTAGACCGGTTGTGATGTAGGGGTCACAAACGTGGACCCTTACACAAAATGACGACTCGCATTTATCTGTATTTGAGCGTAAGATCCTATGCTACATTTTTGCTCCACTTAAGACAGACGATGGAGAGTATAGAACCCGGTATAACTTTGAGATCAGATACCTTCTTGAGAGTCTTGGTATAATAGGTTGTATCCGTTCTAATAGGATTGCTTGGTTTGGGCATGTTCTACGAGCCGATTTACAGTCTGGAATGATTAGAAAAATGTACGTTAGTACCCCAGAGAGTGGGCGACCGGGTAGACCACAACTACAATAAACGACGTAGTAAACGACGTTTAAAAAAATCGGCTGCCATGGTAATTATGTCGCTCTTACGAATGACCGTGGTGAATATTCAAAGCTGATTAGCCTGGCAACGCTTCTACGAAGATGGAATGCAATTTCATATGTAAATTAAACAAATTTTTATTGTTTTGATCATTTATTTATTAAATAAAATTAAGTAATTCAGTATTCATTAGTATTCAAATCAATATAAATTTTACCTGACACCTTGGGACAACAAAAACCCATGACATCTATTACTATGGTATAGCTTGAAATAAGCTTTGATATTAATTCGTAACACATATGGGTCAAAATCATAGAGGTCAGCATTTTTCGTTTTCAAAAGTTTGAGATATTAAGTTGTTTTGTGAACAAAACTAACAAGACTAGTTTATAGAGCCATATGTTATGAATCTTTTCTGAAAAGAGTCCCGCACAAAAATAAATAATTTCGAAATTATATCTGTTAATATGAATTATGACAGAGTCGTGAATCATTTCGGGAACAATTTTAAAATCCATTTAAAACAATAATATAATTAAGATATTTAAGAATTGCCTCAATAAATTGTAATAACCATCAGCCAAATTCTGTAACTGTGAAGCGGTGAAGTGATAAAAATTTCTTCGTTTCATTTCATTAAAAAAATTATCACTTCACCGCTTCACAATTACAGAATTTGGCTGCTGTTCCTAAATTGGAAAATAATGTGATTTCTAATATTTTTACAATGAAAACATTAATTTTTTGAATTATTGTCACAATTTTGTAAATAGTGTAAATTCTGATACAAAACTTCATTTTATTTTTTACATGCTTACACTATGCTGAGTGGTAATAATATAAATCAATAAACTTCAAGGACATTTTTTGTGACGTTCCCGGAAATGATGACGATGTTCCCAGAATGATGATGGCGTTCCGTAAATGACAGTGGCGTTCCCTGAATAATCACAACGCTCCGTTTATGTGGTAATTTATACAAGAAAATAGTTTTTTTCAGTATTAAAGGTATAATGGTATTTGTACTTCAGGCATTAGGTACATGAAAATCAAAGTTTCATTTTAAAATCTAATAACAATAAATTTTGTAGTTGCAAACAAAAGACGTAAAGTATTAAGAATCTTATTAATTGCACATTATCGTTAATATGACTTGCATATTATCATTAATTGCACATTATCATTAATATGTCTGTATCTAAGGTTGCTGATCGTGCTGGAGTTTCTTGTTCTCTATCGTCGACCACAATTGCCGGCAGTTTAATTTCTCGAAATAATTTTGAAAATTGATACAATAATATGGACACATCAGCAGCTTTCTACCAGAAAATCTTAGTTACGTTCATAATCCCGGGGATAGCGTCTACTTTTTCAGGCAGTATGTTTTTAATTCCAAGTATTTCATCATTAGTGACTGCATGGAGAAAACAGTTGAATTTTTATTAAATGGACAAAATGTGCAGCTTTGTTAACATCTATTCCTCATATTACTTAATCATCGGCAGAATTTTTTAGCACTTCTCCTACGCCATCCATTGGCTCTTTACCACGCCCTGGCTCACTGAATGTCTATAATGTTGAAACGGTTATTTGTGGAAATTGGTCTATTAAAGTTTTAATCCATAAGTAAATATAAGAGCAGTTTCTATATTGGACTGTTTCCGTCCGAAAAAATGTGAAGGGTATTTACATGTTGCCTAGTACTCAATATATTCTGTAACGACTATCGCAGAGTTTATGCGACCAATAGAGTTCATACAGTATAATCCGGATGATCTAAATTATCACTTTCAGTGACAAATGAAACAGTCTCTACAGACGTATCTTTTTCGGCATACAAAATAACAATGTGGATCGATGATTGACTTTTTGATGCTGCGAATCTAATTGATTGAATACCTTTCACTCATTTTTAATATAATTCTCAGCAAAATCAATTTAAATCATCTCCGTCGTCTAAATAATTGTTCAGTTCTCTTTTAGCCCTCAAATTTTCACTAATTTCATAAACATGGTTTTCCATTGCAGAAATATCTCCATATAAACACGGAAATTGTCATTTCGGGAACGCCCGTCATGTACGGGAACGTTCCCGAAATGGCCGTTCCCGACATGATTATCTGACAAATGTTCTCACATCACGATTGACGCTTATATCGTAGATGTCAGTTGTAGAGGTTATCAACAAGTGAGCTGTAATATTAATTAGAACTATGCAAAAGTTTATTATCTTCCGAAAAACTAATCGTATAAAACTCCGTTCCCGGAGTGACAGGGAATTAAAGTACGCTGTACATATATCGAATGAAACCATTCTACCGAATAAAATCAACTAGGAGGGCCCGGCGTGCTTCGCTACGCTTATAAATAAAGTTTTTGTGTAGACATTTTGTTGCGTAGAAGTAATGATTTCAAAAAGTGGTTATGAGAAATGCTAGCATATAATTTTTAATTTTTCTTTTTAAATATATGAATGAAAAATAATCAGAACTCTAGCTGATCAGTTCGGATATATGAAAAATTAGCGATCAAATAAGTTAGAGATCAAATAAGCTTACTTGAAAATTGTGTGCAATCTAGGTGACGATAGATGTCGATTTTTTTTTTTTTTTTTTTTTTTAATAAGAAGTGTTGTGTAGTAGGAATTACAAAATGTGTCACAACAACACATAGATACCTTTTAAGACGTAGGTCCCACAACAACATGCGTCTTGAGGTATAGGTGGACGCTTTTTTTAAATCTTTGTGGATTGAAAGCACTCGAGACTATTGATTCGGGCAAAGCATTCCATGTGTACGATGTACGCACAAAGAAATCTCTTTGCATTCTATTACTATGACAGTGAGTAATCTCGACAGTTCGACCGCCCGCACACACCGATTGACGAGTAAAATGGGGAAAAACATATGTCTGAGGCATTATGGACCTGATTTCATCCGAGCACTGCTGGTGACGATATTTATAAAAAACAACGAGATCAGCAACAGTGCGACGATGTTGCAGGGAATCAAGACCTAATGTTAAATCTCGATCACCAACAATTCGTATAGCTCGCTTTTGAACAGAGTCCAAAAGAGCCAGGATAGTAACAGATGCCGCGCCCCAAACTTGACAACAATACTCCATACAGGGACGAATATAGGACTTATAAATGTGGAGTAATTGATGCGGAGTAAAATATTTTTTACATCTATTGAGGAGGCCGAGTTTTCTTGACGCGCTCTTTGCCATGGCCATTATATGATCGTTCCAGAGTAAGTCATTGGATATTGTGACTCCCAATAAACGAATGCTTTCACATTCGCGTATTTGGTCGTCACACATATTAATTGAAATATCGTTGGGAAACTCGGTCTTTGATCTGGAAACAATCAATAGCTGTGTTTTGGTGGAATTAAAATTGACCAAATTTTTGTCACCCCAATCGGCGACTTTTTTTAGGTCCTCGTTTACATTTATGGCAGCGTCTCTCCGGACGGGATTTATTCGTTCATGCATTTTACCCTTTGAAGATAGGGGGACGAATGACTTATGCAGTGTACTATCATCTGCAAAACTATTTATTGGGTTGCTGGTGATTTGCAACAGGTCGTTGATATAAATTAAAAATAAAGTGGGAGATAAAACTGAGCCTTGGGGTACACCAGCGTTAATTAATTTGGACTCAGAAGAAAAGCCATCTATAGATACCGAGATGTATCGGTTAGACAGAAAATTTTGAATCAACTTCACGACTGCGGGATGAAAACCGTACGCAACAAGCTTGTTGATCAAGTTGGCATGCCAAATTCGATCAAATGCTTTTGAGATGTCTAATGTGATCACGTACGTTTCACCACCTTTCTCAAGTATGCTATTCCAAATATGTGCCACATAGTTCAATAGATCGGTTGTTGATCTTTTGTTTCTCAAACCGTATTGGCTGTCAGATATCAAATGGTTGTCTTCCAAAAATTTGGATGTGTGTGAATTAATATAGTGCTCGTATATTTTAGACATGACTGGGAGTAAGGCTATTGGTCTATAATTTGAAATATTACATTTCGTTCCTTTTTTTGGGACAGGCTGGACATTGGCCAACTTCCAGCAGGATGGATAAATACCAGATTTATAGGATTTATAAAATATTTTGGTGAGGGTTGGTGCAAGTTCTTTTGAAAATGTTTTTAGAATAACAGGAGGAATGTTGTCCAGACCAGAAGCTTTGTTGTTGTTTAACCCCCTTAAAAGTTTTTCGACAAGTTTGGGTTTGAAATGTAATTGTTTCATATTAACTCCTGAAGACTGGGTTTGGGGTATTTCTTTGGGAGTTTCTAAAACTGTTGAATTTGAAGCAAAGCGTTCCGCGAACAATGTAGCTTTCCTTGCAGGGTCAGTAATGATTGAGTCACCATCAATGATAGGAGGGATAGAAGATTTAGTACCACAATTTAAAGAATTAATGGCACTGTAAAAACTTTTGTCAGAAATTGACATACTCGAAAGTTTTGCCGCTTTCGCTCTGTCAATCTCTGCTTTTTCGTTTTCGATTATCTGGTTTGATATTTTATTAGCCTTTAAATATTGGGATCGATTAACAGAGTTCTTTTTGTGAATCCAAATATTAAATAATCTACGTTTGTTTCTAAGAGCCAATTTGGCTGCTTTCGAAAACAAATATTGGTTTGTTATTCTTGAAAAAATTTCAATCGTTAATTTCAGATTCAACCGATAGGAATCTGATGGCGGAAAAATACGATAGGTTACGATTGGTGTTACATATGGGATGTACGATAGAAAACGTTTAAAAAATTGTTTAGTTTAACCAAAAAATTTCAATCAAAAACTTCAGATTCAGAACGATTAACAACGATAAAAATTCTATCGTAAAAACCCATTGAAACCAAATCTGAAATATCCCATAGGTGACGATAGATGCCGATTGGTTTGTTTTTCTTGAAAAAATTTCAATTGTAAATTTCAGATTCAAACCGATAGGAATCTGAAGGCGGAAAAATACGCTAGGTTACGATTGGTGCTACATATGGAATGTACGATAAAAAAAAATTCAAAACTTGTTCAGTCTTACCAAAAAATTTCAAGTCGTGATCTTCAGATTTAAAACGATTCCATCGAAAAAAAACCATTGAAACCGAAAAGTAAAAAATCCGATAGATAACGATAGATTACAATTGGTTGATTGCTGCTGAAAACATCGCAATCGTAAATTTCAGATTCAGCCCAATAGAAATCTAATGACGGGAAAATACGATACATTACGATTGGTGCTATATATGTAATGTCGGATAGAAAACGATTCAAAACTTTTTCAATTGCACCAAAAAAAATTTCAATCGTGATCTTCAGATTCAAAACGAAATTCTATCGTAGAAAAACCATTGAAACCGAAAACTGAATAATACAATAGGTAACGATAGATTACGGTGCGTTTTCTATTTGGCAGATATGAGGCTATGCGTTTAAAAGGATTAAAAACGATAGAAACGGATAGCAAACGAAAGAAAACTATTCGTTTTCATTCGATTTCTTTCGATTTTTTTTATAAGGGCATTGTTCACCACATTCTAGTTTTTCAATTTTAACCGTTTCACCTTCCACATTATTTATAAATTATAATTCAATATAGAACAACAGTTTTTATTTTTTTGCAATAATGTAACAAAGTGCACTTTTTTTGTATTACCGTTTTTCAAATTTTTTATTAAGCCGCCCAAACCTAGTTTTTTATGAAGTTAATCACTATTCAGACAAAAAAATTTACGGTTTCAAAAAAAACAAATACATAATTTAATTCAATTATTATATACCTTGAGTAATTGAATATTTCTCTAAACAAGTATTTCATATATGTAACAAAAACTTGAAGACCGAGTTTAAATATTTTGCAAAAAGCCACTTAAAAAATTTTACCTTTATTAATTTTATTTTGCTAAATGTTCTGGGCCCATAACCTGTTGAATTTGTGCGCAGGTAGAAAAATAAAACAAGTGTATATAACTTTCGATGGTTAACAGAACAATGATTTAATAAAATCTTCATATATTTATAATAGCTTAAAACAATCATTATACATAGGGATTTGTGATAACGATAAACAAGTTTTAATTAAAACGATAGCCATTAGCCATTGGCGAACTATACCTGCATTGATTATAATTAATAATTCAACAGTTTCGAACAACAGGTACTTTCCGAATATCATGAAAATTCTAGACCAAAACTGAACGAACCCAATGTGTTGCGCTTGTGTTGAAAACTGGCAACACAAGCGTAAAAGGTAATACAGAAGCGGATTCTCTATTAATAAATTGATCAAGAACTAAATGCATTGCTTTAGAACCAGTAAATTCAATCAATTTGGAAAAAGAGTCTCTCAAAATCTCAACATAATATGTTACAGGAAAAGGCTAACAAAAACTCCACCTTAGATAGCTTCAAGCATTTTTTCAAAAACATCTGTTGCACTGCGCTCCACTGCTGAAATGTCTAGAAACTAAATTGTTTTGATGCTCTTTCAAACAAGGCAAAACCAATATCATCTGAGATTTGAGTTAAACTGCTGAGATTTTAGTTCCAACAATAATTTGTTTTGCTTTGAACGACTAAGTTTATATATGTACGGTTGAATGCAAAAATTATTTTTAGTTCTTTTTCTTGTGCATTTTGGGTCTATTTTAAAACCAAAGTCTTTTCGCGATTTAGGGAATATACAGATGAATTAAAAAAATACTGAATTTGGAAACAATCAAATTTTTATTACTGAATAATAACAAAAACTTATCCCTCCAATTTAAGACTTGCATACACAGAATTTAAAATTTCTGTCATTAGTGTTGCTCCATCATTTTCACTCTGTTTTAATCCCGGATATAAATCAAACATTCGTTGTTTCCATCTTAAGAGCAATGGGTATTTCTCTTTAGTTATATCAATAAAACCTTCAATAGCAGTCACGGTTGGAAGGCATGATATATCACCCAACGTCACCGATCTGCCTGATAAAAAATCACCTGTTTCGAACAAAATTTTTTCGATACGTTCAAACGAGTTGTGCAGGTTGTCAATCATAAATGCAGGCATCGTTATTTGTTTAAACTTCATTGGTTGCTCCTGAAATAAATGGATATAAAGTTATACGTTTTTTATTTATAAAACTCAAAATTTATGTTCCAACATACAACAGCGCTCAAGAAACGTCCAAATAATAATCCTGTTTCCACATGAAGAATTGAATTAATTCTAGCTTTTATCAAAATATCGTTTGGATACAGTGAATTGTTAGGAGAGTATTTTTCTACTAAATATATCATAATTGCATGGCTCTCAAAAATAATATCACCATTATCATCCAACACAGGAATTGTTCCAGATGGATTCAATTTTAAAAATTCTTCAGTTTGATGGTCACCATTACTCAGTTGCATGTTTCTTAAAAAAAACGTAATATCAAAATTAAATGTAGATCACTAAAATTTAATAAAATTTTTTACTTAATCTCCACATTTAGTTTAAGTATTTTGATTAACAATAGCACAGCCCGACATGGGGGTGATGACTTTTTGTAATACAAAACAAGTTTACTCATATTTAATTCTTTATGTCTTTTCGATATAAGTTTATAATATCAACTAAAAATATATTGTTGTGTTCAAGAAATAAAAAAAAATTTACAGTAACTTTTAGTCGTGGTTCGTTTTTTTAACTCTCTTTGAAGTAATGTAATGTAATTCGTTTTTTATGGAAGTGTTGGAGTGTTATTTTTATTATAATTCACTCACATGTTGTATGATTAGTTATTTCATTACAAATTTTACGGTTCCCGCTAATTACTTTAATTTCAAATTTAATAAACTAAACCGGAACTTTTAACCTCCATATTTTTGGTCACAATTAGATGGGGGATCTGAAAATCAATGCTATCCGCTATGTTGGCCTAAGATTTCTGTTTACCATATGTATATGGAGATAAAAGGTTTCTGGGTAAAAGGTTTATGAGATATTATTTCGACATACCGACTCACACCCAGACTAGATTATGTCGGTTTCGATAGTTAATAATATTATACAACTACAGATTCGAAGACAACTGCCACCAACATGAAGATAATTTGCAGTCTCCGGATGACAACTATAACGAAACTATCAGCACCCATCCACCAACGGAACGGGAAGTTAGAGATGCCAAACAGAAACTCAAGAATAACAAATCTGCTGGTACAGATAATATATCAGCAGAATTACTCAAAGCAGATGTAAACACAACAGCAGAAGCTCTAACACCACTATTAGCTGATGTATGTAACGAAGGTAAAATACCAACCAAATGGAAAGAAGGTTTAACCATAACAATCCCAAAGAAAGGTGATCTAAGAGAATGCAAAAATTGGAGAGGTATATCTCTGCTCAACACAATAATGAAAATACTAGCGATGATCATTCTCGAAAGAATATCTCCATCAATTAACATGAAACTAAGAAATGAACAAGCCGGCTTTAGACCAGGAAGAAGCTGTACCGATCATATCAACACAATCCGTATTATCATTGAGCAATCAAATGAATGGAATTCACCATTGTATCTCCTCTTCGTGGACTGCGAACGCGCCTTCGACTCAATCAACAGAAGCGCGATATGGAAGACACTTTGTGAAATGGGCATCCCGAAGAAAATAGTTGATCTAATCAAGGAAATGTATCGGGATGCTGCAAACAGAATACAATACAAAGGACAGCAAGGTGATGAATACTACAACCACCGAGGAGTGAGACAAGGCTGTGTACTATCCCCGCTATTCCTAATAGTACTAGATAGTATCATGAGAAAGCTCGATGATGCAAATCCAAATGGAGTCCAATGGAATACAACAAGACGGCTCAATGATCTAGACTACGCAGATGACATCTGTCTACCTACACACACACATACGGACATGCAGCAGAAAATACAGAAGCTATCAACCCTTGCACATGAAGTCGGTCTCAACATTAATATCAGAAAAACAAAGGCTATGAGACTGAACACCAAAACGATAACACCAATTACCATCAACAATACACAAGTAGACGAAGTTGACAAATTTGTGTACCTTGGTTGTACTGTAGCAAAAACAGGACTGAAGAGGATATCAGTCGGCGTATTAACAAAGCCAGAAATACGTTCAATATGCTTCACAAGATCTGGAATGCATCCGTCCTGTCAAGAAAGACAAAGCTACGAATGTTCAATGCATGTGTCAAGTCAGTACTGCTGTATGGGTGTGAAACGTGGAAACAAACAAGAAAGATCACAAATAAACTACAGGTGTTTGTGAACAAATGTCTGAGAAGACTGATCAAATGCTTCTGGCCAAACACCATCAGTAACAAGGAACTTCTACGGCAGACAGAGCAGTTAGACATTGAGACCGAGATAAAACAAAGAAAATGGAGATGGATAGGACATACACTGAGAAAATCAGTCGAACATATAACAAGGATGTCCCTAGAGTGGAATCCACAAGGTAAAAGGAGAGTTGAAAGACCACACATGACATGAAAGAAAACGGTGCTAGCTGAAGCAAAACAAATTGGCAAGACATGGGGTGAACTGAAAGCGATTGCCCCCAACAGAGTTAGATGGTCCAGTCTAGTAAACGCCCTATGGTCCTAAATGGAGATAAAGGAAAAAAAACACATCATAGAAAAACATTATAAAATTTTATGAAACATAAACATTGGATTCAATAATAACAGACTGGATGTTTTTATAAGCCAGACTCATATTTCTAAATATTACTATGCTGCTTTATACTAAGGATAAACATCTCGTTAAAAACAAAGTTTAAAGTAATAAACAATAGTAGAGAAAACTGGGATCGTTAGGAACTAATCTTCAAATTTATAATAAATACACCATTGGAAAGGTTACACAACAACTGTTTTGTAGAATTGTAAAAAAAAATTAATTAAATTTATACTGTTATTCCTAAAGTAAAAAGTATTAGAAGAGATTGTTTAAGATCATCTCTTAAAAATCTTTTGAAAGGAAAAACTGAATTTTTAGGTAGCTTTTTTTCAAGAAAATGTTTTATTTCAGTTTGAAAAAAGAAAGAAAATTGGAGAAAATTCAATTGTAGGGTTTACAGTAACATCAATAGACATGAGCAATGCTAAAATAATAAATTTATTTTCACATTAACTTGAATCAGGATGCCGATTATGGAATGCGATTTAACTAAAATCGCTTCGCTTTCAAAAAATATTGTGCACGTACGTAAGAATATATTTCAATGTATTAGTAATAAAAATAGACCAATTTTTTCTGGGCATTATTATGTGGGCATTAATTTTGAGTGTTAACTGTATAATAACTTTATTGCTTTTTTAAACTAAACTTTAAAACACTTTGAAATTATAATTAACACTTTAATTAATTAAACGTAACAGGAAATTAAAACTTTCGCTACAAAAAAATATGTATGAACTGTCAAATGAATTTTGTTTTTATCAATCATTTTAAAAAAGTAATAGCTTTGCAAGAAACGTAATAGACAAAATACACAAAATATTAAGCTTAATACACAAAATATTAAGCCAAATCGCTTTCAAAGCGAATCGCATTCCATAATCTCCTGATCATAAATTTAATTTAGATGACCTTGAAATGAGATCTACTATTTTGAGACAGTCATTAAACTTTGACTAATTAGCTCATCTTCATAATTGTTTTTGCCTACATTATACATTAATCAAACTATTAAAAATAGTTTGATTAATGTATAATGTTACATAAATTAATAAAAGCTATTTTTAAATTAATAAAAGCTATTTTTTATAGTTTTGGCATTTATCAACTGCTTTCACTTTGGATATCAACTAGCTTATACCAACTTTGATTTCAACCTCATTATTATATAACAAAATTTATAACTGTGTAAATTTAGCTAAAGTTTATCAATTTTTCAGATAAGAATTAAGGGAATCATAAAACAGTAGGTTACAGTTGCACAAATATGTCTGCTTGGATATTTTCCAGAGCTCCACTCCCCCCTGACCGAGGACTCAGGTCTTAAAACACATATAGGTGGGCTGTTTTACCTTTATATAATGACAATCACGAGCAATCCAATCCCATGTCCTTCATTCCTTCACACACTCCTCTAAAACTGTCCGAAGCCAATATGATTGGAAGAGGCTGGATTTGAGTGGATTATTTCATTTTTCTAAGATACATGAAATTCGAGTTCCTAACAAAAAGTTTCGTGTCGCATTGTAGTCCTGGTCTACCTCAAGGTCATTCACTTCATGGAGTACTAACAAAGATTTTTTTAAAACCTCCTCACTGCGAACCAGACCGTTGAACATGCCAAAAAGCAAACCTATCGAACGGATACAACCTAATACATCAGATATCTAAAGAAGATGGTTTCAAAGTAACATCGAGTCCTACTCTCCATCGTCTGTTCCAAGTGAACCAAAAATGCAGCCTTATAGTCAAATACAACTCCCCATATAAAAACGTCGTTTTTATATCAAACAGTCCAAAAATTAATTTAACAACTGCTTGCTTTTAATCTTTTTATCGACCCATCGATTTTATATTTGATTTTATAAAACCAAAGATTGTCGATTGTAACTTGTGATTCTCGGGCAATTCCACCAACTTTTAAGTATCGCTTTGAAACAGTTAAAGTATTTCATCACCCATTGCACATGTTCGTTCGTTTTCTGCCACGAAAGCAAAGCTATCAGCAACGCAAACATTACTAGTTGATGATTTACTTCTCCGTGTGCTATTTTTCTTTTGTCTCAACAATTTTTATCAACGGCTGCGTCTTTTGTTTTACTTTGACTGAAATTGGGGCCTTATTAAACGAAGAACTAGAAACTGGATCAGATTCATATTGACGACATTTTTCAAACATTACATGCGACTCATAATTCTTTGAAGATAACATCTCGAGAAATTTCTAATTTATTTTTGTTGGCATGCCATAGACGGAAACCCCTTGCTAACTCAACGATGGTTGTTATCTCCCACTCAGCACTTCTATTTTGTTCTGGCGCTTACGGTGCTTTCTTTTGACAAATTGGATATGGTCTTGTGGATGAAATTGTGTTTATGTCAGCATTACAAAATTCCAAGCCATTATAAGTACGCAATGCGTTTATTGAAAAACCAGTTTTATTTTTTATTGACTTTATGAAATTTAAAAAAAGTTCACAAACCTCTGATATGTTTTTCATGAAAAATACAACACGATAATTAGAGTAAACATCTTTAAATAATATAAAATATCTCGAATGACCAGCACCACATGTGGTTGATTTTTCTTGAGATTTCAGAAAACGAACTACCACTGCAATAACGCTACCATCCTTACGTAATTCACATTTATTTTGATCCTACGTCAATTTAGTATATTTATCTTATGCCCGACCAGCGAAAATAAATTGATTTGAATTTTTGGTCCTTACAGTACATGAGCTAGGCGCTTAGAACTCCGGTTGTTGTTGTCATATGACCTTTGAATGTCAATATTATTTTTGCCAAAAGCCATAATCAATTATCCATTTCCAACCTTCACTGCTGTTGGAATATCAAAATCTGTGTAGTTTCTAAGCCAGTGTCTCTTATATTCATTACCATCAACTGACATCAACGCCTCAGAAAAAAAGCGGTACCATCCTTATTGGTTGATTTACTTTTATCCTGACCTTTCATAGTACAATCCTGCATCCAATGCACAGGCACTATGACAGTTATTGAAGCTTGATGGTAAAAATATCAAACTTTTCATTATTATGAACACGGAATCAGAAAGTCTTCATTGAAAACCTTCAACTGCTGATCAAAACTTCTTATTTAGAAATATGAGGGACAGTGTTTTCAAGCGAATCTTTTGTGAAACTGTAAAACAGCTGTTGAAAAAAATGAACACTAGAATTCGATTTCTGTTCATACATATTATGTAGCTTTATCCACATATCATCAACAGGACTATAATTAATAATATGCAGCATCGATTGCATATTAGCCATCTGATTACATCGGAGTTGCATCGGTGCCATCTGGTTTCAAGATAAAAACATTATAGTATGGTATAGTGCGTATACCGAAAAAAACAATTTTTACGCCTCACCACAATTTACAAATGTACCGAAACAATTGCCACGCACTTGAATTTAATCGCAATTACCACGTATCCCGATTGCCAATTTAATTAGATCACTAATTTATATTCGAGCCCATAACCTATTTAACAGAACTTATTAAAACACTTAAAAAAAGTTCTAATAATAAAGAAAAAAAAGACTCAAAGAGATTTTTTATTCTAATGGATGTGTTTTTCAAGACGAATTTTATACAAAGCAAAAACATGTTCTTATATTTAGAAATGGTTAATACAATATTACAATATGTATATTGTATATATAGAGGATGAACATTATATTATTTTAATTCAAAATTTTAAACAAAATTCAACGACTTTTCAACTGCATTACGTATACATTAATGAAAATTATACATTCACCGAAGAACCATTCATTTTCTTTTGGTACTTGGATCAACAACAGTTATCAAAAAAATAAAATTCATTTTGCTTATCTAAACAATTTTTATATTCATTAGAAATAATTTCTTATTAAATACAAAACTTCTTTTCAACTTCCATTTTATGACATTCTATCCTTCATAAACATATTTTAATCGTTATAAAATACAAATTCATTATGCAGTATTTATATGCGTTTTTGTTGTCCCAGGGTGAGATAAAAAGTGTAACGAAAGAAAATGCAAATAGTTTTTCTTTGATATTTTTTGTGATGAACTCTTGACGGTGCTTTGTTCTGGTTTTAATAATTTTGTTTTAGAAAAATATGAGTTGGATTCGAGCAGTTGAATTTTGATCGTTTCGCGAATGGTTAAAATTTTATGAACAAGTCCGGTGTCAGTTTTATGATAGTTTATATTTTTTTTGTTACAATTTTTCATTGTATAAATTTAGGACCAAAAATTGTCATTTTTTGTATAAATGAGTTATCATAATCTAACCGTACAAGCCAAATATGTACCAGAAAAAAATCAAAAAAACTCGATCTTAAGTAAAAATTTACTAAAACGTAAAAGAATAACTTTTTCAGTTCGACAATAAAAAATAGTTCCACAATAATTCCACAAACAAATTTCATTTAAAAAAAAAATCGGTCAAAAAAATTTACATAAAGTTTGTAATGATTCAGTTTGCAACCTGAACTCTATAAAAATTAAAAAGGTTTTCTTAAACAAAGTTGCCTGGTTTTGCATTGAAAAACTAAAAAATATATAGTTGGCGAGGAATTTTTTTTTTTGAAAAGAAAATACGAAACAAAATCGAGAAAAAAATATTGCGACGCTGATGCATAGGCTGACTTCAACCACAGCTCTGAAAACATAGTGTTCTGGATATATAATGAGCTAATATCCATAAAATACTTTAATTAAAAGCTAACCAATATTATGGACTTCGTAGTTCTAATAATAAAAATATTAAAGCAGGCAGTAGTATCCCAACAAACATAAATTCTGTTGTACGAGAAAAAGTAAAAAAAATTTTATCGGAAGTGACAAAGCGGAAGTTAGGATGCAGAACTGTTGTAAACCGTACTAAATGTGTATGTACCAAATTTCATCCAACTCGATTATCAGGTACAGAAGTTTTTGAGCTTCCAAAATAACAGGTGCTTGGAGGACCCCCTACCACTTTGTTCACTATCGCTAAAAAAGCTAATCAGTTCCTTGCCATACATATTTGCATCTTTTTGCAAAGTGTAATCAAAATTACTTAACGAACGAATGTTGTATGCTTCCAACAAACATTGAAACAATAAACAGGTGTTCGGGAGGACCCCACCACTTATCCCAATATTGTCCAAAAACTAGTCAATTCTTTGTCAATAAAGTCTTTATCTTTTTTCAAAGTGCCATTAAAATTGATTAATAAATGAAATCTGTATGCTCCCAACAAACTTAAAAAACAAAGTGTGAAAAGTCAGCATTTGTATGGTAGACCCCCCACCACTTTGATCAATGTGTTCCAAAACATGATAATTATCTTTTCACACTTATTGGAACCCTATTCCATAAGTTTGATCATAATCACTTCATTATTGTAGGCTGTAGTGTGCATAAAGACACTGAAAAAACTTCAAAAAAGTACAAAAAAAATTTTTTACAGGAAGTAAAAAACCGGAAGTTGGGATGCAGAACTATTGTAAACCGTACTACATACTCATGTACCAAGTTTCATCCAATTCGCTTATCAGGTACAGAAGTTATAGAGCTTTAAAAAAAACAGGTGCTCCAGGGACCCCCCACCACTTTGTTCACTATCGCTCAAAAACTAATCAGTTCTTTGCCATACATGTTTGCATCTTTTTCCAAAGTGTCATCAAAATTCGTTCACGAACGAATGCTGTGTGCTCACAACAAACATTGAAAAAAGTGTGACACATTAAACAGGTGTTCGGGAGGACCCCCACCACTTATTCCAATATTATCCAAAAACTAATCAGTTCTTTGTTACTTAAGTCTCCATCTTTTTGTAAAGTGTCATTAAAATAAATTATTGAATGAAGTCTGTATGCTCCCAACAAACTTAAAAAACAAAGTGTGAAAAGTCAGCATTTGTATGGTAGACCCACCACCACTTTGATCAATGTGTTCCAAAACATGATAATTATCTTTTCACACTTATTGGAACCCTATTCCATAAGTTTCATCATAATCACTTCATTATTGTAGGCTGTAGTGTGCATAAAGACACTGAAAAAACTTCAAAAAGTACAAAAAAATTTTTTTTACCGGAAGTGAAAAACCGGAAGTTGGGATGCGGAACTATTGTAAACCGTACTACATACTCATGTACCAAGTTTCATCCACTTCGCTTATCAGGTACAGAAGTTATAGAGCTTTCAAAAAAACAGGTGCTCCAGGGACCCCCACCACTTTGTTCACTATCGCTCAAAAACTAATCAGTTCTTTGTCATACATGTTTGCGTCTTTTTCCAAAGTGTCATCAAAATTCATTCACGAACGAATGTTTTATGCTCCCAACAAACTTAAAAACTTTGTGGAAAAAACCACCTGTTGTATGGTGGACCCCCCAACCCTTTATCCAATGTGCTCCAAAAGCTGATAAAATCTTTCTTATGTTATTTAAAAGCTTTTCGCAACGTTTCATGAAAATCAATCGGTAATTGTAGGCTACAGTAGGGATAAACACCTGAAAAAAAAACTTTTTAACCGGAAGTGACAAACCGGAAGTTGGTATGCAAAAATATTGGAAACAGTACTAAAACTTTATATACTAAGTTTCGATAAGATCATAGCCCGGAATCAGAAGTTATTTAAGATTTAAACTTAGAGGTGTTCGGGAGACCCCCCGCCATTTTGTCCAAATTTGAAATGAATCCAGATCTACCACCAACCCACCCACCCACACACAGACGTACACCAAAATTTTTTTTGGCTATTTAGATAGAGGATGGTGTTGTAACCACGTGACTTTATTGAGAGGGAAAACTTCACTAATTAAAACGCAAATAAACTTAACAGACAACAGTAGTTTTTTTTATTTTTATTTTAATCTTTATTAATTTTTTAATGTTTAAAACTGATTCTTCAAACACTTTGAGCTGATTTCTTAAACTGTTTCTTAACTATTTCTATTTTAAACTGACTAAATAATATAAATTAACTGACCGACTGATTGACTGAAATGACTTACGGAATTAATTTTACTGACTCTAAAAAACTGACTTTTACTTATAACTGATTTTTACTTATAACTATGAAAAACTCTTAATTTCCGACTTTCCGAATAATATATTTTAACTTAATAATATTAATTAACTGACCGACTGACTGATATTTTACTACTCTTAAAATCTAACTTTTTAACTTATATATACTTTTTTCTTAAAACTAAATATTTGTAAACAGTACACATTAACATTAGTTGTAGCGAAGATTTCTAACATCATCAACTTCCTATTTATTTACGAAAAAACATTTAAAATTTATTTGCAAAAATAAAACTCAAACTAAACTATCTTTATTGTGACTCAGCAAGGTAAAATATTTAATATTATAAATTTTACCTTGAGAATCAACAACAAAACAATTTAATTTTTGCATTACTTTGTAAATAAATTAAATACACCGAAATAGTTGATGATGGGATAATCTGTGCTACAACATCCTCCATTTTTTAGAGAATTTTTTATTTTTTAAAAAATTTATCTGTATTTCTTTTTCTTAAACTATCAATTTACAAATAACTATTTATTTACAAACATAATAAAAACATAATAAAAACATAATTTTTCTTTTATTAAATTTTATTTGAACTTGACTTTTCTTTTTTAAAAACATTTTTTGTTTGGTTTCGTTTTTCATTAATAACAAAAAAATGACATACTACATACTATGTATTTACAAAAACGTTTAATCAAAATTATTAAAATTTACGATAATACTAAGATTGGGCTAAATGAAAATTCATATATGTATAACAATATTTATTAAGATAAAATGAATAATGTCCTTCCATTTTTTAGAGAGGTTTTTATTTCTTTAAATTAACATCTGCAACAACTTATTACGAAAAAAATAAACACATGATTTTTATTTTGCTATTAAATTTCAGTTGAACTTGACTTTGGAAGGTAATTAAAATTAAATAATTAATAAAAAAAATTTTTTTTTTTTTGGTGTCATTTTTCATACACAAAAAAGAATTCACATACTTAAATTACTATTTAGAAACCGTTTAAACAATATTATTAAAATTACGCTGGGTTTCATTTTTCATAAACAAAAAAAAATTCACATATGTACTGAAATTACTATTTAGAAAAATGTTTGAACAAAATTATTAAAATGGAAAATACATATAACAATAGTTATCAAGCTAAAATGAATGGTGGTTCGTTAATATTTATCGTGGATAGATAGGCTTGCCACCTATACGTTTTTGGAGCGTATAATACGTTTTTTTTATCAAAAATATTTGTGAATACGCTATACGTACGTTTTTTGAAAATATTCAAAAATATACGCTTTTTTGGTTATAAATAGTTAAATTCAGTTATTTTCATTAATATGTATCCTAAATGAATTTTCCCCTTATTAACTGTAATGAATTGCAGAGAAAAGTGGACTGAATATTTTAAAATCAACACAAACGCACTTGAATGACTTAAAATTTGCAAATTTGTGTTTGCAGGCCAGTTAATAATTTTAATTGTTTTGTTGAACGCATTTTTAGCGTGATGGGGAAATATATGGACTTACAACTCAAAAGGCTTCATACCGATATGATGAAATCAGAATTATTTAAGCATTTCAATTACAGATGAGTTGCACTGAATTTGCAAATTTTTTTAAGAAAAACGATAAGTCTAACAAAAAATTGATCGAAGCAGCAAAATCGAACAAAAAATACAAAATTAAAGCTTACATTAAAAATTTGGTTCATTCCTATACCATTTGGTTACTATTTATAAAATTTTTAACTATGTTATTTATTATATGTTATTTAGTCAATTAAAGTAAGACATTTTTTTAATATATTTATTTTGTATATATTGTTATCGTTTTACTTCGGTCTGAAAGACCTAAGTACCGTACTGTTCCGTATAATGTAGCATGGTACACTATTCTAATTTTAGACATTTCTACATATACAAATGGAGAAAAAATAATGAACCAGGTACATTATACGGAATTGCCCGAATAATGCACATGGAATATTATTTGGATAAAACAGTTATTAAAAAAATAAAAAATAAATCATTCTTTTATAACAAAATTATTTTTTTATGAATTACTCATTTACAAAAAAACAAACGATTTCAGAATTTCCAAAACTTTCAAAATTTCATATAGTTGATTCAAACATCAAACATAAAAAACTTAATTCAGTTGGGAAAACTCATAAAACAAATATGACTAGCTACCACTATTTTAATCTGAATCAACTTTGCGGTCCTTTGAAGTCTTTTCAATACTAGCCCAGAATAATTCGTCCTACTCAACCGACTCAACCTATTTTATTTACAAAAAAAAAGAACCGACATGAACAAAATGCTAAGAGTTTTCGATTCTACAAAAAACCTGATTTTTTTTGCACTTTTTTTCAGGTCACATTCTTTCTGTTCCATTCTCGAAAAAATGTTGACATGAAAAAATTTGCGTTTTCTTTTCTCGATTTGAATGCACGCTTTAAACTTTTTGAGGGCAATTTTTTTGCATTTTTTTTTGCCTTTTCTCAAGGGACGATGCAAAAATGTTGCCTTGTATAATATATTAATATATTAGAAAAAATAAGAAAAAACATATTTTTAATGGTGTAATTTTCTTAAATAAAAATATTTAAATTGTTTAAACATAATAATATACAATAAATAATTGAATTACTTTATTTTGTCAATCAAATTTGACAAATCTAAAAAATTTTACTATTTTCTGTTCGATTCTCAAGTATTTTGTGGGTAAAACTGAAAAAATAAATGCAAAACTACAAAAAAAATGCAAAACTGAAAGAGTTTTGCAAGTTCTGAGGTCAAAACTTAAATCTAGAAACGTAAACGCATAAACGTATAAATTTTATTTGAATTGACTCGTTCGTATATAAAGAAAATGTACACATAAAATACATAGCCCATAGGTACCTAATATTTTTACAATATCCGTTATTCTGGGTAAAAATTTAATACGTATGTTGAAAAAAAAATAATGTTTGAAAAAAACAAATATTAGAAAATATGGGATAGAGAACTTTTTTGAATTAAAATATACTGTACCTGGTACACTATTCGAGTGTCTAATTCCGAATAGTGTACCACTGGTGTACTATTTTGACGGGTACATTATTCGGAACTGTACGGTATTGCATTCATGAGCCAAAAGTAAAATTCTTACCCCACTTTTTATGGCATTTCTCGACGTTTTAGGACCTACTGATTCTAAAAAAGCAAAACAAAAAAATGTATGTCTGTCTGCCGGCCGGCCGTCACAACCTACGAAATCTAGAAAACCGCTGGACGGATTTCAAAATTTTTTTTCTAGAAATAGGTTTACTCAATGGAAAGAGCCGAAAGGACGATGTGTTCGATAACTGTACCGGAAGTGTGTCAAAAAAATCATCAAGTGTCTCAAATCAAGGAAATTTGCAATTTTTTGCTTTAAAAACTTTCATTTTAAGTGATTACGAGTAGGAACATTGAATTTGGAGAAATCTTGATTGTCGGGATTGGTATGTGAGACCAAAATCTAAATTATTGCATTATAAGTTTGTCAAAAAAAGATTGTTGTCAGAAGAAAGATTTTTATTTATTTTTTTACCCAATTTTTTGTAAAAAAATAAAATTGATTAGTTGTATGATATGAACTTTTATTATTATTATTGAGAATTATAGCATTATAAGTTTGTCAAAAAAATGTTGTCAAGTGTGTCAAAAGAAAGATTTTTATTTATTTTATTACCCAATTTTTTGGAAAAATAAAATTAATTATTTGTACGACATGAAATTTTATTATTATTATTGAGAATTATAAGTTAGTCAAAAAAATAATGTCAAGTGTGTCAAAAGAATGATTTTCATTTATTTTTTTAGGAAAAAATAAAATTAGTTATTTGTATGAAATGAAATGTATAATGAACATGAAATTATTATTGAGAATTTTATTGCATTATAAGTTTTTCAAAAAAATATATTCAAGTATGTCAAAAATATGATTTCATTTATTTTTTTAGATAATTTTTTGGAAAAAAAATTTAGCTGTTTGCTTACGTAAACATAATTGAACATGGAAATTTTTGAATTTGTGATAGTTTTTGAAATATTTTTGGAATTTTGAAACTTCAATTTTTGATTTTGTAAGAATTTATGGAATATTTTTAGAATTTTGAAAAATTTTAAATTTTTGATTTTATTATAAATTTTATAATTTTGGAAAAATTTTCAACATTTCAATTTTTGATATTGTTATAATTTTTGCAATATTTTTAGAATTTTGGAAAAAGTTTGAATTTTTGAATTTTAAAGAATTTTTGAAATATTATTAGAGTTTAGAAAAAGTGTAAATATATGATTTTATTCTAATTTTTGGAAGATTTTGAGAATTTTGAAAAAAAATTTTTATATTTTATATATATTTTTAGAATTTCGAAAAACGTTTCAATTTTTGATTTGTAAGAATTTTTGGAATATTTTTAGAATTTTGAAAAATTTTAAATTTTTGATTTTATTATAATTTTAATAATTTTGAAAAAAGTTACAATTTTTGATTTTGTTATAATTTATGCAATATTTTTAGAGTTTTTGAAAAAAGTTTTAATCTTTTGATTTTGCAATAGTTTTTGGAATATTTTTGTTTGAAAAAAGTTTGAATTTTTGATTTTATTTAATTTTTACAATATTTTTGGAATTTTGAAAGAAATATGAATTTGTGATTTTGAAATATTTTCTTGAAACGCTAAATGGACAGGTTTTTGAGTAGTTTGCTGATTGTATAATCTTTTCACTAAATTATGTTAATTTATGATCAGTTATAATTTTCCGACAACGTATTGATGTTTCGTGTTAGTTTTGTAATGCACATCTAAACAGAGATAAAAAATACTAAAGTTCATGTATTTTTAACAAAAGTAACAAAAAGTTATGTTTGATATATGTACATCGCTGCCCAAAACTAAAAACCATGTCCTCATAAAAGTTTTTGCCGAAAACTATATCAAAATTATTAACCCAGACCGAAGTCTTGATATCTCAGAGCTGTGAGACTTTAGCCCCTCCATATTTTTCCAATTAACTTATAAAATAAATAAAACATATGAGTAAAAAAAATTCTTTTAATTATTTTATTTCAAAATATATATGTATACGCTTTTGGAAAAATTCAAAGGTGGTAAGCCTATGGATAGAGGTTTTGTAATTCTATTTCTGAACATTTACTGTCTGCTTGATTTGTTTCGGAACAGATGGTTTTAGGTATAGTCTTCGGAGTAATGGAATGGTTTGTAGATGGTCTAGATTCAACTCGTAATGCTATGAGCTTTCTCTTTAGACGTTTAAAAACAGAAATATTCGCTAATATTATAACAACTACTGTCAATAAGGTAAGAGCTGTCAGTGAGTAAATTATTAGTCCATTAGTACGTATTGTTTTTTCATGATGAGTTAAAAGTCTCTCGTGTTCGGTTAGATTTAAATGTTTCTGTAAATTTCTTAGTTCCGGGTTAACTAACATCTAATCTGTGTTAAACTCGTCCTTGTTCGAGAAGATTACGTTCTTCTTTTCGATGGTTTGTCTCTCTGGGGTTCGCAACTTTTGAGTCGACCATTTGGGATAGGGTACTGCATGAAATTTGGGTTGTACGATTTCAAAAGCTTTCTCTTTCCTACCTGTGACGGGAAGCAAAATATTTGAAGTTTGAATTTCGCAGTTTGTGTGAAAAGTAATTATTCCTTGCTGCACAATATTCTCAGATATTGGGTTTTTATGTTCACATTTAATAAGAATTGTTCTAGTATGTTGTAACATAAACAAGCAAGAGTTTGTTTGTGTCATTCGCACGAAAATGTCACTTTCGAAATGAAATGGTCTTGTTTTACAACTTGTTTTCTCGCGTAAAGGATTACTGAAAAGTTCCAGAAGACAGTTTCCCGTAGTGCTTAGAATTTTGGGATTATTCTGTTGACAGAGTTTTACAGAGGTTTTGAAATCTATTGTCACCGTTTTACATAATAGATAGTCTGATGTACTTAATATAATAAAGATATTTTTTAGGTCTGTACTAGCCAAATATTCGCCGTTAAGGTCTAATGTGTTGAAATTTCCGTCTGTAGAATGAAAAGGTAACAAGTATGTTTTGAAAAGATTGTAATTCGTTAGTTCCGGTAATAGTACAGTGATTCGTATTAATATTCCATTCATGTATCTAAAATAGTCAATTTTTAAGATTTGTTCGAGAGTGTTTAAATTTAAGAAGTTTTTATTTATCTCAGTATTTAACGAGACTTTTGTCATAAATGCAGAAAGATCTTTGATTTTTATTATTAATGGGTGTAGCTGATGGTTTCGTAAGGACTGGACTATCGATATAGCGGTATTTTGCTCTTTTTGGATCTGTAGTAATTTTAGTAGGATGTATGTGGATATTTCATTGATTTTAATTTGAATTCGGTCTAAATTAAGTGTCGTTCGGAAATCTGTATTCAGGTTACTAATAATATTCAGTTCATTTAATTTACATACACATTTGATTTATATTCTATAACTAATCGTGAACTGGTTAATTGTTCTGTCTGTACCAGTTTCTTTTCCAATATCTACTATAGTATGTTTTACCGGAAAAAATTGCGGAAAGGTATTTGGAAATTTGAATGAAAAGTATTTGCATAGACTCTTAAAACTATTTAAAGGAAAAAACTTATCTGAATTTTGTAGTTCATTTATCGGTGAAGGAAAAAGTTGCACATCAGTTTGAACAAAATGGTTTACCTGTTTCCATACTTTAAAACTCAATAAAATAATTGTGAATATGAGAGATAAAAACACTGTTAGAAATTGATCCGAAATATCGTAATGCTTCGCTATAGATTTGTTTCGGGCTGAAAGATGAGTATTTCTTGAACAATGTCCACTTTTTGATGTAAGTTGATAATTTTTAGACCAATTTTTATCGCTTATTCTCTTGCCATGTAAATGGTCTAAATCATCAGTTGATTTAAAATTAATATTGTTCTCATTTGTATTTGGAATAACTTTATTCGTTTTGATTTCTGTGAATGAGTTGTCGGAATTAATAATATTTCCAAGATTTCCATTGAAATTTGTGCTACTGTTTTGTCTTAAGGCGCTCGATTGTGAAATCATAGGTTTTACTCGTATTATAAGAGGTTTTTCTGTCTTTGTGCTGTATGTTTTAAATTTACTACTTACTAACTTGCTACTATCAGTTAATTTAAACCGTGTTGATATGTTTGGTGCGTTCTCTGTCAATTTATTATTTAAAGCGTTAATGATTTCAGCTAATTTTTCGATCTCTCTATCTCTAGCTTGCAGAACATTTTGAATTGAATTTAATTCATTCTTAACATCTGTTAATTTGTTTGTCTGAGTTTCGAATTGTCTAATTGTGTTTTTATTGTTAACGTGTTTTATATGAAGCAACGAAATTTGTTTCTTTAAATTAAAGTTGTCAAGTTTCAAAACCTCATTTTCTTTTAACTTTTCTATAAATTGTAAATTAGATGAATTTAGTTTATATTCATAATTATATTCATTCCGTAAAGTTTGAAGTTTTGCTTGTGTATCCGTTAAACTGAATTTTAATTGATTTAATGTAAGTTCGTTGTTGTGTAATTTTGTATTAGATTCATTTAAATCTTTAGTTAACTTAATTCTCGAATTATTTAATTCATCGAGCTCTGCTAGTTTTTGATTTAATAAAATTTTGTACTGGTCCAGTTCACGGTCTTTGGTTATCTCGATGTTTTTCAGTTTCTCGATTTCGGTTTTGTATTCGCTGTTTTCTTTAGTCAACTTGTCAATTTTAAATTTATATTGTTGATTTTCTGTTTGCATTTTATCACATTCTGTGATACTTAGAGTCGATCCCTCCGGACTTGTAAATACAGTATTATATCTGTTAAAACTGTTTGTGTTTGTTGGTTTGTATATACTGTCTGAGAAAGGGGGTTTGACAATAAGGTTAGGCAACTGAGAATTTGGAAGTAATAAATTATTACACGGTATGTGCTGACTTTGATTTGTAAGTGATTGTGGTTTTGTATGAGCAATTGTGTGTTGTATAGTGTATAGAGGGTGTAAAAAGTTGGGGTTGTTTCCTGATCCAAATAACAAATATTCCGTCTGTATTGCTTTGTCAATTAAAGTTTCAAGATCTTTTGCTACAGTACTGATAACACTTTGTCTAACTGCTAAGTTATGTAAACCTATTCTAAAAGTGTTAATTGCATATTCCTCTATTTCTTTAAGAAACGATTCGTTGTTCACTGGATATTTGGTTTTAACGGCATTCTGTGTTTTAAACATAAGCATTTGTAGACGTTCAGAATATCGTAATACACTTTCGTGTTTTAACTGTCTACAGTTTACTAATTCGTTTGTTAAGCTTAATATAGATGTGGTGGGCAAATAATGTTGGCATAATATACTCTTTAACTCTGACAGTTCTGTTAAAGGTTTTAAATTGCTGAGAAGCATAAAGTTTCTCCACGAAAACGACTGTAAATATAACTCATGAAAACGTGTTTCTGTTCTACATTAAGATTTTCATAAATTATATTACAATTATACAGAAATATTTGTAAATTTTCGTGCAAAGCTGGCGTTTGTTCACCGCTAAATATTGGAATTGTTTGAACTTGTTTGAATATTTCTGAGTTTGACATTTTATTAATTTTGTTCAAACGTGTTTCCGAAATCATTGAATCTAATACTAATTAAATCTAAAATATCACTATTACTACTAGACACACTACCTGTGGATCCCACGGTGTTCCTGGTTGGCCTCCGAAATGCTGCTCTGAATGCTTCTCCTCTGCTCCTTAAATTGTAAAAAACGGAGTCTTTACTGTCACTGGATACACTCATCAATTTTGTTAATTTTCGAAAATTTTCTCTTGTTGCACTGCACTAAATTGTATTGTTCACTGTCTTAAAAGTTCACTGGTTTTTCTTCTGAATTTCACTGTTTTTAAAATTTAAAGAAATTCACTGTGTGTTTTTTTTTTAAATTCTTGTTTCCCTTAATTTTTTCGTGGTTTTTTTTTTTTTTAAATAGTTCTTAATATTTTGTATATTTTTTTCCTTTGCGAAGGATATTACAACAAAAAAGGACTACCGGCTGCGCCACTGTTGTAACCACGTGACTTTATTGAGAGGGAAAACTTCACTAATTAAAACGCAAATAAACTTAACAGACAACAGTAGTTTTTTTATTTTTATTTTAATCTTTATTAATTTTTTAATGTTTAAAACTGATTCTTCAAACACTTTGAACTGATTTCTTAAACTGTTTCTTAACTATTTCTATTTTAAACTGACTAAATAATATAAATTAACTGACCGACTGATTGACTGAAATGACTTACGGAATTAATTTTACTGACTCTAAAAAACTGACTTTTACTTATAACTGATTTTTACTTATAACTATGAAAAACTCTTAATTTCCGACTTTCCGAATAATATATTTTAACTTAATAATATTAATTAACTGACCGACTGACTGATATTTTACTACTCTTAAAATCTAACTTTTTAACTTATATATACTTTTTTCTTAAAACTAAATATTTGTAAACAGTACACATTAACATTAGTTGTAGCGAAGATTTCCAACACCATCAACTTCCTATTTATTAACGAAAAAACATTTAAAATTTATTTGCAAAAATAAAACTCAAACTAAACTATCTTTATTGTGACTCAGCAAGGTAAAATATTTAATCGTCGCAAAAACAACCAAAAGGCTGTAAAAAAGCCGCGCCATGTTTTTCTTTAGCTTGAAACTATCATTTTAACTATAAAAAATTAAATTCTTGTATCTTATTCTTTACAAAAACTTCCCAAATCATACAGCACTAGTTATAAAATTTCTTAATGGCATTTTGTTTTCTAAACATCTAGCTATATTATGTAATTTAAGTAATGCTCTAGAACTACATATCATAATTCTAAAATATATAATAAATATGCACATATATTAAAATTTATTTAAGCAGAGGAAATATAATTTATTTTTTTTTTCTATAAAAAAACCGCTCACTTTCACTTACATATTTCTTGAACAAAAACCTTGGTGCGACCTTTTCTTAATATGACAATAAAGCCAACCGCATAGTGACTATGGTTGACTCATAATAAACATTATATTGAAATAACCATTGATTAAATAGCAATCTTAAATGAATATCAATGAATGTTAAAATTCAGTATGAAAAGAAATTTATTGATAATGTTATTTCATAGTCATCGTTATATTGTTATCGTTGCCATTTGCTAGATATTCTTACAGCAAATCATGTCTTATATAAAATTAAGCATACCGTAATAATATAAAGGGAATTTCAAATAGATTACTATACTTCAGGAAAATTGTAGAAAATATGATACTGACTTAATTAATATAATTAGAAGTCCACTGTTGAATTCATCGGCTTTTCACAGTCGTCTGAAAATAGACCTTAGGAATAAAATTATTAAATTATTTGAGAAAAGGTCGCGCCAAGGATTTTGTTCTAGAAATATGTAAGTGAAAGTGAGCGGTTTTTTATAGAAAAAAAAAAATAAATTATATTTCCTCTGCTTAAATAAATTTTAATATATGTGCATATTTATTATATATTTTAGAATTATGATATGTAGTTCTAGAGCATTACTTAAATTACATAATATAGCTAGATGTTTAGAAAACAAAATGCCATTAAGAAATTTTATAACTAGTGCTGTATGATTTGGGAAGTTTTTGTAAAGAATAAGATACAAGAATTTAATTTTTTATAGTTAAAATGATAGTTTCAAGCTAAAGAAAAACATGGCGTGGCTTTTTTACAGCCTTTTGGTTGTTTTTGCGACGATTTGACTGTTTTTTGTAAAGTTATAATATAATATGGGAGAATCAAATTATTATTATCCATATAAAATGTTTTCTACAGAGAACTTTACTCTCGATTTTTTATCAATCTATGACCTAGGTGCAATATTTAAAAAAAAAAAGTATCGTTTTTATGTAAACAGGTCTCAACTCATGACATGAACAACTCATGAAAAAGTAAAAGAAATATTCGAAAATAAGTCTAAAGCAATGCATTCGAAAATTAATAAAATTATTACATACAACGGAAACACACACATAAAAACTATTGTCTTTGACTAATAATTTTAAAAAATTAACATAACAATTTTATAAAAGATCTTGAGGATAGCATAAAAGCTCAAATCGATTGTTATTTACTCAAAATAAATAATAAACAAAACAACATTGTGCGAAAAAAGATGTGAAATTAAGTGTTTCGCAATTAAACAATTTTTTTAAAAATTCTTGATTATGTTCAGCCAAGTACCATTGGTGTCTTCCATAAACTTTATAGTCTATGATTGACTGAAAGTTTTAAAAAATTTCAATTTTTACGGCTATATATCACCTCAATCTCGAAATCAACACATATTTGTCATTTTCGCCTTATCTTACCACATAAATATACGTAAATACATATATTTTCATTTTCAGTGAGAAAGTCGTTGTGAATAATGGATATTAAACAATCAAGTCCTCACCATAAGGGTTATGTTCTATTTTTTCAAAGTACGGAACCCTTAAAATAATAATAAAATTTTCTCAAATTCTTTTCTTTATATCTCATAAAGCTTAAAAACACAAAATTTTAAAGCCTACTAAATTATTTTTTAATCTCATCACTTCAAAATAACTACCAACGTTCTAAAATAAAATGAAATAAAAATTAAAATTTATTATCGATATAACATTTGTTGGGTTCTCTCTGATAACAAATTTACATAATAGACCAAATACATGTTTTCACAACATCGTTTTCTTAACACATCAATAATAGGTCTCTTTACTGAAAGCATAGTCTAAACTAAATATATTATTTTTTCTAATATCTTTATAATTACCAACTTCCATTTAATATATTAATAAAACATTTGATGGGTTTTCTGGATACAAACATATATTTGTTATCGAAAACAACAATATGTTTGCAAACTAATCTGGGTTCGTGTTTAAGTTTTTTAACTGTTGTTAAATATTACCAATATTGAGGGATAATAAATTTCAATTCGCATAATTTTGTGTTTTTCAATTCTGTACATTTGGTTGGTTTTTGAAAATTCGCCAAAATGATACTAAATTACTACATTCATATCAATGCTACCAATTTGTAAAAACATTTTAATTTTACTAAAAGTTTGGGAAAGCAAAATTTTGATTTTATAAACTTTCAGAAAAAAGCATGAATGCTGACTTTTTTTTTACTAATGAGAAACATAGAGTTAAATAAGATATACTTTTATTGATAACTTTGAATACAGTTGTAGAAAAAATGCAAATTATTCGAAATGAAAATTTTAACCTTTAAAACCTATTCGGTGCACAGTATATATACTAGTAGTGTCTTTCAAAACATGGCGCGCAAGACACTACCGCGTCTCTTGATATTATAAATTTTACCTTGAGAATCAACAACAAAACAATTTAATTTTTGCATTACTTTGTAAATAAATTAAATACACCGAAATAGTTGATGATGGGATAATCTGTGCTACAACAATGGTCCAAAACAAAAGATAAAATAAAATTTAGGGTATGTAAGATTTTTTTTTTTCACGATAGATTGCATTACTTCGCACAATTTAAAATTGTGGTGAAGTAAAAATTGGAAGATAATTCAACGAAATATACTATTTACAACGCGTTTGAAAGAAATAGTAATATATGCGACATTAGGATGGATTAAAACGCATGTACAACCGATTTTATGATGCTTTCGTATTACGAAGTAGTAAATTACAACCGTTTTACAGTAGAATTACATATAGCGGAAAGAAGAATTGATAAAAACAACTATATAAAAAAAATAATATGTTTTGAAGACAATTTCAAAGCTGATTGTAGGATATAATTTTAGGATAACAAGACGAATTGACAAATATGCACAACTATTTGAGGTTTGAAAACATTTAGAGCAGTTATGGTTTGAGGCCCGGAGAATTCAAATTCATGCAGTATGACGAAGCAACGCTGGTGGAAACGCAGTGTGAACCAATAATAGGGTATTGTAAATAAAAGATTATTGTTAATTTTTTTATGCTAAGAATAACTATGTATAACGGAAACTATAAGAAAATATGACTATAGATTATGGATAAACGAGAACTTGTTATGAACCACGCGTGATATGCAAAATTGTGATATATGAGGAAATAGAAACTTCCTGAATCGGTAACTTTACCGTACTATGTCATCATACTCCAGTCTATATAACACCGTTCGAGCACAATTTAACTTTCAACTTTTTTGTTTGTTAAAAAAGTTCGAGCCACCCTGCTTCTAAACTAGTGAGAAAATAAAAAAGTAATAAACACATGTTAATTTTTTTTATTATAATAACGATCATCAAAGTTTCAAGAAAATCGGAGCATTTTTTTAAAATAATAATTTTTCGCTCAAAATTTTTCAAACAAATCGTTCAACGAAACATAAAATTTTTTTAAACAAATAAAACCTTTAGGGGTTAAAAAACTGTGAACTTCAATTCAAACTGTAAGTTGCACTTTGTTGACCATAATTCAAAAATAACTGAAAAATTTTATACAATTGTTGTTGTTTTTTCAGTTATTTCATCCAAGCCGAACGCACATGATATCTCATAAGACTGGGCTGTAAATGATGTTTTTATCTTTTCTCATTCCCATTCCCTTAATAAATACGATTATGAGTATTTTACATTTCGAAGCGTTTGGATAGGTTCGGAACTAAAAGGAGAAAAGAAAACATGAAAAACTATCATTCAATTTTATTCAACAAACTGTGTGTTGAAAAATTCTAATATAGATTTTAAAGTGATATTGAAGTCAAACTCTTTCATATTGATACCCTATTTGTCTCGGTAAAAAATAGACCCGGAAAAACAGACAAAAACAACTTTAGTTTTTTTTGTATCTTGAGGGGACAGGCAAGTTTTATACACATTTCAAATTTCTGGTCCATAGGATATACAGTTCACGAAAATTTACCTATACACTTAGTAGCGTCGTAATCGCAACGCAAGTAGAAGGAATGGATCCAGAAGATGTAACGGTACGTTATAGGATATCAGGACCTGTATGTGAGGTTGTTTGGGATACGGAGGGTGACTGTGCGATGAAGTGACAAAAAATGAAAAAATTTGAGGTGAGTGTAATGAGTTGGTTTTAGGTTATCTTGTAAACTTAACTTTAATATGTTAATATGATGGACTAACGTAGAGAACAAAGGGAGAGCTGTGAATTGCGATGGCGGTTTATCTGCTTTGGAAACCAGGGTGAAATCTTCAGCAGTAGAGTGTTTAATTTTTTTTAATTTTTTAGGGAATTTAAAATTTTCTTGATTATGGGGGCTTAGCTAGCAAGGGGTGAAGAAAGTATTGGGTGCACGACAAACTGAAAGATATTTGCAGTCAACCAGATCTTTTACGGCACATTTGCATATACAAAAATACAATTTAATTTATTTTGATTTAATTTAATAATTTGTTCCATTGTTTCTCTCCTTCTATAGCAACTAGTTTTATATAAACCATTTTAAGAATCAAGAGCAGCAGTAGCTGGATTAAAAAAATTATATCACACAAAAGGTGACTTAAACACTCGAGAACATCCCCACAACTAAAATAATAAAATTCAAAAAACTGATTTAATATTTTCTTAAAACTCTAGTTTCTCTTAAACTTAAATGTTTTGTTATAATTCAAAATAAATATCATCAAAATTAGTAAGTAAATCTATTATGTAATTTTAAATGCTATGCATTTGACCATCCTGGATGAGACTTTACAGATTCTAAATCAAAATCAATCGTTTTCGTTGGACTTCCATCTGAAACTCGATCTTTTCTTGGAATGTATGTATGAGATTGTGAACGTTCATTTGTTGTTTCAACCATATCATTTCGTCGATTCGGATATGGTTGAACGCCATATGGGAAGAATGGTAAACGGTGTGGCATTGGTGATAACTCTATATTTAGAAGAAATTAATGCTTACAGATTTTTAGAAACAAAATAGAATGTTAAAATATAAACAAAACAAAAGACAAAACTTACAAAAATTAATGAATAATGTAAAAATTAATAATTAATTTATAACAAAACTAAAGCTCAACAATTAAGCGAATGAAAACCTTTACAATGGAGCTTCAAATGATGTTTTCTTTAGATCTGTGAAATTATTCTCTTCAACGGCTATACAAAATAAAACAAAAAATTCAAAAACATTTAGCAAATAACAACAAATAACGAACAGAATTTTTTTTGATTTTTTAAATTTTTCACTCACCATTCGTTATTCTAAATTCTTCGTGAATTTTATAAAACTCTTGCAATTCTTTTGCGGAACATAATGGGGTATCAACTTGTGTTGTTTCGTTGAACTTTGAATAGTCAATTTCGTATCCTTGACGATCTTGATTATATGAAACAACCGGATCAAAACGATGTCCCCATAATATTTCCGTATTCAAATAACTTGAACGAGCTTGAGTTGTTTGTCCAGTTGATTCAACCGTTCCTTCAAGAATGACAACAATTTCAAAACGTTCATGTATCATATCAGCTGCCGACATATTGAATAAAGGTGATTCTGGTGTTATACGATGAACAACGACCAATGGCCAGATAAAGAATAAATCCGATGAGCATCCATCTGTTCCGATTTCTAATTCTGTTTGATGTTGTGTCATCGTTTCTCCTTCTTTTGTTGATTTTGATTTAATTAATTGTGCTCTTATATTAGCACCAATAA
Organism: Diogma glabrata; assembly: GCA_963693315.1. Classification (NCBI taxonomy): domain Eukaryota; kingdom Metazoa; phylum Arthropoda; class Insecta; order Diptera; family Cylindrotomidae; genus Diogma; species Diogma glabrata. The sequence goes on along the minus strand of OY856188.1, from coordinate 97,556,977 downwards.
TATGACTTTTTCGCATATCACCAACACGGAACATTAAACATAACGTACTATCACGTTGACAGAGAACAGCATTTTTGGAAAACAAAAGTGTTTGTGTTCGATGTTTTGGACGCGTCATTTTTGCAAAAACAATACCAACCATAAATGCTTGAACCATAACACCATATATCGATTGTAGGCACATAATAAAAATTGCTTCAGGACATTCTTCGCTAGTTGTTCGGAACCCATATCCGATTGTAGTTTGCGTTTCCATTGAAAAAAGGAAGCATGATGTGAAATTATATATATTTGAAACACATGGGGCCCATCCATTTTCAACTAGAATTAATAACACATATTAATATAATATTAATCATGAACAACTTGATTATTTATTCCTACCTTGCAGTGGTGGAAGATGTAACTCTTCTAAATCACCATGTGTAAAGGCAATTAACCACCAAATAACTCCGAATCCTAACCACGATAATACAAAACTTAATGAAAAAACTAAAAGCGTCCATCGCCATTGAGAATCGACTAATGTTGTAAATATGTCTTGTAAAAATCTTAACCGTCTTTTCGATAGTTTGGATTGAAGGATATTGCATTCACCGTTTTTTAATATAACACGTCTGCGAACTTTTCTCATACTCCCGGGACGTAATCCCTTGTTTCTGAAAACAAAACAAAAACAAGTTTAATACTTTACTATAACTTTTGTGTAGGGCTACATACAACGGGGTAGACACATGACTGATGTTAGTGTTTACTGTTTTTTTGAACCATTTGAATTTCATTTTTAATGTTATTTTATTTATTGACGAATGGCGGATGAACAATTCAAAATAAAAACTAAACAGAATATTTTATTTTATCAAATTTGAACTAAATCGTCACTGATATATTTTTGAGACTGATAAGATTATGTTCTTATAAATAATATTGTGAGGAATATATGTGTAAGGCGAATTGAGAAATCATACACATAAATATTTTAATCAGTAAATGTGTTACGTTATTTGACTTCAATAGCAATATTTGGATACGATCAAATTATGCATTACTTTATCATGAAATCTTGGTTGACTCATAAAGTTTTACAGATTACAGCTGTTGTTTTTCACACGTAGTATTGCTGATAAGTGATTTGGGTTTTTCGAAATTTATCATATGTACGGATCAATGAAAACAGTATTTCGAAACCGACCTTTTTTTATTGCAGATTACAGATTATTTTTTGTAAATCGTTGATAGAGTTAAAAATGTGTAAGTGAAACAAAACAAAAAATTTGAAACGAAAAGAAATTCAAAACTAACTGTTTCATCATTTTTGAATTTATTTTGTTAAAAACATTTTTTCTTTTAAACAAACTTTTAAACTATAACCTCATAAATTTCGGTCCTCTAACCCAAAAAGTTCCATTTTCCCACAGGATTTCAATGAGAACTTTTTGTTAATTATATTTAATTTTTTTGTTTTGTTTTAGGATCATCGGAAAAAATTATGTAAATAAAAATGAAAGATGAAAAAAAGGGTCAACCCATTCAGGGTCAATATATTCTGATGAATTTAACTGAAGTATTTTCGTTGGAACTTTGGAAATGTTTCAGATGTAATAAGTATATATCAATTACACCTGATTTTATTTTTTGTTCACACAAAATTTTTATTCATGCCTAAATTGCAGTAATACAAAATTGACAGATATTTGTAGTATTTTTGGTTTAAAAATTGTTTGGTAGTTTTTGATTTTGAACAATAAATGTTTTAGTCCTGTAATTGTCCTGTCCTGTTGTCCTGTTGTCCTGTCCTGTCCTGTTTGAATCTACATACGACGTTCATTTGCTCTTTGATATGTTATAACTCATATGTTATAACTAATTTTAGCCAAATTAACAAAAACTATTCCAAAATTACATATATTAAGTAGTTTCGGTTAATATATTTAATCTGGTTTATATAATTTGTTTGAAAATTTTTTTCTTTATTTTTATTTGAAATTTATCCAATGAAATTCTCTAAAATGTAGTGACATCATTTAATTTGATCAGTAACATTTTACATATCTTATATATTAATACGCTAAAAAAAACTTTTTGGATCCTAAGGCTTTCTTATTCGCAGATGGATTCATTTAAAATTTTCACAGCTAACTGATTAGTGTAACTTAGATTTTAAAGATTTTTCACACAAATCGGATCATAAATAAAAAAGTTATAGACGAATTAAAATGTATTTTTAAATTTAACGGCCCCCTATACATGAAATGGAATTGCCCAAGTCTTTTCTTTGTTTTTTTATTACTATTTTTTAGTATTTTATATTACTTCGGTCTGAAAGACCTAAGTATTACATTCATGAGCTCAAAGTGAAATTCTTACCCCCACTTGTTTTGACATTTCCCGACGTTTTAGGACCTTCTGATTCTAAAACAGCAAAAAAAAAATGTATGTCTGTCTGTAGGCCAGCCAGCCGGCCGGCCGTCATTACCTACGCTGCAGGGAAAACCACTTGAGGGATTTCTAAAAATAGGTATACTCAAGGAACAGCTCCGAAAGGACGCTGTGTTCGAAATTTTCATATTATTGGCTTAAAAAACGTTCATTTTAAGTGATTACGAGTAGGAACATTAAATTTGGAGAAGTCTTGATGGTAGGGATTGGTATGGAAGATCAAAAACTAGATTATTGCATTATATGTTTGACAAAAAAATGTTGTCAAATGTGTCAAAAGAAAGATTTTTATTTATTTTTTTACCCAATTTTTTTCAAAAAATCAAAATTGTTTCTTTGAAATGAAATTACTTCGGTTTTATTATTATTATTGAGAATTATTGCATTATAAGTTTGTCACAAAAATGTTGTCAAGTGGGTCAAAAGAAAGATTTTTATTTATTTTTTACCCAAGTTTTTGAAAAAAAATAAAATTATTTGTTTGAAATGAAATTTTATTATTATTATTGAGAATTATGGCATTATAGGTTTGTCAAAAAATGTTGTCAAGTGTGTCAAACAATGATTTCATTTATTTTTTAGCCAATTTTTTGGAAAAAAAATGTAGCTGTTTTTATGACGTAAATGTAATTGAAAATGAAATGGGACATGGAAATTTTTGAATTTGTTATAGTTTTTGAAATATTTTTGGAATTTTGAAAAAGTTTGTATTTTTGATTTTGTAATAATTTTTGCAATATTTTTAGAATTTCGGAAAAAGTTTTAATTTTTGATTTTGTAAGAATTTTTGGAATATTTTTAGAATTTTGACAAACTTTTAATTTTTGATTTTATTATAATTTTTGAAATTTTGAAAAAATTTTCAATTTTTGATTTTGTAATAATTTTTGCAATATTTTTAGAATTTCGGAAAAAGTTTGAATTTTTAAGAATTTTTGGATTATTAATGGAATTTATAAAAAGTTTAAATATTTGATTTCATTCTTATTTTTGGAATATTTTTGGAATTTTGAAAAAGGTTTCAATTTTTGATTTTGTTATAATTTTCGCGATATATTTAAAATTTTGAAAAAAATAGAATTTTTGAATTTTATTTATATGCATATACATATAGAATTTTGAAAAAAGTTTCATTTTTGATTTTGTAAGAATTTTTGGAATATTTTTAGAATTTTGAAAAATTTTAAATTTTTGGTTTTATTGTAATTTTTGGAATTGTGAAAAAAGTTTTAATCTTTGATTTTGTAATAATTTTTGTAATATTTTTAAAATTTTGGAAAAGTTTGCATTTTTAAGAATTTTTGGAATATTATCGGAATTTAGAAAAAGTTAAAATATTTGATTTCATTCTAATTTTTCGGAATATTTTTGGAATATTGAAAAAGTTTGATTTTATTTAATTTAACAATATTTTTGGAATTTTGATTATAATTTTCTGGCAACGTATTGATGTTTCGTGTTAGTTTTGTAATAAATTTTTAAACAGAGATAAAAAATACTTGTATTTTAACAAAAAGTTATGTTTGATATACATCGCTGCCCAAAATTAAAAACCATGTCCTCGTGAAAGTTTTTTGCCGAAAACGTCTTGATATCTCAGAGCTGTGAGATTTCAGCCCCTCCATATTTTTCTTTTCAAATTTCAATTTAGTTTATGCATTGATTTAGGAGTGGATAGACGTTTTATTTTTCTTTGTTTTTTTATTATTGTTATTTTTTATGAATGGTGTTAATGGTGAAATGAATGTTGTGAATGAAGAAATGAATTGCACGTGGTATTTATTATTTTAAAATTCATAATATTTTTAATCATCGTACTGGCGCTTTAATTTCTGCCTGATGTGTTTGTTAAATTTGTCAGATGAAGATAGAATTGATGGAAATGAAATGATTAATAAATTTGTATGTACTGAAATCTCTGATCCCATTCTTTTTCTTAAATTACATGAATATGTGAAACGTCATATGATGCATGGACCATGTGGTGCTCTAAATCCCAATTCTGTTTGTATGAGAGATGGTAAATGTAGCAAGAATTTTTCAAAACCTTTTTCTGAAAATACTAAAGAATTTGTGAATGGTTATCCTTTGTACCGTCGACGTGATAATAGTATGAGTGTTGACGTACGTGGTGCATCTCTTGATAATAGATACTGGGAGGGCCCAGCGTGCTTCGCTACTCTTATAAATAAAGTTTTTGCGTAGACATTTTGATGACGTAGAAGCAACGATTTCAAAAAGTGGTAATGAGATATACTAGCATATAAATTTTAATTTTTCTTTTTAAATATATGAATGAAAAATAATCAGAACTCTAGCTGATCAGTTCGGATATATGAAAGATTAGCGATCAAATAAGTTAGAGATCAAATAAGCGTACTTGAAAACTTGAAAATTTCAAGGTCCAATGCTTAATGAGACTCGTTTGATGAAAAAGAGCAAGAGAATTCAATTCGGTATTAACAAATTCGTTCCCTTTTCATTAATGAAACCCGAACAAAAATATTTGTTTTCGAAGGCAGCCAGATTGGCTCTTAAAAACAAACGTAGATTATTTAATATTTGGATTCATAAAATAATCGATCAATCGATAAAATAATCTGTTAATCGATCCCAATATTTAAAGGCCGATAAAATATCAAGCCAGAGAATTGAAAACGAAAAAGCAGAGATTGACAGAGCGAAAGCGGCAAAACTTTCAAGTATGTCAATTTCTGACAAAAATTTTTACAGTGCCATTAATTCTTTAAATTCTGGTACTAAATCTTCTATCCCTCCTATCGCTGATGGGAACTCAATCGTTACTGACCCTGCAAGGAAACCTACATTGTTCGCGGAACGCTTTGATTCAAATTCGACAGTTTTAGAAACTCCTAAAGAAATACCCCAAATCCAATTTTCTTCAGGAGTTAATATGAAACAATTACATTTCAAACCCAAAATTGTCGAAAAACATTTAAGGGGATTAAACAACAACAAAGCCTCTGGTCTGGACAACATTCCTCCTGTTATTCTAAAAACATTTTCAAAAGAACTTGCACCAACTCTCACCAAAATATTCTATAAATCCTATAAATCTGGTATTTTTCCATCCTGCTGGAAGTTGGCCAATGTCCAACATGTCCCAAAAAAGAAATGTAATGTGATATTTCAACTAGACCAATAGCCTTACTCTCAGTCTTGTCTAAAATATACGATCACTATATTAATTCACACATATCCAAATTTTTGGAAGACAACCATTTGATATCTGACAGCCAATACGGTTTTAGAAACAAAAGATTAACAACCGATCAATTGAACTATGTAGCACATCTTTGAAATAGCATACTTGAGAAAGGTGGTGAAACGTACGTGATCGCATTAGACATCTCAAAAGCATTTGATCAAATCTGGCATGACAGCTTGATCAACAAGCTAGTTGCGTACGGTTTTCATCTCGCAGTCGTGAAGTTGATTCAAAAGTTTCTGTCTAACCGATGCATCTCGATATCTATAGATTGGCTTTTCTTCTGAGTTCAAATTAATAAACGCTAGTATAGGCCAAGGTTCAGTGTAATCTCCCACTTTATTTTTAATTTATATCAACGAACTGTTGCAAATCACCATTAACCCAATAAATAGTTTTGCAGATGATAGTACACTACACAAGTCATTCGAGTCCCTATCTTAAAACGGTAAAATGCATGAACGAATAAATCCCGCACGGAGAGACGCTGACATAAATGTAAACGAAGACCTAAAACAAATCGCAGATTGGGGTGACAAAAATTTGGTAATTTTAATTCCACCAAACACAGCTATTGATTGTTTCCAGATTGAAGACCGAGTTTCCCAACAAATTTCCCAAATTCCAATTTACTCTGGAATGATCATATAATTGCCATGGCAAAGAGCACGTCAAGAAAACTCGGCCTCCACAAGAGATGTAAAAAAATTTTTACTTCGCATCAATTACTCCACATTTCTAAGTCCTATATTCGTCCCTGTATGGATTATTGTTGTCAAATTTGGGGCGCTGCATTTGTTGCCATCCTAGCTTTTTTGGACTCTGTTCAAAAACGTGCTATACGAATTGTTGGTGATCGAAATCTAACAGCAAATCTTGATTCCCTACAACATCGTCGCATTGTTGCTGATCTCGTTGTTTTTTATAAATATCGTCACCAGCACTGCTCGGATGAAATCAGGTGCATAATGCATTAGACATATGTTTTTCCCCGTTTAACTCGTCAATCGGTTTGTGCAAACAGTCAAACTATCGAGATTACTCACTGTCATAGTAATAAAATAAAAAGGGATTTCTTTGTGCGTACATCGTGCAAATGGAATGCTTTGCTCGAATCAATAGTCTCGAGTGTCTTCGATTCACAAAGATTTAAAAAAAAAGCGTCCACTAACACTGGAAATCAAATGACGGAAGAACGGAAAATCAAATCGATCACGTCATGATCTCTAAGAGACACTCTACAAGTATAACTGACGTTCGATCATACAGAGGTGCTGATATGGACACCGATCATATGCTTGTCATCTTTAAGTACAAGTGCAAGTTGTCATCCACATTTAACAGACAAGCAAAAAAGACCGTGCGCTGGAATGTCGAAGCATTTAAACATCCGGAAACGCTGAATAGATATCAGGAAATAATAACACAAAACATAGAAGAGCATGACATCTCTTCTGAGATGCCATTAAACATACAAGAAGAATGGCAAACGCTTCAATCAACCATTATAGCCGCAGCACAAACTACAATCGGAAAACGACCACCGAAATCACACAACGAATGGTTTGACGACGAGTGCCGCCAATCCGTTGAAAATAAACAAAAACTGCGAGAAAAATGGTTAACAAGGAACACCCGAAGCTCCCAAGCTGATTATCTATGCGCCAGGAAAGCCTCAGCAAAACTTCTACGTAAAAAGAAACGCGAACACATGAAGAGCTGCATCGAAAACATCAACCAACATGCGGCCAACGGAAATTCAAAAGAGTGCTTTGCCAATGCACGAAATCTGACCAAAGATTTCCACCCAAGATCTACAGCCATCAAAAATGTAAATAATGAACTTACAACAAGTGAACGTGATGTGCTGGCAGTGTGGCGATCCCACTTTCAAGACCTACTGAATAGGACGAACGAAGTTCATCCTATTCGAGCAATTGCTCCATCAACTGAAGAGATTTTTGTCCCTTACCCAGCAATAGAAGAAGTGGAAGCTGCTATTAAAAAACTGAAAAATGGCAAATCACCAGGTTTCGATGGAATTCCCGCAGAACTTCTGAAAAATGGAGGAGCAGCTCTGGTCTCACGTATATACGATCTGATTCTTGCAATCTGGGACCAAGAAGAACTACCTGATGAATGGAAAACAGCTCTCATTGTTCCGCTACATAAGAAAGGTGACCGTTTAAAGTGTGAAAATTATCGTGGCATCGCACTGTTGAACACTGCATATAAAATACTAGCTAATGTTGTACTTGCTCGACTCATCCCGTTCGCCGAATCTATCATCGGTGACTATCAGTGTGGTTTTCGTCCCAACCGCTCAACCACAGATCAATGTTTTACATTAAGGATGATTCTGGAAAAATGTTGGGAGTACAACATCAGCATTCACCAGCTCTACGTTGATTTCAGGCAAGCATATGATAGTATCATCCGCGACAACCTCTGGTCCGCACTCATATGCCTTGGTATCCCAGAGAAACTTGTTTCTCTGTGTAAACTCACAACATCGGGATCAAATTGTAGAATAGTAATCGAAGGGTCAGTTTCTGATCCTTTCGATATAACATCAGGTGTTCGACAAGGTGATGCACTCGCGCCCGTACTATTTAATTTGGCGCTGGAGTACGCGATAAGAAAAAGCCGAATTGAGACACAAAACTGCATATATAACAAATCTAGTCAAGTTCTTGGCTACGCAGATGATATTGTGCTTCTCGGACGTAGAACAAGCGATATTAAGGATAGTCTCTCTCAGCTTGAAAGAAATGCTAAACGGCTTGGATTATGCATCAACACCAGCAAAACTAAAGTGTTAACAACATCTAAGAACATACCTCCCGGAAATCTGGATACTGGCGACTATGAAGTGGAACGCGTGGAAAACTTCAAATACCTCGGGTCTGTAATAACATCGTCAAATGACATGCAGGCAGATATCAAAGCCCGTGTCTCTGCCGCATACAGAGTTTTCTACGCATACTCAAAACTTCTGCGATCAAAACATCTTTCGCGGTCGTGTAAACTCACACTTTACAAAGCATTGATACGACCTGTGCTTACATTTGGAAGTGAAAGCTGGACACTGACTTCCTCCGATTGTAGAATTCTATCAACATTCGAGAGGAAAGTCATACGAACAATTTATGGTCCATGTAAAGTTGCTGAAAATCAGTATAGAATCCGAATGAATCATGAAATCAGACAGCTTCTTGGAGGCTGCGATGTAATCGGATTCATTAAATCCAACCGGATTAGATGGTTTGGTCATGTAGAAAGGGCTCCATTGGAAAGAATGATAAAAAAAGCGTCCCAACAACAACCAGCTGGTGTTCGTCGAAGAGGAAGACCTAGACAACGCTGGCGTGATGACATCATCCAAGACCTTCGTGATATAGGATGTCGAAACTGGGGTCAACTGGTCATGGAACGAGATGATTGGAAGCTGGTGGCACAGACGGCAAAATCCCTTCATGGGATGTAAACGCCAGAGAGAGAGAGAGTCCACTAACACTTCAAGATGCATGTTGTTATGGGACCTAGGTCTTAAATGGTATCTATGTGTTGTTGTGACACATTTTGTACTTCCTACTACACAACACGTTTTAGAAAAAAAAAAAAAAAGCAAATTATTGTAATACTATATATTATCTAGTATTTTGGAGGGATGCTCTATTAATTTTGTTAAAACATGGTAATCTGAAAAGATCAGTTTGGATTGTCTTACTACATCATCCGTGTATCATTAATAAGCCCATCATTCTTTGTTATGTATGTTAAATTTTCCAAGAATGATGATGATGATTCTTCAAATCAACATTGGACGGTAGTATATCAAAAAACACAACTTGGAGGAGAGTTGTTGGAGATCTGTTTATTCCTAACCTGAGATCTTCAATCAGGATGCCACTGTTGTAAAGCACGACAGCAGTTTTCATGACATGCAAATCATGCAAAAGAAACACAGTCTAAATGAAGTATTACACAGAAAAAGATTACCTTTTGCTAAATTAAAAGTAATAAAAATAACCTATAAACAATATAAAAGAAATTTTATCTTACTGGTGACAGAAACTGGAAAAAAATTTATCTGCAAAACAATAAATCTTTTAAGGAAATAAATGTTAAAATATTATCTGCCTACAGCCTAATCATAAAAATATGTATATAATTCCTTAATGCGTCCACAATATTAGTTTTCTTTTATTTAACTTTATTATTGAAAGGCTTTGCTTTTTTTTTAAGTAAAACTCCTTTAGGCGCGATATGACAAGTAACTCAAATCTTTTTTGAACGGAAGTAACATTTTCAAAAGAAAAAAGAAAACATTTTCAAAAGAAATAAATTAAATAAAGAAGAAATTCAAACAACAATGAAATAAAAAGACAATATACGATACAATTCAATTATGTGTATTGTGTGTGTGTCAATTGCCATTCATTTGTTAATGTTATTATATTTTTTTTTTCAGTCTCGTATTAAATATTATATGAGTTGGATTGGATGTGTTGATTTTAGTGATTGCAATTAATTTTTGAGTTTCGTTATTTTTTAAATTATCATTTTGAATTGTTTTAGTTTTTTTACCGACTTCAAAAAAAGAGGAGGTTCTGTGTTTCACCGTGGTTTTTCTATGTATTAGACAGATTTCTCAAAAACAGCTCGTTCGATATGGGTGATTTGAATTGTATTCTAGTTGGGTTGCTCTCGGGAGGGTCCTTTGTTTTTTTTTATGTGAAAAACTACGTTTTTCAGAAAATTTGAAAAACCCTTATTTTTATGAATTGTAGCCGATTTCGTCAAAACATCTTAATTTGTTCGGATAATTTGAGTTGCATTATTATATAGGTATAGATGTCGAGGTGGTCGTAGATAACTATCAATGAGTTATATACGCAGTATGAGTATGAGTATATTATATGCCGTTTTTTTTAAAGTTTATTTTAAATAAAATTATTTGTGTTGATTAAATTTGTTTTGTTAAACAAAATTAAGTGCGTAATCTTTACACGCTGTCACACACACAATCGAATTGTATTTGAGTACTTGTATACCTGCCGACCATAATACTCGTTTGCCCTTTTATTTCATTGTTGTTTGAATTTCTTCCTTATTTTATTTATTTATTTTTTCTTTTTGAAAATGTTACTTCCGTTCAAAAAAGATTTTAGTTACTTGTCATACCGCGCCTAAAGAAGTTTTACATCAAAAAGTAATATCTGGCTTAGATTTTGTGTAGTTATTGAAAAAATTCACCTAAGTGGATATAAGTAAATTTCATACATAATTAAATGCAAGAACTAAGTAAATGTCTACCTGTGGTTAAATTTAGATTATTTTTTATACCTCGACAGAAGAGTACTGGAACGAAAGTTAAATTCTTTAATAGTTTTCTAATCAAGAATAGTAAAATATTCAATTCTAAGCCATGAATTTCAAACTCTGTTCAGATCTAAACAAATATTTGTTTGTAGAATTTCTATTAGTGGTAGCTGAACATTTCATTAACCCTGCTCAATCAGCCTCTTGTTCTTTAAATAACGAATTTACTCCAATATTTAGAATTGGTTAAACGATTTTAGAGAAATACAAATTTTTTATCTGTTGCAAAACTATTTGTTTGTCCACTACACAAACTTTCAGGAAAATCGATTCTTGTCGTACAACTAAGGAACTGTACCCATGAGTGTCGGTAGGATTTTTTCGTCTGAGGGGAGCAAGGTCAGAATTATTTTTGATGCACCTATCAGTAATAAGATTTCTCCTCACCACAAGTGTTTTTCGAGAATGATTTTTTTGTTTCGGTTTATTTTTTATGGTTTTTACTTTTTAGAAATTTTTATATTTTTTCTATTACTTACATACATTCTCGAGCCAAAAGTGAAACTTTAACCCTCACTTTTTTTGCATTTCTTGACGTTTTAGAACCTACTGATTCTGAAAAAGCAAAAAAAATGTATGTCTGTTTGCCGGCTGGTTTTTTGTTCTCAAAATAGGTATACTCTATGGACAGCTCTGAAAGGACTTTGTGTTCGATAACTGTACCGAAAGAGTATCAAAAAATCATCAAGTGTTTCAAAACAAGAAAATTTGCATATTTTTTTACTAAAAACACGTTCATTTTGAGTGATAATGAGTAGTAACTTTGAATTTACAGAAATATTGATGGTCGGGATTGGTATGTGAGACCAAAAACTAGATTATTGCATTCTGGGTTTGTCAAAAAAATGTTTTCAAGTGTGTCAAAAGAATTTCCATTTATTTTTTATCCAATTTTTTGGAAAAAAATAAAATTAGTTATTTGTATGACATGAAATGTAATTCAATATGAAATTGGCCATGGACATTTTTGAATTTGTTATAATTTTTAGAACTTTGGAAAAAGTTGGAATTTATGAATTTTGAATTTTTGCAACATTTTTGGAATTTTGAAAAAAGTTTCTATTTATGATTATTATTTAAACTTTTAATAAAGTTTTTATTTATGATGTAACAATTTTCGGTATATTTTTAGAATTTTGAAAAAGTTTAAATTTTTGGAATTTTGAAAAGGTTTGTATATTTAATTTTGTTAAAATTTTTGCAATATTTTAAGAATTTTGAAAAAAAGTAGAATTTTTGAATTTTTGAATTTTATATATATTTTTCGAATTTTAAAAAAAGTTTCAATTTTAGATTTTGTAAGAATTTTTGGAATATTTTTAGAATTTTGAAAAAGTTTAATTTTTTGATTTTATTATAATTTTTGGAATTTTGTAAAAAGTTTCAATTTTTGATATTGTTAAAATTTTTACAAAATTTTAAGAATTTTTGGAAAAGATTCAATATTTGATTTTGTTAGAATTTTCGCAATATATTTAGAATTTTTGAAAAAAGTTTTAATCTTTGATTTTGTAGTAATTTTCAATTTGATTTATTTTTTATTTAATTTTTACAATATTTTTGGAATTTTGCAATATATATGAATTTTTTTTTTCATATTGTAATATTTTCTCGTAACGCTAAATGGAGAGGCTTTTGAGTAGTTTGCTAATTGTATAATCTTTTCACCTAAAATTTTTTTGACGAAAACTATATCAAAATCCTTAACCCAGACCGAAGTCTTAATATCTAAGTCTTAAAAATCAGAGCCTTGAGATTTCAGCCCTTTCATATATTTTTGAATTTAATTCATATTTTTATTTCCAATACAAATGTATTTATTTTCCATTTTTGTGAGTTTTCATTAGTTTTTTTAAATTTTATTTGTAATTTTTTTGATAATTTTAAAGTGGGTTGCGTTTATACGTTATATTTATAAGGTATAATACCTTTTCTGGTCTCTTCAATATTGGTGTTATTTTGTTAAGGTGAAAATATCGATCGCGAGAATCATGTTTCAAATTAAACGGATTGCAATAAGTTTTACATATACCTGGGGTTTAAAATAAAAATAATACTAAACTAGAAAAAAATGACAAATTTGTTAATCCGTTGATTGCATACAGTGTAGCCACCAACATTCCTAATATATTCTTGACTAGTGATATCTCACTGTTATTGCCAGATGTTTGTGATACATTACTTTAACAAGGAAAAAATTAAAAAAATTACAAATCAACTAAAAGTAATATTTCATATTCCCATGCCTTAAGATCAAAATAATCACCGCAAATTCACAAAGTTATTAGTTTGATATTAACATAATTATCAACTCATTGTTCCAAATATGCACATACATGAACTAGAAACGTAACAATAATTATAAGTCAGTTACCTAAATCTAGGTATTGAGGTAGTTATTGACTTCTGTGGCCATACTCTTATTTAAGTACAACAACGAGCTAAACATATCCTTAGGATGATTTTTAATCTATTTCTGTCTCGATAGCGTCAAAACACAAAAACGAAATTATGAATTAGTCAGATGAATTGATCTAATAAATGACACATACGATATGATATAATTGACATTCATACCGACAACGGTTAAGTATAAAAGCTTTTGAAGTTCTGAACACCATTTTTTAAAAAGGCGACTTAAAAACAATGTTTTTTGAAAGACGTAATAGTTATTTACATATCGAGGGCTGAAAGTAGAATATTACGCCAGCAGTTCATATTGAAGCCCGACGCGACGCGAGGTGATTATTTTACGGGCGGTAAAGTAGAAAAATATATTATTATTTCATATAGCAACGGGATTTTATTTTACGGATGTAAAGTTCAACTTTCAGCCACGATAACTAGGATGTAAAATGTGTTTTACGATACGTTTGTGCGTAAAAAATTATACTTGTCGAGAAATATGATATATGTATTACAAAAAAATGAACTGAGCTGAATTTTTACTTCCAAGCTATGATAGTGCTGCACTAGGTATACAATCATGCAAGTAAGCTGTGTAATTTTAATTTTAATTTCAACCCCATATTTTGGCTTTCATATAAAATATTTTTTAAATTGCTTGTTTGGAACTTTTGAATTTTGCATGATATAAAAAATAACACAGACGTATATTATTTTTGAAATATAGAAAAAAACACGTGGAAATCTACGAATATTTTTTCTATGACTTATTACGTTAGTTCAAATATTTTTTAACCGTTTAACCGAACACCATTGTATCATATATTCCAACATGTTTATTTAAAATAATTTCTTTACTTATCTTGTTAACACAAAAGTGAAGGGTATTTCCATGACACACTTTAAATTATCTATTCCTTAAACAATTTTTTTCAACACTTAAGATAATGTAACAAGACAATCCGAGTAACTTAAAACTAAAATCACTTAGAATTTATTAAGTAAAACTATTTACTTTTTGATATAAGTTCCATTTATAGTCCTTATACTTGTTACAGTACTATAAGGATTATAACCATGGATTATTGATGGTGTAGGTGATGTGGCATCTTTCAGTAGCGCAGTTGGTGATTGATGCCAAGTCGCCGATAAAAGTTGTTGGTGATCCTCACGATTCGGTGATTCTGGTGATTCCATAACGAATGTGGTGTGGTGTGGTGGTCCCTTTACCAAAAACTACTCAAGTTTCACTCTTTCGAAAACAACTCAAAATTTTAATAAAAATATCAAATTCAAAATTATAACGCAGATATTAATTACACTGTCTATTACATCTTTACGATTACACCAACTCAATGACAATGAGTTATCACAAAAAAGTTATTTTCTCTATAAAATCTATTTTTTCAATTTAATTTCTTTGAAAAATTTATATGAAGGATTTCACATGATTTATCGTCTTTAAATTTATAATATTATATATATTATTATTAGAATATGATATTGATTTTAAAAATCAGTAAAATTAATAATTTACACGTAAATAAACTTTAATACACTTTTGTTAGTTTGTTGTTATGCATATCATCAAGTTGTGATATTTAAATATTTACACAAATAATCATATATGATTTAATTTTGTTTTTCATTTCATATATTATTAAATTAAATAAGATAATAATATCAGTGTCGATTGAACTCTGATTTAAGAAAAAATTAATTCTACAACTATTCAATTTGAGTAATTAGCTCTGACTGCAATTTAACTGTTTGATTTGATTTTTTATAGAGAATAAAAAATTTATATATTTTTTTTTCATATAAGCAATAATGAACGTCAACAATAAGATATTGTTCTTATCACAAATTAAACGTTTAAAAATTTATTATATTAGTTTAATATAATTTAAAGTATGTATTTTTTTGGAATAAACAAAAAAATTGATTCTAATTTCAAAGGTGATGTCATGATAAGGAGTTCCGCAAAAATTGGCGAATTTTAAAACGATTTTGATAAAAATTTGATAGTCATCGATAATTTTGCAAAAATTTGTTAACAAAAGTTAATTGGAAATTTAAAAAAAAATTTGAGACTTTAACCCAATTACTCCTGAATGATAATGTTAAGTTACACATTATCGTTATAAAAATATTTTGGTTCAACGCCTTTTGCCTTTACATTTTGTTGTGATCACACAAGTTATCTGTGTGGTACACCAAAAAATGTCATCGCTTGATGGAGAATCTACTCAAACAGCGATTTCTCTTCTTACAAGCTCCTTTTTTATATTCTAAGTTAGGCATGTTTAGTGTTAATTATAATAAATTATTAATGAACATCTCTGGATTTCCGAAAATACCATGGCAACTAGGTAGGGATTGGGATTAAGTTTGAATAAGTTAAGTTTCTCTTAGAAATTTATGGACGTTAACTTTAAAACTTTGAGGATTAAAGCTATCAGGAAAAACCCATGAAGGTAAGGCATTCCAGAGATGAGAGGCTCTGTTGAAAAAATCACGCTGAAAAGCAACAGTTCTGCACCTTTTTATATGAACCGTAAAAGGATGGGCTATAACATTTGCTCTGGTGTTACACGATGGGATTGTTAGTTCAGGTAAAATTGATTTAATCTCTTCAGAAGTTTTTTCATCCATAATGTTTTTGTAGAAAATTGTCAAATCAGCAACATTTCGTCTGTGCACGGATAAAAATAAAGCTATGATTGCAAGTCTTAAGTTTTATATAACATAATTATAAATGTTTATTCCCGACAACAACTTTTTATAATATTATTGCAATATCCATGAATTTAAGGCATTCATTTTTATGAATACTTAGTCATGGAATATAAAACGTTAGCATAAAATTTTGAAAAATACAAAACAATGCTTACTATTGATAAACAATGAATATCAAAATTATAATTTTTCATGCCTGATAATCATTTAATATTTAAAAATGTGCATATAATATAACTAGGAAGCATGAAATTTTATGAATAGTAAGGTATAAAATAATTTATCCTATACATCATCACTAAATAATAATGTTTGTTTTTCGGTTATTTTATATGATTTGTAGGCATTGAGTATTCTTTATAAGTACGATTTTTAATTTTTGTTTTTACAACTTTCTTCGTGAATCAAACAATTATTAAATTTATTAATTTAATAAAAATATTTTATTTTCTAACAACTTATTTCACTTCGTGAAGCTTCGTTTTGTTTCTTGTATATTACTTGGCATATCAAAAGGAAGTTATTGTCATATCATTTCATTATTTTACAATACCAATCGGTTCGATTAAAAAAATCCCAGCGGCAGGTATATCCGCTAGAAATAGGTAGATTTCGGGGTCAGACGGTTTTGTGTCCAAATAAAATTAGATAAGTCAGATTAGTTTAAATAAAAAATATAAGTAGAAACCGAATAATTCAAAAAAATTATCGAACCAAATTAAATACATTATCCGAACTAACTCCATCAATACAATTTCGGAACAGTTTTATTTAAGTTGGTTTAAACTACTTTTAATAACATATTAAATCCACCAAAGATCAAATGAACTACGTCACAACTGTAATTATACCATCACACATAATTTATATTCAAACATTATCAAACAATTTTATTTTAAAATCATGTTTTGTTGTTGTGTTTTTTGTTCTTATTTAATCTTTTTTCAAACGGTTACTTAGTAAAAAAAATAAAAACAAAAGAGATTTTGATAATTTTTCTATGGTATTAAATGGCTTTGCAAGAGATTCATTATAACGCTTATAAAAATGGAACCTTTTGGGTTAGAAAGCTGAAATTTTTTGAGGCTATAGTTGAAAAGTATGTTTAAAAGTTAAGATGAATTTAAATAACATAAACTGAAACATGATGAAAGCATTGCCTTTTGCGTTTGTTTTCATTTCAACAGCCCTAGGGTCTCAACCGTTAAACTTGAACTATTTTTTTTGAAAATTTTGGAAAGATTTATATTTTAAGTACGTGAGAAAAAGTTTTCAAATATGAGCTTGGCCATTTCAGCTAGATCAAGGACAGCAAAGTTTAGTAAATTTTTAAAACAGCTGATTTTTGAAGAACCTGAAACGCCAAGGTTGTCATCTGGATAAAAATGATAAAAAAAGGTTCAAATATTCAATATTTTTAAATTTTATTAAAATATCATTATTAAAACGAAAGTTATAGCACCCTAGATTATTCGAGTTTTTAGGCTCTAGCCGCTTAACCGGTACCCGGATATGGCCAGTTCACGAACTTGTCCAAGACATTATTTGCCGAAACATACACAGAAAATTATTTTGGTGTAGATTGAAAAATGCGACCGTGAGAGTGCCGCTAAATTCCGTTATACCTCATATCGTTATATTTATATATATATATATATATGAGCAATTTCACGAAGATTCAACAACGCTTTGACTTGACCCCTTTTAATTTTGATTATTTTTTGTTTATAGATAGTCTTTGATAAATAAAAAATACAAGTTCTCTTAGAATTTTTTTTTTTGACCAGGGGTCTTCACAGGGTGCCCCTCAATTTTTGTTATTTTGTGATGTGAGTGCACTTTGACGAGCGATTGTAGAAAAACTACTCAATCGATTTTCATACATGATACGTCGTTGAATAGGTATTAGAACAAAGTTTTTAAAAATGTACACTGTTAATTTTTTGAAATAATTTTTAACGGTGTAACATAAGAAAAAAACGGTATAATTGAAAAAAGATGGCACAGCCTTTTTTTTTTTTTTTTAAACTAAATTGAAGCTTATTTTATATCTAACAACTTGTGAAAGTTAAGGACTAGTATGATTTTTTGTTTTAGAGATAAAATTCGTTGTGCATATGACTGTCGGGAATCAGTTTTTTTTGTTCTGAAGGAAAATTATAAAAATGGCGATTTTTAGATTCAGATTTTTTTTTATGTTAAATATCAGATATTTTATTATTAAATGAACTTTTTTAAAAGCAATTTCAGTCAAGTTCAGCAAAATTTTGCGACATTTTGACTCGACCCTTTTTAATTTGGTTTATTTTTAGTTTACAGATAGCCTTTGATAAATGAAAAATACGGCTTCAAGTAGAATTTTTTTAAATATAGACCAAAATAAACCAAATTAAAAAGGGTCGAGTCAAAATGTCGCAAAATTTTGCTGAACTTTGCTAAGTTTTTCTACAATCGCTCGTCAAAGTGCACTCACATCATGAAATAACAAAAATTGAGGGGCACCCTGTGAAGACCCCTGGTCGAAAAAAAAACTCTAAGAGAACTTGTATTTTTTATTTATCAAAGACTATCTATAAACAAAAAATAATCAAAATTAAAAGGGGTCAAGTCAAAGCGTTGTTGAATCTTCGTGAAATTGCTCATATATATGTATATATATATATATATATATATATATATATATATATATATATATATATATATATATATATATATATATATATATATATTTATATATATATATATATATATATATATATATATATATATATATATATATATATATATATATATATATATATATATATATATATATATTTATATATATATATATATATATATATATATATATATATATATATATATATATATATATATGTATATATATATATATATATATATATATATATATATATATATATATATATATATATATATATATATATATATATATAATTTTTTTTTTTGTTTTTCCATCTCCGCTTATCACACATAGTCGTTTGGCATCAAAATTTTTCCGAAATTCCGAGATGAAGCCCATTGCAATAGGTAGATTTTTATATGAAATCTACCTAAAAAAAAGTCTAGCGACAGGTATATCCGCTAGAAAAACGTAGATTTCTTGATAAGACAGATATGCATACAAATAGAATCAATGTATCAAATTAGTTAAAATCAAAAAACTAAGTAGAAACGGAATTACCCAACACATTTCAATTTCAACTGCAATTATACCATCATACATAATTTATAATCAAACATTATCAAACAATTTTAACACTTTTCTTAAATTGCCTCTCTATTCTTTAAAATAAAATAGACAAAAAGTGTCTATCTTTGCCAGAACCAAAGTTATGAATCTCTGAAAACAAGTCTTCAAGCCAAAAATCACAAAATTCTCGACATTTAGAACCGCTCTATTTTCCCTAAATAAAAAAATTCTCAAACAAGTATATCGTTATGTTTATATAGAACCCGGAAAAAAATTTTCTGCTGAATCAAAAATGTCTTAGTCACATTTGTCCCAATCTGTTCGGTATGTAAACGAATGACCCATATATATATATAGATTTTTTGTCGTCCCGCGCTCGATAAATTAATTTATTTCTAACAGCAAATATCATTTCTCCATTAAAAAAAAAATGCTTTTTTATAGGATTGAACGCCAAATACGATGATTATATTAAAAATTAATTTCTGGGTGGGACGGGGCAATGGTTAAAATTTAATTTTAACATTTTATTTGTTTATAGCAATAGGAGTTCGTTAATAACTTTAGTTGAAAATATTTATTTTTAAAAAATTCCATTTTTTAACTTTCAAATAAAAAAAAGAAAAAGCTTTTATCTTCAATAAAACCGAAGTTATGAATTTTTAAAAATAAGTCTTCAAGCCAAAAATCACGAAATTCTCAAAATTTAAAACAGCTCTATTTTCCAAAAAAAACGATAAAAAACCCCTAAAAAAAATTTCAGCCAAATTAAAAATGGGTCGGTCAGATTTTGTCCAAATCTTTTCGGTTTATAAAAGAATTACCCATATATATAAACTTTTTTTTCATTTTTATTTTCCGTCTCCGCTTATCATATATAGTCGTTTGCCACCAAAATTTTTCCGAAATTCTGAGATGAAGCACTCCAATAGGGAGATTTTTATATGAAATCTAACTAAAACCACAAAATAATTATATTACAATCAAACGGTATTTATTTATATTCTCTTTTAATTTATATTCTCTATTTATTGATGGTGAAGAAACTGTCGAAAGGTATTTTATATTCAAAAATTATTGTTCTATATGCAACTTTATTTTGTGAACATAGATTTTATTTTTCAGGGAAAGTTCAAAATATATTAGTAATAAATATTTACATACATTTATATTATTTATTTTCCTAAATTGTAAATTTTTAAATAATTTTTATAAATTATAAATGTTTATTCCAGATAACCACTTTTTATAATATTATTGCAATATCCATGACTTTAAGGCATACATTTTTTTGAACTCGTGGAATAGAAAAACCTCGCATAAAATATTAAAAGAAACGAAACTGTGATTACAAGTCACAAACAAATAAATAACAAAAATATAATTTTTCATACCTAACAATCATGTTGTATTTCAAAATGAGCATGAAATAGATCTAAATAATGGATAGATTTTAAAATTCACTAGACATTTTTGTGGAATTTGAGTTGAATATATATAAACTACAAGCGAAGATTAATTTTATTCTGTTAGTTAGTGATCATTGGGTAGCTTCTGTAAACATAATCTTTAAAACGTATGGGTATGACTATTTAAAAGTAAGTGTTGGTGTTCCTTCATTCAAATGATAGGTAAATGGTAAATACAAGATATAGTAATATAATTGAAATATAATATATGACAGGTTTAGTTAGAAGACTTTCATCACATGCTAGGAATAAAAAAAACCCTGGTTAAATAATTTATTTATACCAAAGCGACATAAATTTATGAATTAGAGGCATGTTTTTTTATAAAACAAAGTTATATTTTGTTCTCTAATAAGTATACAAATTTTGTACAGCAAATTTTTTTTTGTTCCTTACTGGTCATGCTATGTACCCAATATTCATAAAATTATGAATAATATTCATAATATGCTTCATAGTAATTTTTTAAAACAGTATTCCTTATAAGTATATAATACACCTGGCTTATTCATGGTTGAAAATCAACGTAATTTAAGCATGAAATATACCCTATTAAGCATAAAAAACCTAGATTTCTGTCCGTGCATAAGGTTTATTCTATACCTGTAAAGCTAGGAACAGAAATACGTGTTCTATAATTTATTATTCCTAAGCGCCATAATTTTATAAATAAGAGGCATGATATTTTACAAAAAATATTGTTCCTTATAGTCATATTTTGCTATCTAATAAGTATACAATATTTTTTCAACAAAGTTATTTCTCTATTCCTAATTAGTCATGCTACGTACACTATATGTATAAAATTCATAGAGTAATATTCATAATAAGCACTTTAGTGATTTTTTGAACAAGTATACCTTATAAGTATTTAATACACCTGGCTTATTCACGGTTGAGAATTAACGTAATTTAAGCATGGAATATAACCTATTAAGCATAAAAAAAACCTTGATTTCTATCTGTGTGCTGTAAAGAATCAAGCTCATTAGTAAGAGTTGAGTTGCCAATCAGAATAGCTCTGCGCTGAACAGAATCAAGGCACTTCAAACTACTATAATAAGCTCCACCCCATATGTGAGAACACTTGTTGCACAACAAGTTTAAAATAGTTTCAATACCTTCATTTAGTCTTAAATAAGTGTAATAAGAGTTTACAGCATACCAAAAGGTGAGCTTAAGTTATGGTAGTCCAAAAAATATAATTTTTTCTACTTCAGTAGTATATTCAAAATCAAAGCTTAGAAACCGAGAAATTTTTTCATTTTGCGTTTTTTCAAGATTAATTATCTTTGAAACAAATTTATTGTTACAACCTAGTTTCATTAATGCGCGCTTTTCCTTAGAGTCAATGGCCAATAATCTATGAAGTTCTCAGGCAGCGGTTGTCTGTGCAGGAAGTCTTTGTTGGGATCATCCTTAAAGAGACTGTTTTCACTCATTTCTGTTTCTAAAGATGATTTCCTGAAGTAAATGTTTTAGGAATTGGTTTCTTTGGGGGCTAATAAAATCCGTAGAGCGATGGATTCTCCGAATATTATGACAATCGTAAAGTTTTTTGTCCATTCTCAAAAACATGCCTTATTTAAAACCATTGCTGTACTAATTTCACTTACAGAATAGAGGTAAGCCACTCTTTACTTTATTGTTGAAGAGAAAATTGAACGGATTCTATGCTTTGATTTCGGTTCTACTAATAAACCAAATTTGAAGATTTATATATTCTATGCAGAAATTAACTCTCTTTAATATATGGAATGGGATATCATTTTTTGTCCTGTAACGACGGACTATTTTCAGTTTTTGCGCTAAAAATAGTAGTCTTCAAATTTAATAATAATTTTATTAATTTTCTTCAATTATGACGTTTATCTGTGCCACTGTGTACATTTAAACATTTTAAAAATTTTTTTATGATTTAAAGTAAAGTAAAAATACAAGTTTTGTATGTTGGAGAAATTGCTAGTTACGTTATTGGAAGAGGAAGCAGAAAAATCAGTAATATTATATAAAAAACGATCAAAATGTTTGCAGCAGTATAATTTTAAAATCGAAAAATTTAAATTTGTAAATCAAAAAAGATTAGTATAATTTTTAAATCAATCAGTAAGTTATGTAAATTGAAATGAAATTAAACTCAGTGATGACTGAGTCGTGATATAGGTTACTTTAGAGTTTTCAATGTTGTTAATTATTTCAAAAATGTTGTTTTAAAACTAAAAAGAAAATAAATTTGGTTTTTTTTCAATTATTGTGTTAATATTGTTCAGGTTTTTTTATAGTTGTGAATTTAATAAAATGTCAAAACCTCAATTGCATCTATAAAAATATGTAAACGAAATATGTTTTTACATTCAAGAATAAAAGTTATTTATCAAGCAAGTGTTATGTTATCAGTTTTTGAAAATGAATTTGTAACTTTGTGAATGGTACATGGGTTTTGATGATGACGAAAAACAAAAATTTATTGAAAAAGTCATACTGTTATTACCGTACGAGATGCTAAACACAAAATTGTCTAATTCTATTTGTAAAAAAATTAATCGTCAATTCCGTTTATGAAATTTTCGTGCAGTGACTTGATTATGTATTGCTTTTTTGTGGAGGAAAGAATTCGTTTCTGCTTGATATAATAAAACCTTCAACTAACCATCAAGATAAACGAAGATGTGAAATAAAACATAAAGAAGACAACATTGAAGAAATAAATTAATGTAAGCTTTTAATTGAATTTTAATTTATATAATTTTTGATTTGTTTTTGAATAAACTATTTTTCATGTTAACCAATTAATAGTTTTGTTAAACTATTCATTCTGTGATTTATAATATAAGAGATTTCCAAGTGTAGTTTGTTTGTGTTAGATTCAGTGTACCGGTGTAATATTACAGTATTAATATAGTTTTTTTGAGCTTCCGGTGTAATGTAAAATTATAATTTCGTTTAAAAGTTCAAATACCGTTACAGTCCCACAAAATTTATTCCTTGTAGCTAGAAAAATTAAAGCAAAACAAAAAATTAAGTAAAACAAATTAATTTGTTTTGTACTCCCTATAAGTAATAGTTAATCTCACATCCTGGATCACCTGTGGAGTTACTTGTGTCCTATGGGGTGCCTCTTCGGATGGTGGATTGGGGAATGCTTGTCCGAAAATGCTAGTGCCGAGGAAATCAAAAACTCGGGGTGGACCAAAATTAGCAACCCTGGCAATAAGTTTGAAATGCTATGAGAAATCACTCTGAAAATAAACTGCCCATGTTAGGCCACAATGGATCAAACCTTATGGTGCAGGGATTTGAAATCCCACTCCCAGCGGCTTTTAGTGGTGAGCAACAGGCTTCCAGCCACCCAAATCCAGCGACTGCAGTAAATTAGTGGTGGCAACTAGGCCACTGTAGCATTTAAGGATACAAGCGTACATTTGGAAAAGGTGATTGATTTGACCGCAAGCCCCGGCGCTCGATCCCAAACAGCTACTAGAGAAGTACCGCCAGAATTAACAGAGAGGAAGACAGGTAAACTCGACCCAAAGATATGTATTGAAGACAGGAATTTGGAGCTAGTTGAATTCCCTAAACGTAAGTCGAATATTCACCACAATATAAGAAGATTAGTATTTGTTATCAGTACGAATTATAATACAGAAAAATCGCGAAAAGAGCAAATGAGCAAAGATAGTCCGGTTGAACCACAAAAACCGGAGAAAAAAGTCAACAAAACAACCATGTAGAAGAAGAAATAAATGGGTTAAGCATTGTAGGAGAAAAAACAGCAGTGAAAACTGTCAAAAGCGATACATCGTTGAGACTATCTAACAAAAGGAAGCGTTCTACGCCAACCAGTGCTGAAACAGGGAAAAGATTTAAAAGTAAAGCACAGATACTCCATACCCAAGTACAAGTAATACAGAGCGCGGAAATACAGAGATTACGACTGAGCCAGAAGCCAAATGGCAGAACATCGTAGAAGAAAGCGAAAAAAACTACACAAAAACCTGATCCGCTGCTCATTAAAAGAAGCGGTTCATTTACTTATACGGATATTCTTATGAAAGTTAAAAGAGACGCAGAGTTGAACGAACTCGGTGAAAACGTGACTAGCACCAGAAAAATAACCCAAGGAAGCCTGCTTTTGGAACAACAAATGACTGAAAACAGAGAAGAAGTGTCAGTATTCCAAAAACTAGTTGGCAATGTTCTAAGAGTTGAAGCAGAAGCAGAGATGGAAACCAAATTTTTTTTTCAGTTGGTTCGGTTTTGGTTTAATAACAAATTTTCATTATGGTTTTTGGTTTGCTTTCGGTTTCTTGATTTTTCCAAACTTGGTTTTGGTTTGGTTTTGGTTTAAAGACTGTATAATTTTTTGGCTTTGGTTTGGGTTTCGTTTTTCGGTTTTGATTCAAATTCAGAATTTAGATTCACATTTTTATTCTTAACTAATTCTCGATATTCAAATAAAAACACCTTTATTCCACTAATAAGTCGCATTAAAGAGACACCGTTGCTGTGGATTCTATTAAATTCGAAAATAAAAAAATTATTTCACGCTTTATTCCGCTTAATAAACTAAAAACCTAACATTTGTCAAAACATAAAGAACCCGTAATTTAAATTTGAATACAAAAATGTAGTAGACGTGAAAAAATACCGTAGTAGTTTCAAAAAGAAATGAGTAGATTTTTCCAATTTATGTCAAACCGAACCGGGAACCAAACAGAAAAACATTGGTTTATGGTTCGGTTCAACTATTATTTAAAAAACTGGTTTGGTTTTGGTTTGGTTCAATCAAATCATTTTAAAAATGGTTAGGTTTGGTTTTGGTTTTGGTTCGGCAAAATTTCGTTGGTTCAGTGGTTTTGGTTTGGTTCAAACGAACCGGTTTCCGTCTCTGAGCAGAAGTATAAGAACCTTAAGCCAAGAATCAATTATGGAAGTCAAGGATATAGATGGAGTTACCACTAAAGAAAAAGTACGGGACAATTCGACAGCAAATTTTTACGTGTTGTTGTTAAATCTATGCGCAAAGCATACGAAGGTACGCAAACTGCATTAGTTTGTCTGTCGCAACTGGTTTAGCAGACACAGCAATGAAAGAAGGGAAGGTAAAGATAGGATGGGTGATCTGTCGTGATAAACAGGTGATAAATGGACAGTAGTTCAGCACGCTGCTGGTAGCATTCAATGTCCTGCGCTTCAGAAGGATTTAAAAAGGAAACGTTGATGAGGTTGATTCAACTCAATCTACACCGTAGTGAGGACACTCAAGACCTGATATCACAGATGCTGTGGAAAAGAAATGCTAATATTGCCATCTTAAGTGAAACATATAAGAAACTTTATAGAAAACCGGTGGTGCAGCTATATGAGTTTGTTGCGGCTGGGTTTTTGAGGATAAAGAGGAAAAAACAGAAATTGAATTTGTAAGAGCTAAAGTAGATGGTATTCACATCTATAGCTGCTATGCTCAGCCAAGCCACTCTATAGAAGAGTTTCACATTGTTTTGCAATGTTTGGAGAATGATGCTCGGGAACTGTTTTTGTGACGTAGTGGGCTATTTTAATGCCGGGGCTAATGAATGGGGTAGTCAAAAAACAAATGAGCGGGAAAGAGTACTACTGGAAGCATTTACTACTCTAACTCTAGTCCTTTTAAGCACCGGAAACACAACAACTTTTTGCAGAGGCAGTGCCAACAGTGTCATTAATCATAAATTTGTAAGCGACGTGCTGGCCGGAAACAGTACCAAATGGGAGGTCAGTGAACAAAATACTAACAGTGACCACCAGGTTATATGGTGTGAAAAACCAAGAAAAAACTTTCGACAGTTAAAATCAAAACAAGTTTCATGGGATGTTTCAGGACAAGTTTCAAAAAAAGTTTCATGGGTTTAATGGGAAAATCAAAACAAGTTTGATGGGCGCCAAAACCTTCAACGAAGACATTTTCAACTTCATGCTAAATAAGATATACTCACAAGGTCTGATTGAAATAAAGCTTTACTGCTGATGAACGAAATAATCAGGACTTGCAACGCAACTATGTCATGAAGATTGCTAAACAATCTTCAACCACCAGCTTATTGGTGAAATGAAAAAATCGCATAGCTATGAAACGTATGCAACCGATCAAGACGGAAGTTTCAGAGAGCAAGAGGCAGCAATTATACCAATCTTCAATAAAATTACCGAGAAATGAGCAGGGAACTTAAAATGGCGATCAAAACAAGCAACCAGCGCTGTTGTAGCGAACTATGTTTGGAAGTAGATCAAGATCCATGGAGAATGCCATATTGAACCATCATGAAGAAACTGGAGCAGACATATTCACCAGCGCCAACAAGTCCTGACCTGCCAATGAAAATTGTTACCATCTTATTTTCAGATCAAACAGACTTGGTCGATATGAGCTGTTACCAGAAGAAATGATGGTGGACGATGTGGTTCCGCCAATCACGCAGGAAGAAGTTCTGGAATCCGTTTGGCAAAAACAAGAAGGCTCCGGCCCCGATGGTATTTCCAACGTTTCCTTATAGGTTGCAGTCCATGCACAACAAGACAACTTTATAGATGTTTACAAGTTCTGTTTTAGAGAAAGCGTTTTTCCTGAAAGATGGAAAAACAACGGTTGGTGCTTTAACCGAAGGGGAAGGGCAAAATAAAGCAACCACCATCTTATCTGCCAATTTTTATGCTGGATACTGTAGACCACATAATATGCAAACGGTTGGAGCAAGCAATCGAAACAAATAGAAGTATCTTGAAATATCAATAAGGATTTCGTACAAACTTTTCTACGGTGAAAGCAACAAAGTTTGTAGTTCGTACAGCCAAGAAAGCTATCGCAGCGAAGAAATGGAAGGGAAGAACTGAAAAGTACTGCACAATTTTTGCACTAGCTGTTAAAAATGCATTTAATTCTGCCAGATGGTCACGAATCATGGAAGCCTATTAAAAGCGCCAGGGTATATAAAAAGAAAAGTAGAGAATTACTTTAGCAAGATAATCCTGAAATACGACTCCGATGATGCCAAAAAATCCTATGAAATAACAGGGAGAGTACCTTAAGGATCAGTTCTTGGACCTTTTGTGAGGAACCTTATGTAAGATGAGGTGTTCAAGCTCAACATATCAGATGATGCAAGGATTGTTGGTTTTGCGGATGTTATCGCATTATGGTTGTGATAGGAAAATACCCAGAGAATGTATTATGTAAGTGAGGCATAGCCATAGACCTAAATAGAAGATGGCTTTCTACAGCAGATCTGCAACGTTTTTGAAGGAAATAAAATTTTGCACAAAAAAGTTCCAAGTAATTTTTCTCGTAAAACGTATATTTCTGATGATATTTTGAAAAAAAATTAAAATCAACATTTTTTTTGATTTTGTAGCACGTGTTCGTTTTATTTAAAAAAAACATTCCCTCATAGTTTTTTAACTACAAAGAACTTTTTAGGGTGCGTAAGAAGATCGGGACGCCTTACTCATTTAGTATTATCAATACTCACATGAAAACTACTCACATCACATCAAACTTTACTCATATGAAATCAAGAATTAAGCATATTTTTTTGTTTTTAATGATTTTCGATGCGACATATTAATTACATTCTTATTAATTACCTTATTATCTTACATATATAAAAATCACGTGTCACGATGTTTGTCCGCAATGAACTCCGCAAAAACGTAACCATCCTGATGAAATTTTATACAGTGTGTGTATAATGGTCCAACTTGAGAGATAGTATAGTTTTTATCGCGATTCAATGCCTTAATATTTTTTAATTGCGAATTAAATGTTAAATATGGATGGTTCATAAGCTATCTTTCAAATGGTGGCGTAAATTAGTTTATTGTTAAAACATCATTATCGACTATTTAATCATCCGTGTAGGGTCCATTTAGACTATCAAATATGTTATTGAGCGATTTTTTTTTCCGGTGTTTGCTGCAATGGCGCTGCAAAAGAGGGAAAAGAGAATAAATTCAAAAAACTTTATATGGGATTTCATACAAAACACAACTTGAATAATATTTAAAAACTATCTATGAAATTTCTCATTTTACTACAATTACATAATTTAAATTTGTTTATGAACACTGACTATATATTAAGCATAATATATAAAATATTTTATTTTCTTCTGTCCGTAAAAGAAATACGAAAAAAATGGAGGGGCTGAAATCTCAAGCTCTAAAATATTAAGACTTTGGTCTGGGTTAAGGATTTTGATATAGTTTTCGGCAAAAAACTTTTATGAGGACATTGTTTTTAGTTTTGGGCAGCGATGTATATAAAACATGAAACTCTTTGTTAAAGTAAAAGTATTTTATCTCTGTTTAGAAATTTATTACAAAACTAACACGAAACATCAATACGTTGCCGGCAAATCATAACAGAACATAAATTAACATAGTTTAGTGAAAAGATGATACAATCAGCAAACTACTTACAAACCTCTCCATTTACCGTTTCGAGAAAATATTACAAAAGCACAAATTCATATTTCTTTCACAATTCCAAAAATATTGTAAAAATTAAATAAAATCAAACTTTTTTCAAAATTCTAAAAAAATTGCAAAAATTATTACAAAATCAAAGATTAAACCTTTTTTCAAAAATTCTAAGACTATTGCAAAAATTATAACAAAATCAAAAATTGAAACTTTTTTCAAAATTCCAAAAATTAGAAAAAATCGAACATTAAACTTTTTCTAAATTCCAATAATATTCCAAAAATTCTTAGAAATTCAAACTTTTTCAAAAATCTAAAAATATTGCAAAAATTATAACTTTTCCAAAATTTCAAAAATTATTGTAAATTCAAAAATTTTAAATTTTTCAAAATTCTAAAAATATTCCAAAAATTCTTACAAAATCAAAAATTAAATTTTTTTCCAAAATTCTAAAAATATTGCAAAAATTATTACAAAATCAAAAATACAAACTTTTTTCAAAATTATTTTTTTGACAAACTTATAATGCCATAATTCTCTATAATAATAATAAAATTTCATGCCATACAAATTATTAATTTTATTTTTTTTTTTTCAAAAAATTGGCCAAAAAAATAAATAAAAATCTTTCTTTTGACACACTTGACAACATTTTTTGAAAAACTTCTAATGCAATAATCCAGTGTTTGATCTCACATACCAATCCCGACCATCAAGATTTCTCCAAATTCAATGTTCCTACTCGTAATCACTTAAAATGAACGTTTTGTAAGCCAAAAATATGAAATTTTGGTATTTTTGACACACCTAATGATTTTTTTGACACACTTCCGGTAGTTATCGAGCACAGCGTCCTTTCGGACCTATTTTTAGAAAAATAAATTTTTGAAATCCCTCCAGCGGTTTTCTAGATTTCGTAGGTAATGAGGGCCAGCCGGCAGAAAGACATACATTTTCTTTTTGCTTTTATAGAATCAGTCCTAGAACGTCGAGAAATGCCAATAAAAGTGGGGGTAAGAATTTCACTTTTGGCTCATGAATGCAATAGTCTTTCAGACCGAAGTAATAGGTTAAATTTTTCATACAACTTTTGGCAAACTTAATGTTTCTTTTTTGAACGACTTAAGAATAATATTTCATATATGTTGCTTAATATATAGCCAATAATACTTCATGAGCAAATCAAAATTGTTTATTTGTGGTAAAATGAGAAATTTCATAGATAACTTAAAATAAAATAAAATCTTGATAACTTAAATTAAAATAAAATCATACTGGCAGATCGCAGAGAGACTTCTTTGTCCGAACTGCGTACAAATGGAATATTTTGCCGGAACACTTAGTCTCAGGTGGCTTCAACCCACAGATGTTTAAAAAAAGCGTTAATCTACACCTTAGAACGCCAGTTGTTGTGGGACCCAGGTCTAGACCTAGGTCTTAAAAGGTATTTATGTGTTGTTGTGACACATATTCTAAACCCTATTACACAACACATTTTAGTAAAAAAAAAAAAAAAAATATGTAGCACGTGCAAAGTGAATAATTTTGCATTTTTCTAAAGTTTCTTGTGTTTCTAATGTTTCGAATGTTTCTTCATGTTACACGTTGCGTCTAGATTTGTTTGAATGTTCAAACTTGAGTTCGTAAACCATCAATCAAGGCTGCTGCAATACCTTATGAAGCAAATTTCTTTTCATTTCAAAAAAATTTCTTTAAATTTAAACTCTTTTGTTAGTTTGTTTGAATATATTTTTTTGTCTAAAAAACCTATAGTGGAATATTTTTAAACATACACTTGATAATGCCACAATTTGGCGAAATATTGTGTTAACAATTTAAAATATCTTATTAAATAAAAATTAAAAAATAAAATAAAATAAACAGGCTGAGAAAAAGGTGTATTTTTAATTTTAAATTTAAAATCTTATAATTATTAAAAATATGAAGAAAAAAATGAATTATTAATTTTATATTGATTTGTGTCAATTTCAACTCTCCAAAGACCTTTACCAATCACTTTCAAATTTTGACATGTCGTTCAATTCTCAATCCATCTGGATTGATCAGCTAGAATGCGAATGCTCTCTGTTATTCATATTTCCCAAATGAAAAAATTAAAATGGGTGCCTTCTATTCTCATTACGACTCTTTGAAATTATTCTTATTAATTCAACAAAATGTACGCGCATAAACTTTTGTATAGGCGTAACTCTTAGATAATCAACAAGTTAATTTAAAAACTATCAGCTGTAAACAATTAGATCAGATTTTGTTCAACATAGGTGTTAATATCTCTAAACTAACATTGATTATGTTAGAATTGATTCACCTTAATTATTTATTATAAAATTTTGTCATTGTTTCAAACCGGTCGGAATTTCCTTTTAATTTACGCTTCCTAAATGTCTAAGTGTCGCAGATTCGCAGAAAATTTGACCCATTATGACTAAATCATATGACTAAGACTCGGTTGACTTATTACGAAAAAGACCATCGATGGAAGATAGTGAACGCTTATGACTCAAAAAATAGATTCACTGTTGTAAATAGTTTGTGTAAACAAAAATCCACGAGTTATATTACCAAATACTATAAAAACTGCAGTGAATGAATACTGTAATAATGAATTATTGAATAGCATCTTGTTTTGCTATACCAACGCCTTTCGTAAAACATCACTTCTACTAACGAATTACTTTGGATACACGTCAAATCAGAAGTAGTCGACCATTTTTATAATATACATGCCAAACAGAGACTTAACTTATTCCACCAAAAACAATTAATTGTTTCTCACTGATCTTTCAATAAACGAAAAGTCTAAAGAAATTTTGAAAATTAGTTTTCGAAGCAACGAAAGTTTTATGTTCTTTATACATCCAATCTTTAATTGGCTGAATTTGGGCTCGTTTGAGTGTTGAAAACCTTAAATGTCGTTGTATGTTTCTTTTCGAATGAAAATATAATTCAAATTAATTTGTGATCCAATAATTTGGGTTGGTGATTTTGACGAAGGCGGAAATTTTATTGGTTTTTTTTTTTTTTTTTTTTTTATTATTAATCAGTTAGACATGTTTAGCACACTAAATATGAAATATTCATTATTTAGACTCTTTGAATATCCGAAGATACCATGTCAACTATAAAGGAATGGAAGGAATGGGGATATAGGGATAACTATACTAATTTTTTTAAATGATAATGGACATTTTCTTTAAATGCCTGAGGAGAAAATTCATCGGGAAATACAGAGGAGGGCAATGAATTCCATAATTTGGCCACTCTATTGAAATAGTCGTTTTGGAAGGACACAGTTCTACAACGAGGTATTTGTACAACAAATGGATGGGATAACTCGGCAGCTCTTGTTTGTCGATTATACTGCGCACACGATGGAAGAATATTTTGAATTTCCTTAGAGGAGAATTCGCTAAAGTTATATTTATAGTAGATTGACAATTCAGCCACATTTCTTCTGTGCTGGAGTGAATCAAGCTGGTCCGTTAGTTCGGTATTACCAATCAACCGCATTGCATTTCTCTGTACAGAGTCTAGACATTTTATTGTTGACTGACAAGCACCTCCCCAAACATGACAGCAGTACTCCATACATGGACGAATAAAGGACTTGAAGATTAGCAAAATTTGCTCGGGATTGAAATACTTTTTACATCGACTCAAGAATCCTAATTTTTGCATTGCAGATTTAGCGAGGTTGAACACATGTTTATTCCATTTCAGGTTATTTTGAATATCCACTCCAAGAAGTCTAACTGATTCAACCTCACGCAATTCCTCTTGGTTTATTTTAATAGGAAAATTTTTATGTCGCTCTATTCGTGAAAGACGGCATAATTTGGTTTTGGTTGGATTAAATGAAACAAGATTACGATCACCCCATTCCATTATACGCTCCAGATCTTTGTTGATGGAATCAATTAGCAACTCTCTATCAGTGGTAACTGCAGTATGAGATCGAAATTTAGGAGATGCATGTGATGCATGTAATGTGCTGTCATCAGCAAAACTATGGATTGGGTGTACTGTGGAAATAAGTAAGTCATTAATGTATAGAAGAAACAAGGTTGGTGAGAGTGCAGAACCTTGGGGAACCCCAGCATTGGTTGTGAAAATATTGGATGTGATACCATCTAAATTAACCTGAAATTGGCGACCTGTAAGAAAACTATGAATCCATGAGACAGTAAGATGGTCTATGCCATAAGATTTTAATTTAGCTATAAGATTTTTATGCCACACTTTATCAAATGCTTTAGAAATGTCAAGTGAAATACTGAATGTTTCACCGTGGTTTTCCAGTGATTTGTTCCAGAGATGGGATACGTAGGCTAACAGATCACCTGTTGCATGACTTCTACGAAAACCATACTGCTTATCATCAATAATTCGCGACATTTCCAAATAATCTATCAAATTGTAGTTAACATATTTTTCAAATATTTTAGCTAAAACCGACAGAATTGCAATTGGTCTATAATTGTTAGGGTCTATCTTACTGCCTTTCTTTGATATGGGTTGAACGCTGGCCAGCTTCCAAGAATCGGGAAATATTCCGGTTTTATAAGATAAATAGAAAATTTTTGTTAAAATTGGAGCTAGTTGCCTAGCAAAGTTTTTAAGAATGAGGGGTGGAATACCGTCTGGGCCAGCAGATTTGTTGATATTGATAGAAAGAAGCATTTTCCGTACAATATTGCAACGAAAAATAATTGGTTTCATTTTCGTTACAACTGGGGGAATGAGTGTAGGAGAATGTGGGGGTTCGACTATGTTTGAGTTTTCTGCGAAAATACGACCCAAAAGATCCGCTTTCTCTTTCGAGTCGCTCACGGGAATGTCATTCAGAACTAAGGTTGGAATAGAGGATCGAGTAAAATTGCTCTGGACTGATTTAACTGCCTGAAAGAAACTACGTGAGCCAGATGGGTGCTCGGCGAATTTCTTTGCTTTTTTCTGGATAAACGCGTCTTTGTCCAAGTCTATTTTGAATTTACTAATATTTCTGGCTTTCTTATAGGCGCTATGGGTTTCAGGTGTTTTATTAGCATTATACGTCTTGAATGCTTTGCGTTTATTCCTCACTGCCTCATCAACATCCCGTGTAAACCAAGGCTCAGTTTTAGGAGTGATTAATCGATTTGGAATAAACCGCCGCATTCCTTCTTTTATGATTTCAGAAATTCTTATTACCGATGTGCTAGGATCTTGATCAACACAACAAATAGTTTTCCAAGGTGTTTCGTCATAAAAGTTTCTCAGTCCCTCCCAGTCAGCGCGTTTATAGTTCCAAACCCGGCGAGGATTTGCTTTAATTTGTGTCGGTGATGTAAATTGCACTATTGCTGATATTAGTAAATGGTCTGATGTTCCGAGGGGCTGTTCAACTTTTGTCTTCGTAGTATCTGGTTCGTTTGTCAAAAACAGATCCAGCAAATTATTGTTATGATGTGAATTGTCTGCGATTCTAGTGGGACACTCTATCATTTGCGTCAAACCGTGATAATCTGCGAGTATCAGTTCGGCTTGTCTTCCTACGTCGTCAGTGCGCGATGAATACTTAAGCCATTCTTTATTATGAATATTAAAGTCTCCAAGAATGGCCAGTCTTGCTTTGGGGTAGTCCGTGGTAATCTTGTCTAGATTAGCCGATATTTGATCGAAAAAGGGACATCCTGGGGGAGAATTTGGGGATCTATATAATCCTATTATAAACATAGTTTCATCAACACCTGAGATCTTCAGTGCTATAGAATTATGGTGCTTAGAGTTCAACTCGTAGGCCTTAATTCTCATACATGAAAGTGAATCTCGAACAAATACACAGACACCATGCTTGTTATAAAAGGAATGTTCCAATTCGTAACTAGGTATCCGGTATTTATCGGGATCCAACTTCGATGCTTTGCCACTAACAATTGTTTCGGTAAGAAACAATATGTCAGGTTTATTTTTTTCGATGTAGTGATGAACCTCGTTTAGATTCGAATTGAGACCTCTTATGTTGGTGAAGTCAATGCTAAGCTGTTGGTTCACTCTGCGGCCATTTTGTTGAGACAAAGACTTACCCTTTGACATTGCAGGCATAGCTACTGAAATTCGGCCAGGCCTAAATTTCAACACTAAACAGTACAAAAGAAACTGGGTATCTCTGTCACAAAAACACGGTAGCAGATTTCATGCAACAGTAGCACGATAAGAGAAAAGCAAAAAAAAAAATGGGGACACAAAATACACTAACAAAATTGAAGAGTACAAATAAAGGGTTAAATTCAAAATTCCTAGCTATTGTCAAAAATAAACATTTCATAATCAACCAACTGATATTTTCCAACTCCCAAAATAAGTCCGAGGTGGGAGGAGCTAGATCATATCAAATAGAAAACTTCAAATAAAAAAAAAAAACCCAGGCAATCCAAAAAAAATCACTAACAACTAAAACAAAACTTTTGGGTTTCTATTACCAAGACAAATGCCTTAAAATAATAAATAAATTTATTACATCAAAGCAATAAAAGGTAAAATTTTACCTGCCTACCTCTTGGTAATAGTGAACACAAAATACCAAATAATTTTTTAATAAAGAACAATCTCACCAATTATATAATTGTACGCGTCCGATCTCAAAACTTTTATTTTTCATAAACATTAACACAAACACTATAACACTTATTTACTTATTAGCTACTACACTTACTAACACTTATTAACACTTATAACACTATTATTTATCTATTTTCGATTATTTTTGTTTTTTGTTCTTTTTATTTTAAAATTTAGGAGACGTCGACTCGTCTGACTCCGAATGATGAATTGATTTATTGGTTGTTGAATTGATTTATTTATTTATATAAACGGCACCTCAAACCACGATCTGCCTCCTTAACCTGCACCCGATTTTTCATGCATCACAGATTCATAGGTGACATTGATTTTCCATTCCTAAATTTTTTTATGCTCTTACTATGTAGTCTTGCAGTATCCAGCATTTGAATCGGCTATACCTGGATTTGTCAGAATGTTAAACATTAGTTTAACAATCGCTTGTGCAGTTTGTGGATCCACTCAGTGACATAATTTTCAGTGAATGTTAATTTTATTAACAAAAATTTCCATCACTTATATCAATTAATATTCAAATAAGCAAGAAACCCTGGGTAATATTTCTCCAATCGTAAGAGAAAACTAAAATAGCAAAACTTAAAAAACTTGTTCAATGTTTTCCTTAAAGTTCTGGATTTACTTTGGTTTGTAAAACCTAGCCACAATTAAAATTCTAACACCAACTTTTTTGATATTTCGACGTTTTAAAACCTAGTGATCCTAAAAGTGCAAGGACAAAAATGTATATATTAACGCCAGCCGGCCGGCCTGGTTAACGTCACAATCATCGTTACAAAGCAAATCGCTAGAGCGATATTTTTCAGATGGTGGCGTAAATTAGTTTATTGTCAAAACATCATTATTGACTATTTAATCATCATCCGTGTACGGTCCATATAGACTGTCAAATATGTTATTGAGCAATTTGTTTGTTCCGGTGTTTGCCGCAATGGCGCTGTAAAAGAGGGAAAAGAGAATAAATTCAAAAAACTTTATATGGGATTTCATACAAAACACCACTTCAACAATATTTAAAAACTATCTATGAAATTCGCATTTTACTACAATTACATAATTTAAATTTGTTTATGAACACTGACTATATATTAAGCATAATATATAAAATATTTTATTTTCTTCTGTCCGTAAAAGAAATACGAAAAATATGGAGGAGCTGAAATCTGAAGCTCTGAGATATCAAGACTTTTGTCTGGGTTAAAGATTTTGATATATTTCTCGGCATAAAACTTTTATGAGGGCATTGTTTTTAGTTTTGGCCAGCGATGTATACACTCAGAAAATTTTGTTAGTAAATTTAATAACCGCCCGTTTTAAAAAGGCTTAATAAGTTATTTTATTAATCTAATTACGATTTTTGTCAAAGTTATTGTCACAGTAATTAGATTAATATTTCTTGTAATTATTTTAATAAAACTCTTTATTAAATTAAAAATATGGTCCATATTATCAAAATAATCAGAACTGTCGATTAAATTAGGCAAAGGCAAAATAAAAAATCTTTTTATTAAAGCAGAGCTATTAAAATAAAAACATAAATTTTTATTTTTGTAGTTAAATTTATTAACCATTTTATAAGATTAATTACCAAAGTTCTTATTTTTGAAACTTAGGCTATTAGATTAATAAGGGCATACATTAATATATTCTTTGGTTATTATTTTAAATGTGAATTAAAAAAATCTTAAGAAGAATCACAGTTTATATCCAGACGCTGACTACAAAACATTAAAAAATATTTGTATTTTGTTAAATAATTTAAAGTTAATAAATAATTTTTAAGTGAAATATTGAAAAAGTGGGTTGCTTTTATAAAAAAAAATAAAAATGTTGTGAAATTAAACAAAAATAAATAGTTAAACTTGAACATTTTAATGAACAGAATAGTTGGGACTGAACCAAACAACTTATACTCAATGAGTAGAACTTACATCGGAAATTTGTAATAAATGAAAAAAAATATAGATCGCCGCTTGGTTATAAACTGGTATTTAAAATTGTATAATAGTTAATTCGAATAAAATTTTAATTAATATATTTATTTTAAAATTTTCAGATTGACATTGCTTTTATTTATTTAATTCAATCACTATTAACTAATATACAGACAAAAGTCCAACTACATGTTAGTAAATTAAATCACGAATCAAATCAAAACAAAAAAAAATATATAGTATTAAAACATTAATAATTCAAAAACAGATTAAATTACATAATAAGAAAGGAGAACCTAATCTTATATATTGAATAAATAAATTTTGAGCAAATTCTTTTAAATCAGGATAAAAGAAGCAAAAATTTATTCAAAGTCAATAATGAAAAATAAAAGAGAGCTAATTTTACTATTTACAGGGTAATTTTTAGAATTTTCCAAATTTGAACGCAATGTTGTAAAAAGTCACGGGTTTTAGTAGTAAATTACAAAATTTTATCAGTAATATTTATCAAAATTTGTTTACTTAAAATACTTATTTGTTTAATTAAAATTTAAAATACTTAACACAAAATATCTATAATTTAAGTAAATAATTAAGAATGAAACATTTTATACAAAATTTATAATTAAAGGGGTCGTATATATTATAAAAAATACTTAAATATAATAGACTTCAAATCAAAATAAGAGCTTGAATATTTTAAAAATAAAAATTATTCAAAT
Organism: Diogma glabrata; assembly: GCA_963693315.1. Taxonomy (NCBI): domain Eukaryota; kingdom Metazoa; phylum Arthropoda; class Insecta; order Diptera; family Cylindrotomidae; genus Diogma; species Diogma glabrata. The sequence goes on along the minus strand of OY856188.1, from coordinate 97,518,344 downwards.
AAAATGTAATTATTAAATATTTGTAGTCAAAATTTTTTTTCTTTCTTAAAAATCTTCTTTAATTATTGACCATTTAATTGTTACAAATTTTTCTTCAATATTTTGACCATGCGGGTCATCATCAGGGGTTTTATTTAGTTATATTTAATTTTGCCTATAAAACAATTATTTAAAAAGTATCACCAAATAACATACAAAACTTACAATAAACCAATTTTCTCCAAATTTAACAAATAATTGAAATAATTTTAAAAAAACAGATAAAAACAAAAGATGTTAAAAAGGAATAGATTGCACATAAAATCTTACAAAAAATTTTAATAGAATTATTATTATAAATTCAAATAAAATATCTTTTACCTAAATAAATAAATAAATATCTTATACCTTTAACAAATATCTTAATATCTTATAACTTTATAATTATAATCGTATTAAAATTTTATTTTATAGATTTTGCAATCTTTTCCTTTTAAACATTTTATGTTTGTATTTGTTTTTTTTTTTAAATTATTCCAATTATTTGTTAAATTTTAAAAAATTTGTTTTATGTAAGATTTATATGCTAATTTTTTGGTGTTATTTTTATTTATATTTATTTATATTATGTGTTATTTATATTTTCCATAAGTTTTAATATCAGTGTGTTGCTAGACTTCCAATTCTGTTTTTTACTAATATTCGTTGTTTCGGAATAATAATGGAAGATAATTGTCTGAAGTGCAATAAAGAAATTCAAGACAATCAGGAATACATATTATGTGATGGTTCTTGTGGAGGTGTTTATCACTGTTCGTGCATTGGAATCACTAAAACAGCGGCTAAAATAGTTAAAGATTTTAAACAAATAAAATATGTTTGTGAAATATGTGAATCGGAACCTAGCGAAAATTTAAAGAATAACATGAAATTGATGTTAAATTATATATGCAAAATTGATTTAAAAACACAAGAGAATGGAATACTGTTAAATGATGTCATTGAACTTGAAAAATCTTTAAAAAAAACTGTCGATGAAAATATTAAAATTATGTGCGATAAACCAATTATGGGAAATATACATGATAAAAATATAAGCCTTGATAATATTTTAGAAACCGTAGTTGTGGATGAGAATAATTTTACATCTTTAGTTGCAAATAATAATAATAATATTAATTCAACTAACAACAAAACTGCTGTCCTAGATTCAATTTCGATTGTGACACCTGTATCAAACAGTCAAACATTAAGCTCAGATACACCTATATCAATATCTTTTAATTCATCAGTACCCATATCTTCACAACTATCTTCAGATACATCTTCAATCCAGCCAACGCAAACATCTGCAAATACAACATCTCTTTCTTCTGCAATTAAAACAGCTAAATCTAAAAAAATGACAATGAAAAAGAAGAATGTTGTCAAAGGTGTTAGATTTAGTACAAACGCATCAACAGAATTTATAAATCCATCGCAGCTTGCTCCACAATCAGCTTCTTCTCAGTAAGTTTTCAAAACGGGTTCATTCACAAATAGATTAAAATACCTATATGTTTCAAATTTACACACCAAGACGACCGATGTTCAACTAATGAATTTTGTCATGGGCAATTTCGTTTGTAATAATGCCATCTGCAAAGAAATCACACCAAAACAGCTGAGATACCCACCAAATTATCTTTCGTTTAAAATAGTTGTTCCAGAAAACGTTTTCCATCAATTAATTTCTTCTAATTTATGGCAGAGAGGTACTGTTATTAAACCTTTTATTGATAGCGCACCTAGTACTACTCATCATGCAAATAATACGATAAATGCAACAAATTTTCGAAATCGTGCCCACAACAACTGGATAAGATAAGAATTTATTACCACAACATGTCAGGTATGAGGTCTTCAAAAACAATGGAGGCTTTTCGAAGAGATGTCGATTCTTGTTACTACGATGTAATTGTTATCACAGAAACATGGCTTCAAAGTCAACATCTTACTACTGAGTTATTACCAAAAGGTTGGTCTATATACCGTAAAGACAGATCGAAAATCGATCATTCTGGTGCTCTTGGGGGTGGCGTTTTCATTGCAGTAAATGACAAATTCAACAGTCAGCCAGTAAATCTTACACTTTCTGACGACAATTTGTATGATATTGTGGCTTGCAGGTTAGAGTTGAATGATAAACATCTTTACATCAGTTCTTTCTACATCCCTCCTTCATCTAACGAAGCGCAATATAATAGCTTGGCAAACAACATTGTCGAAGTTAACGATAATTTGTTATTCAATGATGACATCTTTATCTTTGGTGATGCTAACATGAGTCATCTTATATGGACTCCAAGCGAAACTCAACACGACTTATTTGATCCTTCAAACATCAATGATACCTATTATCAATTTCTGGCATCAGTATTATCTCTTGGCTACTGCCAAATTTCTCAGTTTCAAAACTGTGTTGGTAATGTATTAGATATTATTTTTACCAATGTAACTTCGAATTTTTTATTAGATAAAGCTCTTTTAACACTTACATCTAAAACAAGCATTTATCATAATATTTTATCATTAGAATATCGTTATGAAATGAATTCTTTAAATAATTTTATTAATAATATTAAAACTACAGTTTTTGACTTCGAAAAAGCTGACATTATTAATTTAAATCATGAATTATCAAAAATTTCTATTTTAGACTATTATATAGAGAATGAAGCTAATCAAACTTGCAGCAATTTTTGTAGAATTTTTTTAGATCTTTTGAATAAATATGTACCTTTGAAAATCATAACAAATCTTACATGTCCTGCTCATTTTGATAAATGTTTAAGAATGTCGCGAAACAAACGTAATAAAGCATATAGAAAGTATAAAAGGACAGGGAAGGATTCGGATTACGAAGCATTCATTGGTCTTAGTGAAAAATTTAAATTGGATGAAATCCATGCATTCAACTTACATAAGGAGAAAATTGCATTACAAATGACTGAAAATCCTAAAAGGTTTTGGAATTTTATAAATGATAAGAGAAATAATTCTGGTTTTCCATCTGTTATGAATTTTTAAAACGAAACTTCTTCATGTCCCAAAGGAATTTTTGATTTGTTTGCTAAGCATTTCCAATTAGTGTACCAACCGAAAATTAACTTCAATGTGAATAACTTTAATCACATTGAAAATTCTGAGAGAGCTGTAATTGACGAACTTAGTTTTTCAATAACAGACGTTCAAAATGCAATCAATTCTATTGATTCTAACAAAGGGTCAGGTCCTGATGCAATTACTCCTAAGCTTCTTAAACTTTTGAATCATAATATTTCAACTCATCTTCATACCATTTTCAACTGTTCACTTAGTTCTGGTGTGTTTCCTGAAAATTGGAAATCTTCTTATATTGTACCAATTTTTAAGAGCGGTATTAAATCTGATGTATCAAATTATAGAGGAATTGCCATTCTATCAGCAATTCCTAAATTATTTGAATCCATGGTTGTAAACAAATTGTACGATGAAGTGAGACATATTATAAGTCCTTATCAGCATGGTTTTGTTCGTGGAAAATCAACAGTTACAAACTTGGCTGAATTTACTTCTTTTTTAAGAATGAATTTGGCTGATGGCAAACAAATTGATATTGTTTATACAGATTTTGCTAAAGCATTTGATCGTGTTGATCATGAGCTATTACTGTTCAAGCTTCATAAATACGGAATTAGAGGACAAATTTATGACTGGTTGAAATCTTATTTGACAGGTAGATCTCAGCAAGTGAAAGTTTTGGGTAATCTTTCAAATTCTATTGATGTATCATCTGGAGTACCTCAGGGCAGTCATTTAGGTCCACTGTTATTTTTTTTATTTATTAATGACTTGACTTTGCTTTTAAATGGAGTTGGATATAATCTTTATGCAGACGACCTTAAACTATATAAAGTTATTGAAAATACCCATGATACCTTTGGTCTACAAAATAACATTGACATAGTTGTTAAATGGTGCAATGAAAACGGTATGTCTTTAAATGTGAAGAAATGTTCTATTATATCCTTTTCTAAAAAAAAGTTACTTCTCTTTCAGATTATTGTATCATTGGTGAACTGATCCCCAGGACGTCATTAGTTCGCGATCTTGGAGTACTTTTAGATACAAAAGTCACATTTGCGCAACATCTTGATAAGATTTGCTCTAGAGGACATTCCTTACTTGGTTTCATTAAACGAAGGGCTAAAGAATTTGATGATATATTTCTAACTAAGACTTTATACTGTTCATTGGTGTTACCTACACTTGAATACGCGAGCATTATTTGGTCTCCTTTTAGGAAAGACCATATTAAACGTATTGAATCTGTTCAGAAGCAATTTTTGATATTCGCACTAAAAAGTTTGGGATTCAAAGGATTTCACCTACCTCCTTATAAGAGTAGACTGTTGCTTTTGAATATGATTTCTTTAGAAGACCGTCATGAATTATCATCAACTCTCTTTGGCTTTGATTTGTTAACAAGAAATATTCAGTGTATTGATATGTGCAATGCACTGGTATTGAATGAAAATATTTATGGCTTAAGATCTCGTCGTTTGTTAGTTGAACGCATTTCCAATACTGATTATAAGTATTTCGATCCTATTAGTGAATGTATTCGTAATTTGAACAAACGTTGTCATTTTTTAACTACTAATATGAGCCGGACATGTTTTAAAAACATTTTATTAAGAATTTTTAAAACATTGCATACCGTTTGATTCTTGATTCTTGATTCTTTTCTTTTTCTGTTGTTATTTTTTTTAATATGTATTGAAATTTTAGATTTATTTTAGTTATTAAGTGTTAGATTTTAGTAATTTCTTTGTACTGTCTTAATTTGACTAAATAAATAAATAAATAAGTATTATTAAATTTAACTAACTAAAACTGCCGATGGTTGTTTGCAAGGTCGAAATATTGGGAAAAAATTTGTAACAATAAAATAGTATATAATTGAAGCCAATTTTTAAGAAAGATAAAAATAAAAATGTAATAATTATACTGTCTTAAATTAATAAAAACTTAAATAAAATTAATTGAAATAAAGTTTTATTTTATATAAACAAAATTTTAACTTTTTTTTATTAAAAACTGAAAAATACAAGTTCCATATCAATTTAATACTAACTTACTATTAATTTAATAACAACCTATTATTAATATAATAACATTATTTCTTTGGTATTTTTTTTTTTGGTATTTTTTGTATTAAATTTCTAGATATTACGATGTGTGAATTCATAGGATGAGAGAATATTTCGTTAACATCTAAGTCAACGAGTGTAAAGTCATTATTGATTGTTGCTAATCAATGCGAAACTTAATATCTGACGTAAAGTCAATATGTTGTTATATTTTTGGTTAGAAAATATAGACAACATTATGAGAATTTTTAATTTCAGATTGGTTTTTTTTTTTTTTTTTTTTTTTTATTCTATGTTAGGCATGTTTAGTGTTAACCAATATAGATCAACGTCTCTGAATATCCGAAGATACCATGCTAACTAAGGAACTAGGGCTTGAAAGTATTATTCAATTTTCTTTGAGGAATTTATTAATGTTGATCTTAAAGTTTTGAGGATTAAAATTATCAGGAAAGACCCACGCCGGTAAGGCATTCCAGAGATGAGAAACTCTGTTAAAAAAATCGCGTTGAAAAGCGACAGTTCTACACCTAGTCACTCGAACCGTAAAAGGATGGGCTGATGTTGATGCTCTAGTGAAACGCGCAAAGTTTGCTGGTTCAGGCAAAATCGATTTGATCTCCGCAGACGTCCGTTCGTCCATAATATACTTGTAGAATACCGTCAAATCAGCGACGTCTCTTCTATGTTGCAAGGAATCAAGCACGTTAGTAAGAGTCGAGTTGCCGATCAATTTAACAGCTCTCCGCTGTACAGAATCAAGACATTTCAAACTACTTATGTAAGCTCCTCCCCATATGTGAGAACAATACTCCATGCAGGGACGAATAAATGATTTATATATTAAAAGAAGCTGCTCGCTATTAAAAACCTTACGACAACGACCCAAAAATCCTAATTTTTGAACAGCGTTCTTTGGTAGGCTAAAAATATGAGAATTCCATTTCATACTATTTTCAATCTCAACTCCTAGAAGTTTAATAGATTCTTTCTCTTCAAGATTATTTGAATCAAACTTTAATAAAAATGGATTAGGTGTTGATAACCTAGAAAAATGGCAAACTTGAGTTTTACTTGTGTTGAATTCAACACTGTTAGCAACTCCCCAATCTAAGATGGTTTTTAAATCAATATTTAATGAGTCTATCAAGTTTGATCTAGCGATATTAAGATTTGATGGTGCATACAAATTTGGCATTTCATGTGACGCATGAAGTGTGCTATCATCAGCAAAACTATGGATGGGATTAACTGTTGAACCTAGCAAGTCATTAATATAGAGAAGAAAAAGAGTAGGTGATAAAGCGGAACCTTGAGGAACACCAGCGTTAGTTGAAAAGATATTCGATGAAACACCATCAACATTGACCTGAAATTTGCGCTCGGAAATAAAGCTTTGTAACCAAGAAATAAGTTGCTCATCTAAGCCGTAGCATCTCAATTTGCAAATAAGATTGTTGTGCCATACTTTGTCAAACGCTTTGGCAATATCAAGTGCGACGCCAAAGGTCTCACCATGGTTTTCAAACGACTTGTTCCAGATATGCGTGACAAAAGAGAGTAAATCTCCCGTCGCTCTTCCTTTACGGAATCCGTATTGTCTTTCATTAAGTAATTTTGACGACTCTAAGAAGCTCATAATATTAAAATTAACATATTTCTCAAATACTTTAGAAACAACCGACAAAATTGATATAGGTCTGTAGTTTCTTGGATCCGTTTTAGCGCCCTTCTTTGGAACTGGTTGTACACTAGCCATTTTCCATATATCAGGAAAAATCCCTTTCTTATATGACAAATAGAAAATTTTAGTTAGGATTGGTGCTAACTCTTTAGCAAAAGTTTTAAGGATAATTGGAGGAATTCTATCAGGTCCAGATGCCTTATTAGTATTGATTTGTAAGAGCATTTTCCGAATGACATTTTTACGAAAAATAATCCGCCCCATTTTGTTAGAAACTCTAGGAATTGGTATAGGTAGAAAATTGGGTTCTACTAATGTAGAATTTAACGAAAAACAGTTACCTAATAAATTAGCCTTTTCTTTGGGGTCAATAATAGGTATATCTCTATCAATAAGAGGAGGTATAGAAGACTTACAAAAATTTCCTTGAACAGCCTTGGCGGTTTTATAAAAATTTCGTGAACCAGTAGGGTGCTCAGCAAATTTATTAGCTTTTTTCCTAATAAATAGATGTTTCTCTGCATCTATTAATTTTCTACATAAATTTCTTTCTATTCGGTATAATCTAAGGTTTTCATCAGACTTGTTTTGAATAAACTTTTGAAAAGCCTTTTTAAGAACAATTAAGCTTAAGTACATATTGGAAATCGCTTGAATTTTGCAATTCGAAATAACTTTTCATTTTCTCTAAAATTCCTTTAGAAAAAATTTTGTTGTGTTTCGTGTCAGGATTTGAACTACATTCATCAGAGACACATTGTTCAAATTCCGTGTGTCTTACACAACTTAGCCAAAGCGGCGATGACGAAACATATTTTAATTTTGATGTTCAGATAATTTCTAAATTGAAACTTCATCATTTTTCATATTTACTTAAGTTGAATTTTTCATCTATGATTACATATTGAAAATTGTATTTCTTTGGTATTTTTTGTATTAAATTTCTAGATATTACGATGTGTGAATTCATAGGATGAGAGAATATTTCGTTAACATCTAAGTCAACATTCTAATCAACATCCTAAGTCACGAGTGTAAAGTCATTATTGATTGTTGCTAATCAATGCGAAACTTAATATCTGACGTAAAGTCAATATTTTTATCAGATAAATAATATAATAACATTATATTATTTATCTGATAAAAATGCTGTTATTCTAATGACAACTTCTTATTATTCTAATAATTTATGCCATTTATCCAATGCCTACCTGATATGAACCTAAACTATTCTGTTATTAATTTAAACAAATTCTTATTAAATATAAAAGCTATCATTTTTAGATTAAACATTTTATTTTTTTTTTGTTAGTAAATCTTACGAACGAAAATTATTAGTTTAATAATAACTGTTATTCCAAGATCAGTGAAAATAATCACAAGTTGTGATTAGCTGTATAATAATCACCAAATTGTTAATCTAATGTCTATTTTTATAATTTTTAATGACAAAATTCTCTGAGTGTATAAAATATGAAACTCTTTGTTAAAGTACAAGTGTTTTTTATTTCTGTTTAGAAATTTATTACAAAACTAACACGAAACATCAATACGTTGCCGGCAAATCATAACAGAACATAAATTAACATAGTTTAGTGAAAAGATGATACAATCAGCAAACTACTTACAAACCTCTCCATTTACCGTTTCGAGAAAATATTACAAAAGCACAAATTCATATTTCTTTCACAATTCCAAAAATATTGTAAAAATTAAATAAAATCAAACTTTTTTCAAAATTCTAAAAAAATTGCAAAAATTATTACAAAATCAAAGATTAAACCTTTTTTCAAAAATTCTAAGACTATTGCAAAAATTATAACAAAATCAAAAATTGAAACTTTTTTCAAAATTCCAAAAATTAGAAAAAAATCGAATATTAAACTTTTTCTAAATTCCAATAATATTCCAAAAATTCTTAGAAATTCAAACTTTTTCAAAAATCTAAAAATATTGCAAAAATTATAACAATATCATTAATTGAAACTTTTTCAAAATTTCAAAAATTATTGTAAATTCAAAAATTTTAAATTTTTCAAAATTCTAAAAATATTCCAAAAATTCTTACAAAATCAAAAATTAAAACCTTTTCCAAAATTCTAAAAATATTGCAAAAATTATTACAAAATCAAAAATACAAACTTTTTTCAAAATTATTTTTTTGACAAACTTATAATGCCATAATTCTCTATAATAATAATAAAATTTCATGCCATACAAATTATTAATTTTATTTTTTTTTTTTCAAAAAATTGGCCAAAAAAATAAATAAAAATCTTTCTTTTGACACACTTGACAACATTTTTTGAAAAACTTCTAATGCAATAATCCAGTGTTTGATCTCACATACCAATCCCGACCATCAAGATTTCTCCAAATTCAATGTTCCTACTCGTAATCACTTAAAATGAACGTTTTGTAAGCCAAAAATATGAAATTTTGGTATTTTTGACACACCTAATGATTTTTTTGACACACTTCCGGTAGTTATCAAGCACAGCGTCCTTTCGGACCTATTTTTAGAAAAAAATTTTTGAAATCCCTCCAGCGGTTTTCTAGATTTCGTCGGTAATGACGGCCAGCCGGCAGAAAGACATACATTTTCTTTTTGCTTTTATAGAATCAGTCCTAAAACGTCAAGAAATGCCAATAAAAGTGGGGGTAAGAATTTCACTTTTGGCTCATGAATGCAATAGTCTTTCAGACCGAAGTAATAGGTTAAATTTTTCATACAACTTTTGGCAAACTTAATGTTTCTTTTTTGAACGACTTAAGAATAATATTTCATATATGTTGCTTAATATATAGCCAATAATACTTCATGAGCAAACCAAAATTATTTATTTGTGGTCAAATGAGAAATTTCATAGATAACTTAAAATTATTCAAGTTGTGTTTTGTATGAAATTCCATATAAAATTTTTGTGATTTTTTCTCTTATTGTAACGCTATTGCGGCAAACACATGCGTTAATTTTATCCGCATATGTAGCACGTGCAAAGTGAATAATCTTGCATTTTTCTAAAGTTTCTTGTGTTTCCAATATTTCGAATGTTTCTTCATGTTAAACGTTGCGTCTAGATTTGTTTGAATGTTCAAACTTGAGTTCGTAAACCATCAATCAAGGCTGCTGCAATACCTTATGAAGCAAATTTCTTTTCATTTCAAAAAATTTTCTTTAAATTTAAACTCTTTTGTTAGTTTGTTTGTATATATTATTTTGTCTAAAAAACCTATAGTGAAATATTTTTAAACATACACTTGATAATGCCACAATTTGGCGAAATATTGTGTTAACAATTTAAAATATCTTATTAAATAAAAATTAAAAAATAAAATAAAATAAACAGGCTGAGAAAAAGGTGTATTTTTAATTTTAAATTTAAAATCTTATAATTATTAAAAATATGAAGAAAAAAATGAATTATTAATTTTATATTGATTTGTGTCAATTTCAACTCTCCAAAGCCCTTTACCAATCACTTTCAAATTTTGACATGTCGTTCAATTCTCAATCCATCTGGATTGATCAGCTAGAATGCGAATGCTCTCTGTTATTCATATTTCCCAAATGAAAAAATTAAAATGGGCGCCTTCTATTCTCATTACGAATCTTTGAAATTATTCTAATTAATTCAACAAAATGTACGCGCACAAACTTTTGTATAGGCGTAACTCTTAGATAATCAACAAGTTAATTTAAAAACTATCAGCTGTAAACAATTAGATCAGATTTTGTTCAACATAGGTGTTAATATCTCTAAACTAACATTGATTATGTTAGAATTGATTCACCTTAATTATTTATTATAAAATTTTGTCATTGTTTCAAACCAGTCGGAATTTCCTTTTAATTTACGCTTCCTAAATGTCTAAGTGTCGCAGATTCGCAGAAAATTTGACCCATTATGACTAAATCATATGACTAAGACTCGGTTGACTTATTACGAAAAAGACCATCGATGGAAGATAGTGAACGCTTATGACTCAAAAAATAGATTCACTGTTGTAAATATATAGTTTGTGTAAACAAAAATCCACGAGTTATATTACCAAATACTATAAAAACTGCAGTGAATGAATACTGTAATAATGAATTATTAAATAGCATCTTGTTTTGCTATACCAACGCCTTTCGTAAAACATCACTTCTACTAACGAATTACTTTGGATACACGTCAAATCAGAAGTAGTCGACCATTTTTATAATATACATGTCAAACAGAGACTTAACTTATTCCACCAACAACAATTAATTGTTTCTCACTGATCTTTCAATAAACGAAAAGTCTAAAGAAATTTTAAAATTAGTTTTCGAAGCAACGAAAGTTTCATGTTCTTTATACATCCAATCTTTAATTGGCTGAATTTGGACTCGTTTGAGTGTTGAAAACCTTAAATGTCGTTGTATGTTTCTTTTCGAATGAAAATATAATTCAAATTAATTTGTGATCCAATAATTTGGGTTGGTGATTTTGACGAAGGCGGAAATTTTATTGGTTGTTGAATTGATTTATTTATTTATATAAACGGCACCTCAAACCACGATCTTCCTCCTTAGCCTGCACCCGATTTTTCATGCACCACAGATTCATAGGTGCCATTGATTTTCCATTCCTAAATTTTTTTATGCTCTTACTATGTAGTCTTGCAGTATCCAGCATTTGAATCGGCTATGCCTGGATTTGTCAGAATGTTAAACATTAGTTTAACAATCGCTTGTGCAGTTTGTGGATCCACTCAGTGACATAATTTTCAGTGAATGTTAATTTTATTAACAAAAATTTCCATCACTTATATCAATTAATATTCAAATAAGCAAGAAACCCTGGGTAATATTTCTCCAATCGTAAAAGAAAACTAAAATAGCAAAACTTAAAAAACTTGTTCAATGTTTTCCTTAAAGTTCTGAATTTACTTTGGTTTGTAAAGCCTAGCCAAAATTAAAATTCTAACACCAACTTTTTTGATATTTCGACGTTTTAAAACCTAGTGATCCTAAAAGTGCAAGGACAAAAATGTATGTCTTTACGCTGGTCGGCCGGCCTAGTGGACGTCACAATCATCGTTACAGAGCAAATCGTTAGAGCAATTTCAAAAATTTTTGTTTCTAAAAATAAGTTATCCTTATTATAACACCCAAACACAATATGTTCGATAACTGTACCGGAAGTGTGTCAAAAAAATCGTTAGGTGTGTCAAAACAAGAAAATTTGCATATTTTTGGATTAAAACATAATCAAGATGCCCTTTAAATGCCTGATCCGTACTAGGGCAAACCTTATCAAAACAGGACCCTATTTGAGTTCTGACAAATTTCTGTTCGAGTTATTATTTAATTTTAAATGTTGTGCATTTGATCATCAACAATTATCGATGAATGTTCCTTTGTTGTTACCATCATATCATTTTTACGATTTGGATATGGTTTAAACTAAACTTGGTTAAAACTTTCTATAAATATAAAATAACTTGGTTTGCAAATGCTTATACAAATGATAAAAAAAGTAAAATATAAACAAAACAAGAAACAATACTTACAAAATAGTATATTTTCCAACAAGAGATGGAAACGTTGCTTTTTCGTGAGAGAAAATTTGTTCGGGAGACGCGTCAGCGTCGAGTTGGTTAATTTCACGAACGTAAAATGTTTTTATCTCGCGTAGGAAATGCAATTTTTTCTATCATATGTGAAAAAAACCTGAAATCAGCAAAAAACATGCAATTTTGGAAATGAGGTTTTAATTTTTTATATTTAGGTATTGGAATTCGTTGACATCAATGAAAAAAAATTTTCTGCGTTTTTAGTTTTTTTTTTACCCTATCTTAAGATACAGGGTGATTAAAAATCAAAAAATTGCTCGACTCTGGTGTATTGAAATGGCTCTACAGTCAAAACTACTGGACTGATTTTAATGTTATATAGCTCAAAATGTAGGTATTGAGCAATACCCAAAGGAGTAATAATCAAAATAATAATAATTAATAAAAATAATAATTTTATAAAAAATTCAGGAGGGGAAAATTTTTTGTTTTTTTTTTATTAATTTTATTGCAACACGCCTTAAAATTTTTCATCATAAAAAAAGTGGAGTTAAAAAATTAAAAGTTTTTTTTGGATTTACATATATGTTTTTATAATAAATTTTTAATTTTAACTCAAAATAAATATTTTACACATTTTTTATCATTTTATTTAATTTTACATTACTAAATTCCGTAGAGTTAGAATAACGTTTAGCTAAGATTGATCCATCATTTGTAGGAATGTATTAGTGATATCCTCGTGTTCCAGGAATTGTTTTTAAATTTGCGTATCTATCAGCTAGTTATTTCGTTTTGCAATGTAACCTGCCTCCGTTACATAGACAAACTACGCGTTATATTGAAAGTTGCCTGGAGCTGCTGCCCAGTTATTTAACTCCAGAGGTTTTGATATAACTTTGTCGTATTCTTTCTTAAAACTAGTTGCATTTCTTTTTACTTTTCTTAAAATTCCATCACATCAGAACTGCTCTAACCAGGTAACGAGGAGGTACAGTTCACCAAGGAGCAGTTAGTTGAAGACGTACAAATGATTTTTTTGATCGCAGTACTGTAGCCACACTATATTCTGATCTAATAGACTAAAAGCCCACGACGGCCAGATCTTCGTTATTTTATAAAAGCTGAAAGTTTCTCTGCGCATACTTCCTACTCAGGAAGGAACGATTTGTTACTGCTGCATCTATATAACATTAAAATCAGTCCAGTAGTTTTGACTGTAGAGCCATTTCAATACACCAGGGTCGAGCAATTTCTTGATTTTTCAACACTCTGTATCTTAAGGCAGGGTTAAAAACAAATTAAAAACGCAGAAATTTGTTTTTTATTGATGTCAACGAATTCCAATACCTAAATATACAAAATTAAAACCTCATTTCCAGACCTTGCTGATTTTACGTGTATATATATAATATATAAACGATATTTATTAGAAATTATTTAATTAGAAATCGACAAAATAACATTTAAAATACATATTCTATTATATTTCATGGCGGCTTTGTTTTAAAAACTTTGTAAAACTATGTGAAGATTATTATAGTTGCTATGGTAACTACAATTTGTTATTCTTTTTACACTAGTGAAAAAGAACACATTTCCACAGGCGATTAAGCGGATATATGAAAAATTAGCGATCAAATAAGTTTTCAAGTAAGCTTATTTGATTTCTAACTTATTTGATCGCTAATTTTTTATATATCCGAACTGATCAGCTAGAGTTCTGATTATTTTTCATTCATATATTTAAAAAGAAAAAAGAAAAATTATATGCTAGCATTTCTCATTACCACTTTTTGAAATCATTGCTTCTACGTCAACAATATGTCTACGCAAAAACTTTATTTATAAGCGTAGCGAAGCACGCCGGGCCCTCCTAGTATCTATTATCAAGAGATGCACCACGTACATCAACACTCATACCATTATCACGTCGACGATACAAAGGATAACCATTCACAGACTCTTTAGTATTTTCAAAAAAAGGTTTTGGAAAATTCTTACTACATATACCATCTCTCACACTAACAGGATTTAGAGCACCACATGGTCCAAGCATCATTTGACGTTTCACATATTCATGTAATTTAGGAAAAAGAAAGGGATCAGAGATTTCAGTACATACAAATTTATGAATCATTTCATTTCCATCAATTCTATCTTCATCTGACATATTTAACAAACACATCAGCAGTAGCATTCTCAGGTCTTTCACAAAATTCATGCATTGATTTAAAAGAACGAACAAATCTCACGTATAAGAAAAACTTCACATACATTGGCATTTCTAAAAATTAAAATGAAGAACAGAACAAAATTATTCACATGCATTCACGTAAGTGTACATAAGAAAACTAAAATATAAAATACAACCAGCATTGCATCATCTGACAAATTTAACAAACACATCAGCAGTAGCATTCTCAGGTCTTTCACAAAATTCATGCATTGATTTAAAAGAACGAACAAATCTTACGCATAAGAAAAACTTCACATACATTGCGGCATTTCTAAAAATTAAAATGAAGAACAGAACAAAATTATTTACATGCATTCACGTCAGTGTACATAAGAAAACTAAAATATAAAATTCAACCAGCATTGCATCATCTGACAAATTTAACAAACACATCAGCAGTAACATTCTCAGATCTTTCACAAAATTTATGCATTGATTTAAAAGAACGAACAAATCTCACGCATAAGAAAAACTTCACATACATTGGCATTTCTAAAAATTAAAATGAAGAACAGGGTGGTTATTTTGTAGCGTTATCTCATTAGGTGAGATAAATAGTGAGATAAAAAAATTATTTTTAAATGATTTCTTTTATCTAATATAATCGATCAAAGACAAATATTTTATTTCACATTTTATCTCAACTAGTGAGATAACGCTACAAAATAGCCACCCTGAACAAAATTATTCACATGCATTCACGTCAGTGTACATAAGAAAACTAAAAAAAAAAAAAAACAACTTGTAAATACACTGAAATTTGATTAGAATATTTTTACTAATATACTACGCATACGATACGTTTATTACTACCCACTACCAAAGAATATATAAAATGGAAAATATAAAAAAATAAATTTCATCATTCATAAAATCAACATTATTACGCATATAATCTCTTTTATTCCGACGACTCGATCTAACCTTCCATGTACGAAGACATAAGAAGACTAAAATGAAATTCCATCTACCAAAGAATATATAAAAAAGAAAACATAAAAAAATAAAATAAATTTTTAAGTTTTAAATTTAATTTCGTTTTTGTATGTATGTAAACTTATAATGCATATGTATATAAAAAGTTTTTAGTATATAATAACTTTTTCGTTTATGATCCGATAAATCCCCAAAAATCTCTAAAACCTAAGTTACAGTAATATCAGTTAGCACTGAAAATTTGAAATCAATCAAAATTCGAATAAAAAAGCCTTAGGCTGAATTCTAAACGACGTCTTATTTGAAACTTATTTATGTAGACTTACTTATTTACCGCCATTTTAAATAAGTATTTAAAAGCTATTCTAAACGATTTAGCTTACTTATTTTGACAGCAACAAAAAACAAATTCGAAAAAAAATTTAATTAAAACGATTCATTTAATTTGATCAATTAAAGAGTTTTCAAAACTATTTTTTTCATCTTAAATTATTACATTAATTTTATCGAAAAAGAAATTTATTGTTTAAAATCATTTTGTAAACAAACATAAAAATATTTGACACAGTCAAATCGAATTAGATTTTTCTATGAAAAAAAAATTTCAAATAAGTCACCTATTTAGGTTACTTATTCAAATAAGTAAGTCTCCACAAATAAGTTTCAAATAAGTTTTGGTTTAGAATACAGCCTTAGGCTCCACAAAATTTTTCGTTAGCGTATTAAAATATAAGATATTTAATCCAAAAAAAAATTTTAAATACTTATCTAACACTAATAATTATATATTTATTAACCATACCACGGGTTGGTTCCAAGTCGACGATTAATATATTTTATTCACGACTACTAAAGAATATATACTTTCCATGCGTATATCTTTCATTGGAATTGTATTCATTCCTTTTCTATATATCAAATTCTTTTTTATTTATTTCATTACGCTTTATTAATTCAAATTCCCCTAACAAATTAAAAACTTGATTTGTTGGTATAGTAATATAAACCAGTTAAAACAAGAACAATACATATATAAAATCTAAAATAATCAAACATGTTTGGTTTTGTTTTTCATTTCATTCAATATGGCGATATAAACATTTACAGGAAATCTTGAATGAAATTATTTGAAATATTTGTAGTCGTGGATAAAATAGTATCTTGTATTCGCTTAGGATGAAGGCAATTCTTCATGAGGATGAACTTCATCCTCGTGAAGAATTGCCTTCATTCTAGCTCATACAAGAATATACTATTCTTTTATTTTTAATTCAAATAAACAAAAAAAAACAATCAAATAATAATTGCATTTCCTTGTTTCATTTTATTATTATGGAACTAAACGCCAGGCTACTTGATATTTTAAATTATAATTACAATAATTCATTTATGATTATAATTACAATAATTCATTTATATAAATTATTGATTTCATTTATACAATTATTTGTTTGTGTATTATATGTGTATTATATGTGTGTATTATATGTTTGTGTATTATATGTTTGTGTTTTTTTGTTCATTTAAATTAAAGATAAAAGAAAATTTGTCATTATTAACCTAGGTAAAGTTTTGTTATTATTATTGAAATAGGTTGTGAAAAATTGCTTCTCATTGGGGTATTCATAGTAGTTAAAAAAAACATTAACTCGAACAACTCAATTTGCTTTCACTTTAACTTTTCCACCCACCATTAGTTGTTCTAAATTCTTCTTGCATTTTATACAATTCTTGCAATTCTTTTGCGGAACATAATGGCGTATAAACTTGTGTTGTTTCGTTGAATTTTGAATAGTCGATTTCATACGCTTGACGATCTTGATTATACGAAACAACTGGATCAAAACGATGTCCCCATAATATTTCTGTGTTCAAATAACTTGTACGAGCTTGAGTTGCTTGTCCAGTTGATTTAGCCGTTCCTTCAAGGATGACAACAATTTCAAAACGTTCATGTATCATATCAGCTGCCGACATATTGAATAAAGGTGATTCTGGTGTTATACGATGAACAACGACCAACGGCCAGATAAAGAATAAGTCCGATGAACATCCATCTGTTCCGATTTCTAATTCTGTTTTATGTTGTGTCATCGTTTCTCCTTCTTTTGTTAATTTTGATTTAATAAGTTGTGCTCTTATATTAGCACCAATAATACTACTTTTTCGCATATCACCAAAACGGAACATAAGACATAACGTACTGTCACGTTGACAAAGAACAGCATTTTTGGAAAATAAAAGTGTGTGTGTTCGATGTTTTGGACGCGTCATTTTTGCAAAAACAACACCAACCATAAATGCTTGAAGCATAACACCATAAATCGATTGAAGGCCCATAACAAAAATTGCTTCAGGACATTCTTCAGTAGTTGATCGGCAGCCATACCCGACTGTAGTTTGCGTTTCCATGGAAAAGAGAATGCATGATGTGAAATTATATATATTGGAAACACAAGGAGTCCATCCAGTTTTATCTAGAATTTAATATTTTATATTAAAATTGAATTTAACTAGAACAACTTGATTATTTATTCCTACTTTCTGTTGGTGGAAGATGAGACTCTTCTAAATCACCATGTGTAAAGGCAATTAACCACCAAATAACTGCGAATCCTAACCACGATAATACAAAACTTAATGTAAATACTAATAGAGTCCATCGCCATTGAGAATCCACTAATGTTGTAAATATATCTTTTAAAAATCTTAACCGTTTTTTAGATAGTTTGGATTGAACGACATTGCATTCGCCGTTTTTAAAAATAATACGTTCTTGAGCTTTTCTCATGCTGACGCGATAAGATCCCGTGTTTCTATAAACAAAACAAAAGAAATATTTTATTTGTATTTTTTTCTGTATATAACATACAACATACATGACATATGACACATGAGATGCGAATATTATGTTATATTCATTTATTGTTTTTTGTATTTTGAATTTTTAATGAAATATAATAAATAACCAATTTATTGCGGATTTTTTAAATCAATGTATCTCAGGTAAGTAAAGAAGTAATTGGAATTTTAGATATGGTTGGAAGTTTTTCAAAAAAAAACTCCACTTCTCATTTTTCGTGTTTCGGATGAATTCTAGAATTATTCAATAAATGACTAATATTAAATAATTCTAGACTTAATTAAGCCCAACTAATAATGTAACCATCTCAAAGTTATTATAGTTTTGGAATTAATATAAAATTAATTTTCATTTTAAATAAACTCAAATATTTACGATATGAATTTTTGTCCCTCCGATGAACAAGTTAGAATCAACGAAATTAATTTCATTGTTTTAAGATAATTAATTGTTTTAGCTGATTTTTAAATTGTTTGAATTTTTAATCTACGGGAGTAACAGTCCCGAATACTCCAAGGGTTTGCCAGACTCTGAAATACGGCCAAGCACTGCCCCATTTTTTTTTTTTTAATAAAATGTGCTGTGTAGTAGGAATTACAATATGTGTCACAATAACACATAAAAACCTTTTAAGACCAAGGTCCCACAACAACATACGTTCAGAGGTGTTGGTGGACGTAAATCTTTTTTTTTTTGTTTTTTTAAATTTTTTGTTAAAGAATGGATAACTAAACAAAAAATCCTATCATTAACAAAATATGACATAGGCCAATATTTTATGATAGAATAGAGAAAATAAAAGTAAATTAAAAGGTAAATAGCAAACTTTTACAAAACTTTGCTGAAAACTGGTTAACAGTACTTGGCTATTGCTATTGGGCCATAAATCAGCCGATTTACGGTTTATAGAATATTGCCAGTACACTTTACTTTTAATGGCCAAGCAATGGCACGTTAATGGTTAACATTAATTGGCTATTGCTATAGAGCCAGTACTGCAACCATGAATTGACCGATCTTTGTCATTGGGTTAAAATTCGTTAGAGTAATATCCATTTTAGAAATATATAGTTTTAAAAATTTCGCCTATAGTTTAGTTATGGCTGCTTCTTGGCTGAAAGACTATGTAATAGGTATTGATAAGGTTGGTTTTTTTTTTGGTAGACAATTTTATTTTTATTTAATTATTTTGTATTTAATTTATTTAAATTTATATCTTTATTTTTTATTGGCACAGTCATGGATGCCAGTATTCGGTCACTGATGCAATATACTGATCATCATTATTGCTCTGTTACTGGACTGACTGTACAAGTGGAATCCCAATTTTAACTTTAAGTAAATTTTTAAGTTAAATTTCTCTACTGTCACTAGAAAATGGATACCTCATAATGGACATTTTTATTTATTATACGGGGGTTTTTACATTAAATTCTTGAAATTATGTGAATTGTAGGAAGGGAATTGGGAATTTTCATGAAATATTATTCTATCTAATTTTATTATTATTTGTATATGATTTGTTTAAATTTTAATGTTTCTAACATAAAAAAAAAACATTTTTCACAAAAATGACATTTATCTGCTTTTTTTTACCCAAAGCATATTAAAATTACAGACAAACGTTTATTTTTTTTCCGTAAAAAGTTTATTTGAATCTATTATTAGTTCGATTTTTTTTGTGTTTTGTTCCGTTTATTAAAAACAAGTTTACCGATTCTATTTTTAT
Source organism: Diogma glabrata (assembly GCA_963693315.1). Lineage (NCBI taxonomy): Eukaryota > Metazoa > Arthropoda > Insecta > Diptera > Cylindrotomidae > Diogma > Diogma glabrata. The sequence continues at coordinate 97,498,196 of OY856188.1, read as the reverse complement.
TTAACAGGTATCAAATAGAGATTTGTAAAAGAAATTGTTTTATCTAAAGATCAAGTATTTTATCCAGAACATGCTCATATTATATACAAACAGATATTTTATTTTGTGGACGTGAAAAACTAATTTGTTGTGTCTTTGCTAACACAAAATATGCCAGGTTTGTAGTTTCCCGAAATTTGACATACAGATGACGAATTATCCTTTATATTATAGTATAAAAGGCATACAATTAACTAATTATCGTATATTATAAACAACTTAGTTCTAAAAATTTCAGATATTTGCATTCCAGCAAAAGCACCACTGCAGTGAAGACAAAATACTTTCAGTAAATACTCAAGGTAAAATTATTAAATTATAATAAATTGAAAAATGCAGGCCTAATATATTTTTTGTTAGTAAATATTCAAATGGGTTTATTTCGTCAACAAACCAGTTTTTTTTGTTGAGATAAACCTTTTAGCCAGGCCCGTGTTTTCTTATTTTTTATGATATAATAATTTTAACTTGAGTTATTTTCTGAATAAATTTTTTCAATATAATTTTTTTTATCGGTGTAATAATTTTTTAAAGACTTACTTAGTACTTTTTAAACAAATAAAAATTAATCCAAATCGATTAGTTCGTTTAAACTCAATTTAACTTTAAACTTTTCTGGTCTATAGATTTCGAGGCACCCTGAGTCAAAACTACAAAACTGTGTCAAAACAAAAAGGATTTTGAAATTGAATGAATCTTGAAAGGAATAAAAAAGGGCAAAAACCCACACTAATACAATTTTTATAGGAAAAAAGCAACAAAAATTAAATATTTGTCCTTTTTTGTTACAAGAAAAGAAAACCACTTTCTTCTAATTATTTAAGTGATGTTGTATAATATATTCTGGTTGACTATAGTGGAGCTGGAAACATAAGCCAAACGTAACGATGAAAATTTAGTAATAGTATCTAAATATACTTAGTCAACGGTTTTATTAATTAAACTACTCACAAGCACATTTTTTGTTATTCACTGTCACTTAAGCTTTCAATGCGACAAATTTAGCACTTAATAATTTTGATACTTAATACTAGAGAAATATTTTTTTTATGGATCCGGTATACACAGGAATCGTATGGTTTATTTTAACAAAAGATATATCTTTAATTCACTCTAGGGTTATTTTATCACCAGCACAAAATATTTACAAAACCCCTCATTTTTTCTTTTTTTTTTTCAGATAATCGACGAGCTAATTTTAAAATTCTCTGATTAATACAGACCTTAGTCACAATCAAGTGATCACTAAACAAATTTTTTTTACGATATATATTTTAATAAGCAAAATATTTTTAGTAAGCAAAATTTCCTAGTTTTAATATTGTATAAGTTTCCCAGTTTCGCATAGACATATTTATTTACTTCGTTTTAATATTCAAAAGGAATTTACTTCGGTCTGAAAGACCTAAATATTACATTCTCATCACTTTTTTTGGAATTTCTCAACGTTCTAGGAACTCATTATTCTAGAAACGCAAAAAAATGTATGTCTGAAAAAATAAATGTACCGAAATTAAATGAAATCTAGAAAACTGCTGGAGGGATTTCAAAAATGTTTGTTTCTTAAAATAGGTAAACTCAATTGTAAGACACGAAAGGATGATGTGTTTGATAGCTGTACCAGCAGTGTGTAAAAACAAGGAAATTTGCATATTGTTTGCTTAAAAAACGTTCATTTTAAGTGATTATAGGAGTATAGGAACATTAAATTTGAAAATAATCTTGATCGTCGGGATTGGTATGTGAGACCAAAAACTAGATTATTGCATTAGAATGTTGTCAAAAAATGTTTTCATGTGTGTCAAAAGAATGATTTTCATGTTTTTACTTAATTTTTTGGTAAAAAAATGAAATTAATTATTTATATGACATGAAATGTAATTGAACATGAAATTGGATATGGAAATTTTTGGTTTTGTTATAGTTTTTGGAATATTTTCTGGAATTTTGAAAATGGAATACAATATGTATCACAATAACACAAAGATACCTTTTAAGATCTAGGTCCCACAACAACAAGCGTTCTGAGGTGATAGTGGACGTTTTTTTTTAAATGTTTGTGGATTGAAGGCACTCGAGAATATTGATTCAGTCAAAGCATTCTATTTGTACGATGTACGCACAAAGAAGTCCCTTTGAATTTTTTGCCTATTTGCCTATTAAATCTACTTTGTTTCATGTGTGTATATGTATAAAACAAAACCAACAAAAAAATATTGCGACGCTGATGCATAGGCTGACTTCACCACAGCTCTGGAAACATAGTGTTGTGGATATATAATGAGCTAATATCCATCAAATACTTTAATTAAAAGCTAACCAATGACTTCGACGACTTCGTAGTTCGGACTCAGCAGTTGTATGGTACTACTTTGATCAATGTGTTCCAAAAGATGATGATTATCTTCTTACACTAATTGGAACCTTTTCCATAAGTTTCATCATAATAACTTCATTATTATAGGCTGTAGTGTGCATAAAGACTCTAAAAAAACTTCAAACAATTAAAAAAAAATTTTTTTACCGGAAGTAAAAAACCGGAAGTTGGGATGCAGAACTATTTTAAATCATACTAAATGCTTATGCACCAAGTTTCATCCAATTTTATTATCAGGTAAAGATGTTATTGACCTTTCAAAAAAACAGGTGTTTGGGACACCCCCCACCACTTTGTTCATTATCGCTCAAAAAATAATCAGTTCCTTCCCATACATGTTTGCATCTTTTTCCAAAGTGTCATCAAAATTCGTTCACGAGCGAATGCTATGTGATCCCTCCCAACAAACATTAAAAAAATGATGACACAGTAAACAGGTGTTCGGGAGGCCCCATACCACTTATCCCAATATTGTCCAAAAACTAATCAGTTCTTTGTCATTTAAGTCTCCATCTTTTTTCAAATTGTCATTAGAATTGATTAATGAATGAAGTCTGTATGCTCCCAACAAACTTTAAAAACAAAGTGTGAAAAGTCAGCAGTTGTATGGTAGACCCCCGCCACTTTGATCAATGTGTTCCAAAAGATGATAATTATCGTCTCACACTAACTGGACCCTTTCCATAAGTTTCATTATAATCACTTCATTATTGTAGGCTGTAGTGTGTTTACAAAAAAAATGTTTGCCGGAAATGAAAACCGGAAGTTGGGATGCAGAACTGATGTGAACCGTACTAAATGCTCATGTACCAAGTTTCATCCAATTCGATTATCAGGTACAGATGTTATTGAGCTTTCAAAAGAACAGGTATATGGGACAGCCCCCACCACTTTGTTCACTATCGCTAAAAAACTAATCAGTTTCTTGCCATACATAGTTGAATCAACTACCAAAGTGTCATGAAAATTTATTCACGAACGAATGCTGTGTGCTCCCAACAAACATTGGAAATGATGACACATTAAACAGGTGTTTGGGAGGACACCCACCACTTATCCCAATATTGTCCAAAAACTAATCAGTTCTTTGTTACTTAAGTTTCCATCTTTTTTCAAAGTGTCATTAAATAAATTAATGAAAGAAGTCTGTATGCTCCCAACAAACTGAAAAAACAAAATGTGAAAAGTCAGCATTTGTATGGTAGACCCCCCGCCATATTGATCAATGTGTCCCAAAAGATGATCATTATCTTCTCACACTAATTGGATTTTTTTCATAAGTTTCATCATAATCACTTCGTTATTGTAGGCTGTAGTGTGCATAAAGACTCTAAAAATACTTCAAAAAAGTACAAAAAATTTTTTTTACCGGAAGTGAAAAGCCGGAAATTGAGATGCAGAACTATTGTGAACTGTACTAAATAGTCATGCACCAAGTTTCATCTAATTTGATTATGAGGTACAGATGCTATAGAGCTTTCAAAAAAACAGGTGCTCCAGGAACCCCACACCATTTTGTTCAATATCGCTCAAAAACTAATCAGTTCTTTGTCATACATGTTTGCATCTTTTTCCAAAGTGTCATCAAAATTCATTTAAAAACATTGCGGAAAAAACCACCTGTTGTATGGTGGACCCCCAAACCCTTTATCCAATGTATTCCAAAAGCTGATAAAATCTTTCTCATGTTTTTTGAAAGCTTTTACCAACGTTTCATGAAAATCGATCGGTAAGTGTAGGCTACAGTAGGGATAAGCCCCTGAAAAAAAAAACTTTTTAGCCGAAAGTGACAAACTGGAAGTTGATATGCAGAAATATTGAAAACAGCACTAAAACCTTATATACCAAGTTTCAATAAGATCGTGGTCCGGGATCAGAAGTTATTCAAGATTTAAACTTAGAGGTGTTCGGGAGACCCCCCGCCATTTTGTCCAAATTTGAAATGAATCCAGATCTTCCGTTTTCAAGTGAACTTGTATCACTTGCCAAATTATCATCAAGATCCTATGCAGAAAACACAACCACCTAAAATCAACCATTTAAAAGTGTTTTGTCATCGGTTCAAACAGATAGCGTAGAAATAACAAATATTTTGATAGTGGTACTAAAATTGATGGTTAATTAAACCTGAAAAGTCTTGGTAGATTCTAAAAATAATTAGTCACTGGTACAATCATTCAATGAAGAATTTAAAATATTTTTAATCCTCTGTACAAGATTTGTTTGTGGATTTAAGCAACAAACTTTAATGAAATAGAGTAAATATTTTGTTGTTTGTATGTTTAAGAAAGATAGAATTCATCAAGAAATGATAGCATACACAAAATAATTTTTCTAACAATTTATTTAAGCATACGTGTGATTTTAATAATTTTTTAATTCTCAGTTGGTTCTATTAAAGACGCTTTATTTTTAATACTGTAAAATTATAATTTAAAATAATGTGAAATAGTTCGAAAACGTATATAAACCACGTTATTTTTAACATAGAAAAAGTATTAGAACAGTATTAGAAATTTACAAACAATTAAAATTTAAATAAACGAAGTATAATTGTATACGTGATAAAATGGACTGCTTTATGTGTGCTGTAAAATTTTCAGTATTTGCAGTTTACACAACTCATTTAAGATTATATCATTGATTAAATAAATACAGCAGGTATATTTGCACCTACAAAGAATGCTGTCAAAAATTTTAAAATATTAGTAGTTTTCGAAGACATTGCAAGAATAAGCACAAATTAAATGATCATGCTCGCACAAATGATTGCAAAGAAATCGAATTTTTCTAGCGCTCCAACATCGCCTCAAATAGAGAATTTACAAAAAAGTTTTGTTGACCAAACATTTAAATATTATTTAAATGAAATGAATAATTTTAAATTACCAGATCATCCAAACTCTCAAACAAACTTTATAAGTATTTGTGATGATTTGCAAAATCCAGTTTTAAGGTTATCTTTAAATTTCCATGGTTTGAGTGAGCTGTGTTTTTAAAATTCAAGAACTTATTGTTGAACTGATTACCACCAAAATATCCATTGTCGTTGAAAATTTAATTGCATCAAATGAACTAGAAAGTTTAAAATCGTATTTAAAATTTAAATGTTTGTAAGGATCCATTTCAATATTGTAAAAATGAGTACCGCCTTTTTAAGCATCTTCGTGAAAAAAACTGCATTGAAAACTTAAAACAGTTTTTATTCTTTTGTGTATTACTTTTAGGAACAACTGACAATTTTGGATATGAAAAGTGAATTTTCGAGCAATTGAAAAAAATACAACTAGTTTTATCTTTATGATGTTGTGACATTGATAAAAATAAAATGTACTTAAATAAATTTGTATGTAAATAAATGTACTTTACTAAATATTTTGTTTATTTTTACAAATATTGTATTTAATTTAAAAGCTTCATAAGCTGCATTTAAAACGATAACTTATTTGATACTTATTTTGAAGGCATATTTATTTGCCATCATTTTAAAATTTTCAACATTTTAAAATGATAGCAAATAAATAAGCCTTCAAAATAAGTATCAATTAGGTTATCGTTTCAAATGTAGCTTAAAAAGCTTTTAAATTAAGTATAATATTTGTTAAGATATACAAAATATTTAGTGAAGTCCGTCAAATAGTTAATAGTAATAACAAAATATTTAATAAAACGAACTAAACATTTAGTACATTTAGTACAAATAATCTGACTACTTTTACATTCCAATAAACAACTAATAGAATTGACCAAATAACTGATTAATATGACTAAAAATATGCTCTATATAACAACACGGTCTACAAAACAGAAGCGTCTACAAAACAGTTAATTGAAACAGCTAAATCTAGCCTAGATGTGACAAAATATTTCATTTCAGACCAAATTTCTGGTAATTTGAACATAACATCTTGTAACAAATCGGTAGATCTGATAAAACTATTGGCAAATGTACTACAAAACATACTGAGCTGACAACGGATTTGTAAAAAGGATCGAATACTTTGTAGAATTATCACAAATATTGCTCGAATAGAACTACTATGGGTATCAATTGCACAATTTTTTTTATACTTTGACAAAAAGATTTTGTTCAACTGACAAACTACAATCAAACAAAATATTTTTTCCCGAATGCAACAAAATGTTTTTTTAAATTGACAATATATTTTGTATAGTTAAACAAACAGATTTGTCAGTTTTATGAAAATGATTTAATTACTTTTACCATTTTATGGTTGAGCTACTATTGACAATTATCTAGTCAAATATACCACATTTTTTGTATATATTACTTTAAATTTTTTTCAGTGTAGTATCAAAACAATCATAAATTCTGTAGTACGAGAAAAAGTAAAAAAAAAATTTAACGGCATTGACAAACTGGTAGCTGGGTTGCAGAACTTTTGTAATCCGTACTAAACGCTTATGTACCAAGTTTCATCTAATTCGATTATTATGTACTGATGCTATTGAAATTTAAAAAAACAGGCGTTTGGGGACCAAACACAACACCACTCCACACCACTTTGTTCTATAACAATCAAAAACTAATCAGCTCCTTGCCATACATATTTGCATCTTTTTCCAAAGTGTTATCAAAATTCATTTATACGAACGAATGTTGTATGCGCCCAACAAACATTGAAAAAATGATGACACCACAAACAGGTGTTCTTGAGGTCCCCCACCACTTATCCCAAAATTTAGTGTCTAAAAACTAATCAGTTCTTTGTCATTTAAGATTCTATGTTTTTTCAAAGTGTGATTAAAATTGATTAATGAATGAAGTGTGTAAGCTCCCAACAAACTTTAAAAACAAAGTGTGAAAAGTCAGCAGTTGTATTGTAAAGCCCCCGTTACTTTGATCAATGTGTCCCAAATGATGATCATTATCTTCTCACGCTAATTCAAACCTTTTTCGTAAGTTTCATCATAATCACTTCATTATTGTAGACTGTACTGTGCATAAAGACACTGAAAAAACTTCAAAAAATTACACAAAAGTTTTTTACCGGAAATGAAAAACTGGAAGTTGACCGTGCTAAATGCTTATATACCATGTTTGATCCAATTCTATTATCAGGTACATATGTTATTGAGCTTTCAAAAAACAGGTGCTTCCACCATCTATATCGCTCAAAAACTGATCAGCTCCTTATCATACATATTTGCATCTTTTTCCACAGTGTCATCAAAATTCATTCACGAACGTATGTATGCTCCCAACAAACATAAAAAACATGGTGGAAAAAAATACCTGATGTATGGTAGACCCTCCAACCCTACATTCAACGTACTCCAACAGCTGAAAAATCTTTCTTATGTTACTTGAAAGCTTTTATCGACGTTTCATGAAAATCGGTCGGTAATTGTAGGCTACAGTAGGGTTAAACACCTGAAATAAATTTTTCAACCGGAAGTGACCAACCGGAAGTTGATATGCTGAAATATTGCATACAGTACTAAAACCTTAAAAAACAAGTTTTAATAAAATTATAAGCCGGGATTAGAAGTTATTGAAGATTTAAACTTAGAGAAGTGAAAAACTTAGTGTTTAGGAGACCCCCACTATTTTGATATGAATCCACATCTTCCGTCTTCAAGTGAACGCCTGGATCATGTGCCAAAGTTTCTTAAAGATCCTATGCAGGAATGTCATGAAACCACCCACCCTCCCACAGACGTACACCAAAATTTTTATTCGCTATTTAGATAAAGGACCATCCCTTAAGTTTATGTTAAATAATAAGAAAAAAAAGTAGAGTCTGCGTCGGACCAGACGGTGGAAGTTATACTTCTTTGGCCATTCGCTCGCACACACGCACACAGACAGAAAGATAGGATACATTAAAAAAAAATAACTGAATAAAAACAAATTGATTATTCAAAAAAAAAAAAAAAAACAAATATTAAAAAAAAATATTATTCAAAAGAAAAAAATATTATACAAAAAAAAATATTATTCAAAAAAAAAAATATAAAAAAAAACATATTATGTATTCAAAAAATAAATAAAAAAAATATTATTCAAAAAAAAAATTATTATTCAAGAAGTACAAGAACGTATAATCGTCGATTTTTCTTAGTTTTCTTAGTCAAAAAAATAAAAAAAAAATATTCAAAAAAAAAAATATTATCCAAAAAGAAAAAAAAATATTATTAAAAAAAAAATATTAAATAAATAGAAATAGTATATTATTGAATTAGGAGCTAAAGTTGTACTTTTTGTGTTGAGTCTATTATAGTTTGGCGGCCGACCGTAGGGAGGCCGACAATTATAGACGAAACACAAAAAGTCACTTTAGCTCCGAATTCAATACACTATTTTTTCGGCAAACGTTTAAATTTGTTTAAAAATATGAAATTAATGCATCAAATTTTTTATAAATATGTTTTAGGTAATACATTTTCTGAAATTAATTTTTATTGATTTTAATTCATTAAAATGAAGTGAAATGCATTCTGTTTTGCACAAATTAATAATACATATCATGTTATTTTACTTTACTGCCGCCGTAAAAATATGAAAATTACTTTACTGCCGCCGTAAAAATATGAAAATTACTTTACAGCCGCCGTAAAAATATAAAAATTACTTTACAGCCGCCGGCAGATAAAATAAAAATGGCGTTACATTTGCAGCCGCCTTCTAAAAAGTTTTAGCTACTCCCCAGCGGCAGTAAAGTTAAACTTTTCAGCCGTTTGCCGAAAAAAACATTATTCAAAAAACTAATAATTATAATTACTAGAAGGTACCCGCACGGTGATGCCCGTGCTTCCAAGATAAAGTGGTTGAAAACTGTTTTTTTTTTGAGTAAATTCTCCTATGGTTTTTTTTAATGTCATTTAATTAAACTTATTTTATTAGTAATATATAAAAAGTTTGTAAAAAATGTAATAGTATCATTTTACAGTCAGCAAAAGCTATTAAGTAAATGTCTCTAAAGCTATAGATAAATTTACATATTAAATGTATGCTAAAACTAAAACAGACAAATAATAATTAAATAATTTTTATAAATGTAGATGGCAAAATATTAAGGTTAGAAAAAAGTTAAAATTGTATTCCAAAGATTTAATTCAAATAATTCAATGTGTCACGAACAATTAGGTGAGCGTAAATATATTTGTTTATTGGATGTCACAATTGTCAATTACTTACTCCGAAGCCACCGTACTCGTCATACAAAATAGGTACACTGGTTCATTGCTATTGGTTTAGCATTCTATTTCATGTAGACTTATAATCATTTATCAATCCAGAAATTTTGCTGTTCTGAAGAGGGCCGTGTTGCAATTTGCAAATATATTTTATCGATTGTCTGCAATACTACATTGATGCATACGCCGGTTAAAGAATACCACCATTTTTAGTGAATATTTTCGTTTAATGGGTTTTATCGCTTTATGGTCATCGTCTTATTTCGACATTCCTTCCCACAACTTAAAACAAAAATTGTAAAAAACAATAATAAGACTAATTTCATTTGTAGATTCAGACATATATTATTATTAAAACAGTCAAATCACAACATTTGTTAACATATTTGCATATATTTTCTAGATCCCTTGTATTAACAATAATAGTTTTGAAATTAATGGAGAAGCATATTTCACTCAATAAGTAAAACACTTTAAACCTGTAGCTTTGATATTGTTCATAATCTTTTTCTTCGGTATGCAAATTCTTGGTTCATCAATGTTTCAAAGAAGAAGAAAAGAAACGTCAATTTCCAATTTTTGGAGCATGTGAGGGCAGTTCTGCTAATGGAAGCAGGTTTGTTTAATCATATATAAGCAATGCTTATATAGAGTGACCATTTTTTTTTCTAATTAAAATCAGTACAGAATTTTAAGAGTAAAATATGTAGCATCCTTAGTCTCCTTAGTCTTACCTATGCTATGACTCTTCTAAGCCGAAAGGTAATGTGTAAACGAATTAGACAAATCTGTTTTCATTTTTTTTAAATAGTTTTAAGGAAATTTTGTTGAGACCAACACCAGTAGTTTGTGAAATACAAATTTCCGCCACGATTGCTTGGGAAACACAGGGTTAGAATTTTGATCTTTTTTTCCCGTGGGTAACTCCACATTTTAAAATAATAGTATATTATTGAATTAGGAGCTAAAGTCGTACTTTTTGTGTTGAGTCTATAGTTTGGCGGCCGACCGTAGGGAGGCCGACAATTATAGACGAAACACAAAAAGTGATTTCAGCACCGAATTCAATACACTATTTTTTCGGCAAACGTTTAAATTTGTTTAAAAATATGAAATTAATGCATCAAATTTTTTATAAATATGTTTTAGGTAATTAATTTTCTGAAATTAATTTTTTTTTATTTGAATTCATTAAAATGAACTGAAATACCTTCTGTTTTGAACAAATTAATAATATCATGTTATTTTACTTTACTGTTGCCGTAAAAATATGAAAATGACTTTACAGCTGCCGCAAAAATATGAAAATTGCTTTACAGCCGCCGTAAAAATATGAAAGTTGCTTTACAGCCGCCGGCAGATAACTTAAAAATGGCGTTACTTTTGCAGCCGCCTGCTAAAAAGTAAGACTTTAGCTAGCTTCCCAGCGGCAGTAAAGTTAAACTTTACGGCCGTTTGCCGAAAAAAGTATTTTTTCTATGATAGCAAATGAAATGTCTATTTTCAAGCAGTCTTAATCCCCTGTGAAAACGATTTTTTTTCCTCTAGCGTAAATAATTTTATTTTCATTTTATCGCTAAATAACAAATTGCAGTTGCTATAGTATTTTCATATAATTCTACCAAGTTTTTAAAACACAATGTCATTTTATCGATTTCTAATTTAATAATTTCTAATATTAATGGGCCCTATTCAATAAAAATCTTCTATCTTCTATTCTTCAACCCAAAAATAAATAGCAGAATTGAAAAATAGAAGACTGTTCGAAATTGGTATTCAATTTGCGGAGGGGAAATTTTCTGCTATTTTATTATCAATTTATGTTTTCGAACACAAAATATTCTATTTTAATCTCAGTTTTGACAGTAAGTTTTGTTGGAAATTAAATTAGTTTTACATATTTAATTTTTAGTTATTTTTTAATTAAAAATTAAGCTGATAGATTACTAAACATGTTAGTAAATATATTATATTTCGTGTGCAAATTAAAGTATTTATATGTTTTTTATATTAAATTTTGTTTTAAAGAAAACAATAATTTATAGGTTATGACATCAGTATTTTTTTTAAACGTTTTCAATATCAAAACAATAGAAAGTTTAGCAGGAACTACAAAATGTAAAAAACGGCAAGTTTTATGTTTTTAAATTGCTTGGCAAAATTGTTGTTTAAAATTTATGTAACTTGTAACCAGTGTTTTTAATTTTTGAATGAAAAATGTAAAATTTTTAATGTAATCTTATTAGTCCCTGGGCCCACGCCGATATAATGTGATGATTACCACATATTTTATGCTTCGTGGGGCGCCTGTCCTTGACGATCCCGAACATTTTTGCTCTGCGATTTTCCTCAAATCGGCCGCTTTTTCGTTCGGCAAGCTCCGAAAAAGGCCGATTGCCCGCGATCTTGTAAATTTGCTACCAGATTTTTTTTTAACTGTGGGGATTGTAAATTTGGTTTAGAACACGAGAGTAAGCTTGTCCGACCAAAATGTGTCTGCTATTGTCGAGTCTGACAACTGACATTTTAGTATGTTTGGGTTGTCGGACTAGATAATAGCAGACAAATGTTTGTCGGACAAATTTACCCTCGTGTTCTAAATCAAATTTCCAACACCCCCATAGTTAAAAAAACAAAAAATTCACAAGATTGCTTTCAATCGGCCTTTTGGGAACTTTCCGAACGAGAAAGCTTCCGATTAGAGGAAAATCGCAGAACAAAAGTTTTCGAGCTTGTCAAGGACAGGTGCTTCACGAAGTATAAAATGTATGGTAATCATCACATAAAATCGACGTTGGCCCAGGGACTATATATGTTATATATATGTATTTATTAACTATATATGTATTTCTTAAAATAAAATTTTGTATTTTTCATGGTATCATGGTTTTGAAAATAATGAAAAGTCATGTTTTGATTTGAATCCAGAGAGCAAAGTTTGGATATACGGAGTAGTACTGACAAAGTGACAAGTAAACGTGACGACTAAACAAAAAATAGCAAATACTCAGTAGTATATATTAAATAGCAGAAATTAAACAAAATTCAGAAATTAAAGGATATAAATTGTATTTTCAGAGTGTATACATCGTACAAGATGTACATCGATTTTTCCGACTATTTTTTAAAAATCTGAAATTTGGGATTGATATTAGTTTTAACAAAAGGAAAAACTGAATTCAGGATTTTGTATTTTAATTTCTCTGAAATGTAGTTATGAATTTTGGTCAGTTTTTATTCGTTTTTGGTATGACGTCGGTATTTTGATAATAACTCTCACAAATTTCATCGAATTGATATACATTTTTTCAAGTGAATGTAGCAATTTTTTTTTTTTTTTAAAGGCGTTCATGCTCTATGTAGGAGCGTTGCCAGGTTAATCAGCTTTGAATATTCACCACGGTCATTCGCAACAGCGACATAATTACCATGGCAGCCGATTTTTTTAAGGTCGTTTATTACGTCAGTCTCCCATTGTAGTCGTGGTCTACCTCGCGGTCTACCACTCCCTGGGGTACTAACGTACATTTTTCTAATCATTCCAGACTGTGAATCGGCTCGTAGAACATGCCCAAACCAAGCAATCCTACTAGAACGGATACAACCTATTATATCAGGACCCTCAAGAAGGTCTCTGATCTCAAAGTTATACCGGGTTCTATACTCCCCATCGTCTGTCTTAAGTGGACCAAATATGTAGCGTAGGATCTTACGCTCAAATACAGATAAATGCGATTCGTCATTTTGTGTAAGGGTCCACGTTTGTGACCCATACATCACAACCGGTCTAATCAATGTCTTGTATAACTTGAGCTTGGTGTTAGTTGATACATACGGTGATCCAAGGAGAGGTTTAATTGAGTAGAAAGTTCGATTACCTGCAGCGATTCGAGCTTTAATATCTGTAAGTATGCTGTTGTTTGAGTCAAGCATTGATCCCAAATATTTAAAAGATTCAACTCCCTCAATTCGTTCATCGCCGCACATCAAATCTTTCTTCTCAGCCTCTCTTGAAACATTCATATGTTTGGTTTTATTGTAGTTAATTTGCAGACCAATTTTCCTAGCACCACTCTCAAGCGACTTGAAAGTCTCACTCATAACAGCTTCACTTCGGCCGAGGATGACAACATCATCAGCGTAAGCAATCATCTGTACTGAGTTTATTGACAAGATATTGTTATTAGTCGGTAGTTTCTTTTGACGGCACACATATTCCAAGGCTAGGTTAAAAAGTATAGGAGAGATAGCATCACCTTGTCTTAAACCGGAGTCGACTTTAAAAAACTTTGATATTTCGTTCTCTACTCGTACACAGCATTGAGAGTTCTGTACTGTCATTTTGCATAGTGATACCAGTTTACCAGGAATTCCCATCGACACCAGAGCAGACCATAGAGTCTCTCGTTCGAGAGAGTCGTAGGCCTGCCTGAAATCAATGAAAAGTTGGTGCACAGGTATGTTGAACTCTCGACACTTTTCCAAAATCATCCTTATCGAGAAAAGTGCATCGGTGGTACCTCGGCCCCGCCGGAAGCCACACTGATACTCTCCAAACAGTTGTTCAGCAAAAGGATTGATTTTGGATAGCAAAATGTAGGAAAAGATCTTATATGCTGTGCAGAGGAGAGCGATTCCTCTGTAGTTTGCACATTGTAGGCGATTACCTTTTTTATGGATTGGTATCAGCATAGCTGTGTTCCAGTCCTGTGGCATGGTTTCAGTCCGCCAGATCATTTGAACAAGTTCAAACAATCTTAAGGATAGAGTTTCGCCACCATGTACAATCATTTCGGATGTTATATCGTCGATACCAGGTGCTTTATTGCATTTTAGTTTTGACAGCGCCGCATCGAATTCCTCTTTGGTGGGTTCGTCTACATGTACCTTTGACGCACGAATAAGCTTTGCTCGTCGTCCGACTTGTTGCTGGTCACTTAAGTTGAGAAGATTCTCAAAATAAGCGGCCCAAGTATCTAAAATATTTTTAAGGTCTACATGTAGCTCCCCATCTTCATTTTGAATAGCAGTTGATCTAGTTTGAGGGCCCTTCTTTAAGGTTTTAACCTGTTGAAAGAAGTTACGCGATTGATGTTCCTTATTGAAGCTTTCAATCTCCTCACACTGTCTCTTCCACCATTCTCTCTTCGCTCGTCTACATAGCTTTGTAACGGCTTGTCTTGCCAGTTTATAGTTTTCCTTCGTGGACCTGGTGTTGCGTCCTTGTAGACACTTTAGATAGCAATCTCTTTTGTATTGAATAGCGTCAAGGCATGCTTGATCCATCCATGGCTTCTCGGAGTGGTTCTGTGGTCGTCCAAGTATTCCCTCAGCAGCGCTTAAAACAGCATCTTTGAGCAAATACCATGACTTATCGACGTCTCCATTAATGGTTTCTGATTTCTCCAATGTTTCGGCAATATGGATTTGATATCTCTCTTCTGTTTCAGCATTCTTTAATGATGAGATGTTAAAACGTTTCCGTTGATTGAATTTTGGAATGCCTGGATTTGGGAAGTGGAACCTTATCGTTGCACATACAAGGAAGTGATCACTTCCGATGTATGCACCTCTAAAGGATCGCACATCCCGAACGCTCGAAAAGAAACCTGCTGTTACTAGAACGTGATCAATTTGATTTCGAGTGTTTCCATTCGGTGAGACCCAAGTCTGTTTATGAATCGATCGATGCGGAAAGAACGTACTGGCAATTCTCAAATTATTTGATAATGCAAACTCAGTCATTCTCTCACCATTATCATTCGAATTCAAATGCAGGCTGTTGGGACCTACCACATTTCCATAAGAGATATCTCTTCCAACCTGTCCATTAAAGTCACCAAGAACCATAATGAAGTCGCGTGTTGGTGTTTGTTTCATAACCTCTTCCAGTGCTATGTAGAAATTATCCTTCTCGTCGACGGTCTTAGCTTCAGTAGGTGCATGCACGGCAATAAGAGAAATATTGTTATATGTACCACGTACACGTAGGTAGCAGATCCTCTCACTGACCGGGATGAATTTCATCACGGCTTCTTGTATGCGTGCTGTAATGGATAGTCTGGCATAATGTCAGAACGCAGTGTATTACAGTCGCAGTTTCCTTAGTTGTTGTTCCTTATATTAATCTGTCCCACTTGTAATAGATTCTCATCCCTTCGTCATCAATAGTCATATTTCATGTAGTTTCCTTAACCCATAGTTTCCTTATATTTCTCAAAATCTACTAAATCTGCAATAGCCGGACAAACGTATGGGGAGAAAGAAAATTACACTAATTACCTTGAATTATTTATTCATTAATATAACACAATATTGGTTAATTTGAATTGATTAATAATTTTCCTTAATCATCATCCGTATAATCACTACAAATTAATCAGAATTTAATCTTACAACGCACTAAAATTGACGCCCGTTATACTTCCATTCGATTGTTCTCGCCTTACTACTTGAGTTTGAACTTTTTTTTGTTTCAAAACACAAACCGTAATGAAACAACGAAATTCTTAAAACCTCACAACAGCTACGTGTATTTTGTTTCCAATCGTCAACATACAACGAATTGCTATTTTTGCTTTGTTGACCATTTGATTTGTCTTTGTATGGGTGTTTTGCTTTCAACAATCCTTCCGTGTTTGATCCGAACTTCACTGTATTGATATTGCCGAATGTAGTTATTAAATTTCCAAACATCATATCCATGATCGAATCTGCATCTAGTTCATTTTGAATTCAATTATAAATGTTATGGATGTGTCGGAGATATTCTGGATCCCAACCTTATTTTAGTACAATATTATCAAGTAGCAAACGGTTTTGTGAACTATAATAAGTTCCCAATAATTTGAAAGTCTGATGTAAATTAATTATCTCTCATCTAAACACTGTATTCGAGTTATTGCGAGACTACAAAATTTGGCTATATAATGAGCCACTGTAGCCTTTTCACTTTCTTATTCTATTACATTCTGATTCTTGTATTGACGTCTTTTAGTCAATTGGATGTCAAAACAACCGCCAGCTGTTGTGTTATTAATTAATTTTTTTGCTGTTGACGTTTACCCGCCGAATATTTTGGGTGTGGTAATTTGTGTGTTTTCGGAGAGGATAATCTCAGTAAAAACAATTCTACTTTTTTTTTGGATGTTACTGAACCAACTAAGATATCAATTGAAGAGCTACAAAACCAACGAAAGGATTAACTGGAACCACAGGTAATGAATATTATGGAATTATTTAGTGAAAGAAGACTCATTACATGAGAACGTTGACCGTGGGATCCATAGTTTAATGTTTGTGGTTATCCAATTATTGAAAGCCTCAAGTATATGTTTATAATGAAAGTTATTATGTTGCAACTAGTGTTTATAAACTTGACACAGTATTTTCATTGCAATTGGTGTAGATACAAAATCTTAAATTAATTCATTACAAGTAGTGTGTTTACTAATCTAAAATTCATTAATCACCGGTAGTGTTTATAACCTTTAACAATTAGCTGAATGGCAATCCGAATGAATATATTGCAATTAATGTGTATAATAATCAAAATTAATAAATTCCTAGTCGTGTGTACAACGTCACACAGTAATTTAAATGCAATTAGTTATCTATAAAATTAAGGCTAGTTGATTGCGATTGGTGTACGCACAAACCAAATTTCATTCATGGCAAGTAGTAAATGTATAAATCGAAATGCCTTCATTACAATTAGTGGTTATAAACGTTAGAGATTAGTTTAAATACCACCGAACTTAGTATATGGCAATTAATGTATCTACACTTGGAAAATCTGTTTAAGCAAAATTAGTATGTTGCCGTTACTGTATATACACTTTGTAAATCCGTTTATTTACAACCAAAATTAGTATGTTGCAGTTAATGTATATACAAATTTCTAATACTATCCCGACAAAAAAAAAACGAACATAGTAAATTAGAAATTACAATTAGTGATTGTGTAATTTATTGAACTATTTATTAACTTTTTGTACTTAGCAAAATTAGAAATTACAATTAGTGTTTGTGTAATTTATTGAACTATTTATTAACTTTTTGTACATAGCAAAATTAGAAATTACAATTAGTGTTTGTGTAATTTATTGAACTATTTATTAACTTTTTGTACCTAGCAAAATTAGAAATTACAATTAGTGTTTGTGTAATTTATTGAACTATTTATTAACTTTTAGTAGGTAGCAAAATTAGATGTTGCAATTAGTGCTTGTGTAACATTTACATAGTAAAATTATTTAATGCATGTGAAGAGCTGTTCATTACTTCCTTAGTGTATAGGCAAATTAGTTCGTGCCAGTAATGTTATTAACTCCTTTAATTAATATTATTGTTCAATAAATATAAGAAAAATCGTATTCGTGCCTAGTTAAATTATTTCATGTCCGCACTGGTTGATACTCCTAAAAGAACATATTACAATTGTCGCGGGTGAAGTTACTGCATTTACATCGGAATTTTGTTCAACGGTTATTGGTACCAAGTGGTCGTTTGGTACTTATGCAACTTGGCCAACTATAATCAAACATATTATTCCACGTTTACAACTACAAAATTATTCAACGCTGTTGATGACAAGTTTAATTAACATTTCTAAATATCATGGTATTCAACGTTTATGAATACAGAATTATTTATCGCTGATGATTGCAAGTTTGTTTGACATTTCTGCCTCTCATTTTGGTTCAACAACAAATTTATATAACGTTACTACGTATCATTTTTTTTTGATTCAACAATATTTTACATCAATTACAACATTTTTTGATTCAACAAAATTTTACAAATTTATATGCCGTTTCTACGTATCATTTTTGATTCAACAATAGTATACATCAATTACAACATTTTTGATCCAACAATATTTTCCATCTATTAGATCATTTTTGATTCAACCATATTTTACAACAATTACATCATTTTTGACTCAACAATATTTTACATCAATTACAACATTTTTTTTTGATCCAACAAAATTTCACAAAATTTATATAACGTTTCTACCTATCAATTTTGATTCAACCATATTTCACATCAATTCCATCATTTTTGATTCAACAAAAGTATACGTCAATTACAATATTTTCGATTCAACAAAACTTTACATCAATTTTTGGGATTCAACAACATTTTATCTCAATTACATCATTTTTAATTCAACCGAATTTTACAAAATTTATATAACGTTTCTACCTATCAATTTTGATTCAATGATATTTGGCATCAATTACCACATTTTTTTGATTCAACGATATTTCGCCTCAATTACAATATTTATGACTCAGCAAAACTTTACATCAATTACAATATTTTTTGGATTCAACAACATTTTACCTCAATTACATCAGTTTTAATTCAACCAAATTTTACAAAATTTATATAACGTTTCTACCTATCAATTTTGATTCAACAATATTTTACATCAATTACATCATTTTTGATCCAACAAAATTTTACAAAGTTATATAACGTTTCTACTTACCATTGTTGATTCAACAAAATTTTACATCAATTACAATATTTTTTTCGACCCAACAAAATTTTACGAATATACATAACGTTTCTACTTAACATTTCGTATCACGTTGGTACGTGCGACTTCATTAAACATTGTTATCATACCAAATATTTTTGCGAGATTCCTGACGTGATCCACGTGCGGATGGAGGGCTGATGGAAGCAGAATAGGAGGACGGAGTTTAATCATGGGGTGAGTGAATTTACTTTATTAATTAGGTCATAATGATAAAGGGGTGTGAATGGGTGTGTGTGTATGTGTGTGGGCGTGTGTGAGTGAACGTAGGGGTTGGACGTGTTGATCGTGGGTCTTTCGCAACAGGGGTCGCCAGAGTCTTCGTTTTTCCACTTGTATTTCTTTCCATTTCTGCGAATTTTCGTGAATAGCGTACATGACTGTATTTGTGCTAAAGTAGCAGGGTTACTTTATCGTTCCCATGGACTGAAGCTAGTTTGGGGCTTGAAAATCAATCTCGCTAGGTACGCTTCCTGCTATGTCCTTCTCATTGGTTCGCCACTGAGAAAGCGCTTCATTACAAATTGGCGCCCAACGTGGGGCTTCTCTAAGGGTCCCTACCGCAATGTAGGACTCTGGAGGAGTCCCTCCATAAATTCAAAAAACTTGGAAAATTTTTTTTTTTAAATTTTTTCCTTCAAAATTAATTTTCATTTCCACCATTCTATAGTTAGAAGACTCTGGCGGCGTGGAAGCAATTCCCTGCTTCATACGCGCAGGAGCAAAGGAAGTCTGAGATTCCTCAGACTCTTCTTTGATGGGGAGTTGCGTCCCTACGCCTCCAGCAATGATCCCTTTTTGTATTTGTAAAACGCAAGGGTGAGAATGATTCTTCGGGATCATTCTCAATGGGCTTTACAAACCCACGGACCCTAGTAACGGCTGGGTTTCTTACTGGCACAGGGAATGCCAGAGGTTTCCAGATGCCAGGCTTAGATATTTGTGAAATGGTGTATACGCCTATCACATCCAGCCTGGTCATCTGGTTATGCTCTGGGTTCGCTGTGGCAGCGAGATTCTCAGCTGGGCTAACGACTCCATAACGTTAGAGTCCCCTCCCTGGAGCGTTAGCACCCTATGGTCTGAGTTGTCCGGTTCTCGCGAATGATACTGGGGAACATCTTCCAAAGCAGTTCGATATCAACTGCTGAGGGAAGATGTTCGCTCAGCCTTCATGTCGCGAGTTAATTGGATTAACTCAGATCATAGCACCTCCCCGTATGTTTCGTCGTTCTCGATCACGGATGAGAAGTGTCGGTTGATTGAATAATGGTGCAGAGGATTTATCCTCTGACCATTCCAGCGGCACTTGTCATCCGGGTGACGGGCCGACGACACATATCCCACCTTATTCCTGTCTCACCCCACCTCCTCCTTTCCTTATTCATCCCTTCTTGCTCCCTTTCCCTTACCTTGTTCCCATCCTTTAACGTAGTGTAATTTTAAACTTTTTTTTGGTCCCCAAACAAACAAAAAAAAAAAACAAAATAAATCAACATGAATTAAGAAAGAACGGCGATCACCACTTCCAACCTCAGAGTGGTGAACTCCCCTCATGGTTGGTCCGTCCGTCTGTCCTTCGTAAAAACTGAGAAAAAAAAATTTTAATAAATATATATATTAATAGATTAATAAATAAATCTTTGTTAATAAATAAATAAATAAATAAATAATTCATAAACAACTATATATTATTAATAAATGAATAAATAGATGGATATATAAATAAATAAATATCCTTCAAAACCACTGATAATTTTGGAAACTAAATATTTTTATTCAATATATTTTAGATCCGCTAATCATAAAACAAAACAATACAAGAAAAGGAAATTAAATAATAAAATATAATACAATTAAATGATATAATACAAGAGAAGGAAATTAAATAGTCAAGTACCATACAACTAAATAATAAATAATAACTACTATATAACAATCAACGAGGGATTAATACCAAACAACTTTAAACATTAACCTTAAGTACATTTTCTGTTGCATGTTAATTTTAAGTAATTTTTTTTTGAATCCAAAATAGTATACCTACTATACTAAAAATATACAGTAGATATCACACGTATTATATAGTGTAAATTATACATATGTATTTCGAAGTTTTCCAGAATTTAAGGAAATCAATAACATTAAATTCTTGTGATCCGTTGTATAATTTCAGGCTATTTGATCAATTATTAAAGAAAAAAAAAAAAAACAAAACAAAAAAAAAATATAATATTTCTCCGATCAGTAGATCAATTCTTTTTAAATTAACAGAACATACATATGTATATATTATAATACGCAAAATATTTAAATTTATAATTTTAAGTTTAACTTGCCTGTCAAACCGGTAGGCTTGCCGCACTTCTATTTGTTTTGTTGTTTGTTACTCAGTTTTGAGTATCGGGAACCGTCAGACCTGCCCGGAATTGGGTCTGTAAATTTTCTTTTGTGCTCATCTTCTGCCATAGTTGTAGTATACCCATTTTCTTTCACAGTACAATTTTTACCTTGTTTGTTCAAATCAAATACAAGCATCAGCCAAGATAGATTTTTTTGTGTGTTACACACTCGGCTGTTGTCAGATTAACATTTTTTTTTTTAAAAAGTAAATGAAGGTAATTAGATTGTTGATTCGTTTTAAACATTTGCAATAAGTAACAATTAGCTAGTGTAACAATTTTCTCTCCATATACTTGTCTTTATTGGTCTAGTCCTGTGCGGCGGTTTGAGTTTTCATAATGTCTGCGGTTGATAAAATTGACGTTCTGGACAGGTCCAGCTCTTGTGCTGTTTGTCAACACGAAATAGTGCCGGCCGACGTAAAACTTCTCACTCGGTGTAACCATCTCTTTCATGACATCTGCCTCAACGACTGGTTGTTGCAGAATCGCACCTGTCCAATTTGTCGAGCCGCTTGTGAGCGTGCAGAATTACAGAGGTTGCCTCGAGGGATAGATAAAAATAATTATACAATAGTGCCACCCCCACCGCGACCTGTGACTCGATCTGTTACCGCGGGTTGGCAACGTCGTTCCAGTACCGGAAATCAGCCCTCGTCTACGCCTTTGACAAACCGTCTTCCACCATCTCGACTCGCCGATGAAGAGCGAGTGAATGTAGCCCAGCGATCTCCCATATATGGTGCCACGGCAGCGGAAGATCATGGTTTTCAGGAAGCTGTTAATGCTCACATCGACCAGGAAATTTCAAGGATTAATCACTCAATGATGCAATCACGTGCTCCGGCACCTGAAGTGTTGTTACCCCTAGCACATAATGTAGTATCGCCCACCACCCCGAGACATCAATCGGTCCATTCCGGAAATTATACACCAGTAAATGCGTATGTACGGAATAACGTACCGGTACCACCAATGTTTGCTGAACCTCCTCCTGCTCTTGCTCCGGCTAGATCACGAACACATCTCGATCAGCACTCTACCACAGTTAGAAATTGGAATGTTACGTTCTCAGGCAGACCCGATGGTCTGGATGTTGAAGCGTTCATCTTCAGAATAGAGCGGCTGACGGAGATGTGTTTAAATAACGATTTTACTATTGTCACCCGCTGTCTGTACCTGTTATTCACAGATCGAGCAGCTGATTGGTTCTGGAGATATTTTCGCCAGAACCGACAGCTTATTTGGACTGACTTATGTCATGCTCTTCGAATAGAATTTCAGGACAGACAGACGGACGAAGAGGTAAAGGAGCGGATGAGGGCCAGGAAACAGCGGCCCACCGAATTGTTTGATGAATTCTTACAATCAATTTATCGACTAGGCGATAAACTACGAGAACCGATGCCGGATGTGGAGTTGTTCTCCTTGATTCGCAACAACCTACGATTGGAAATTAGAAGGGAGCTACTTTATGTCACCATCTATGGACTGGAACATCTGCGCCAGCTCTGTCGTGACCGCGAAAAATTATGGGCCGAGTCAATAACCAGACCGCGCGATTATAATATTAGACCATCTAGACCGGTGTCTGAGGTGGATTTAGAACGTGAATTCTCACAAATACAAATTAGCGAATTGCCAACTGAATCGTTACCAATTACATCCACCGAACTTGCGGCAATACAGCCTGCCCCTAATATGAGACGAATAACCAGTTCAACTGTGTGTTGGAACTGTAAACGACCTGGACATCGGTGGCACGATTGTCGTGAATCTCAGCGATTGTTTTGTTGGGGATGTGGGAAGGACGATGTGTTATGTCCTAATTGTGAAAATTGTCAGGGAAACCGAAGGGGGGGCCAGAATCCCAACACCTTTTCTCGCTCCCAGGACCAGTCTTAGATTCATCTGAGACCACATTTAATTTGCCTCCTGATCCTTCGGATATTTCATCTACCAATCCCAATAATTTATTAGTACGCAATACAATGTTGAACCGAGCTTCAACATCCAATTTGATAGAACACTCTTGGAATACTCTACCTGTAAGTATTTCAAACAAAGACGAAACAGATAATAATTCCATTATCGCCACCCCTGAAACACCGATTACAAATGCGACTTTTAATGATTTGGTACCCACTCATGATACTGATATGAAATTATTGAAACGAACCCCCGTTCACACCGAACCACCTCCATTATGGACCAAAATCAAATCGTTCCAACAACGATTGAACGAATACCTGAAAATACGCTCAAACATATTTGTCGATTCATTATCATCTTTGAAACTTCCATCGCGCTCTGCGCTCCGTTCTCGTATTTATTGGCAACAACGACATTTGTTTAAAACTAAAACCATTTCCTCTATTGTGAAATTGGCCAACGATGTGAGATCTTATGCCACGGTTTCCATATTGGGTAAACAACATACTGGACTGTTGGATAGTGGAGCGTCCTTGACTGTAATTGGTGGTGATTTTGCTAAGGAAATCGTGCAAACCCCAGACCTTCTGACTTATTCATCTGCGGTAGTCCGTACTGCAGATGGCCAAAGGCAGAAGATCTTGGGTTTGATAAGAACCAAGATTTCATTTATGAACCAAGTCAGAACCTTGGATGTCTACATTATCCCGTCTTTGACACAGAATCTATACTTGGGTATTGATTTCTTTAACGCGTTTGGCTTATTTAACCCTTTGTTTAATTTACCTACCTTACCGACTACGGAGTCAGTGCTATCCGAGTTGTCGATGGACGATCAAGCCCGTCTACAAAACACTATTCAGCTTCTACCATCATTTTCAAAAATGGGTCTGGGTCGAACACATTTGTTGGAACACGTTATTGATGTGGGGACTGCAGCTCCCATCAAGCAACGACACTATCCGATATCGCCCGCCATTGAGAAACTGATGGGAGAAGAACTGGATAGGATGTTGTCTCTGGGTATTATAGAGGTTTCAAACAGCCCATGGTCAAGTCCTGTGGTCTTAATTCGCAAACCCGGGAAGAATCGTCTTTGTTTGGATAGTCGAAAGGTCAATACCGTCACTAAAAAGGATGCTTACCCCCTTCCACAGATAGATGGAATCTTGAGTCGTCTGCCACAAAGTAATTTCATTTCCAGTTTGGATCTGAAAGACGCTTTCTGGCAGATACCGTTAGAAAAACACTCCCGAGAGAAAACTGCTTTTACGGTCCCAGGGCGGCCATTGTATCAGTTCGTAAGAATGCCTTTCGGACTGTGCAATGCGCCGCAAACAATGACCAAATTGATGGACCAAGTAATTCCTCCACATCTCAAGTCGTGCGTCTTCGTATACTTGGATGATCTTCTAATAGTTACAGATACCTTTGAGGCCCATCTGAAACTGTTGGAAGATATCTCCCAGTGTCTTAGACGTGCGAACTTGACGATAAACGTGGAAAAAAGTAAGTTTCTCTTGCCGGAAGTAAAATATTTGGGATATGTTGTGGGAGGTGGTACGTTGAAAATTGATCCTGATAAAACTCTAGCTATTTCTGAATTTCCTACACCGCGTACGTCCAAACAGATTCGACGATTCCTGGGTATGGCGGGTTATTATCGCCGTTTTATATCTGATTTCTCTGCTATGTCCTCTCCAATATCAGATTTGTTGAAGAAAAATTCTAATAAATTCGTATGGACTCCAGAAGCTGAAATAGCATTTACAAATCTCAAAAATGCTCTCATATCAGCACCAGTCCTCATAAACCCCGACTATACTAAACCTTTTACTCTCCAGTGCGACGCTAGTAATGACGGTATAGGCTGTGTATTACTTCAGTGTGACATGGACGGCATGGAACATCCCATAGCGTACATGTCCAAGAAACTAAATTCTGCGCAACGCAATTACTCAACTAGTGAGAAAGAGTGTCTAGCCGCCGTACTGGGAGTAAAGAAATTTAGAGCGTATGTCGAGGGTCAGGCCTTTAAGATCATAACTGATCATGCTTCATTAAGATGGTTAATGCAACAAAAAGACCTTTCTGGTCGATTGGCTCGTTGGAGCTTGAAATTGCAGGGTTATGTCTTTGATATTGAGTACCGAAAAGGAAATTTAAACATAGTTCCAGACACTCTATCAAGACGGGACTCTGTTGACGTCATTTCTGAATTATGTCCAGTGCCTGAATTAGATCTTAATTCCCCTTTCTTCAACACTTCTCGATATTTGGAGTTGGTAAATCTGGTTACCGAAGCAGACGGTACATTGCCTGATCTGAAAGTAATTTCTAGTCGGGTTTATAAACGATTGGCTTGTCTAGATCTTGATTTTCCTTCAGAGGGTGAGGTCTGGAAATTGTGGTTACCTGAGGAATACACTGACGAGTGTATTGCAAGGGCCCACAATCCTCCTACCTCATCTCATGGAGGTCTAGCAAAAACCCTGTTTAATATTCGTAAATTTTACTATTGGCCTCGTATGTACACCCAGGTTAAATCTTACATAGGAAATTGTAAGACCTGTAAAGAAATCAAAGCGACTAATGTTCCACTTCGTGCTCCCATGGTGTCCCAAATGAAAACAGAACGAATTGGACAGCGATTATATATCGATATTCTTGGCCCTTATCCTCGTTCAAAGGCCGGGAATATCGCTATCCTTGTAGTATTAGATCATGTTACTAAATATCCATTTTTATTTCCTTTACGGAAACTAACCGCTGAACCAATTTGTCATCTCTTGGCTACCAATGTCTTTCACGTATTTGGTTGTCCCGAAGTTATTGTGTCCGATAATGGGACGCAGTTTAAGTCTAAACTATTTGGAGATTTCTTGGCGAAGCACGGAGTGAAACATACATTTCTAGCGTTATATTCACCTCAAGCTAACGCTTCGGAACGGGTAAATAGAAGTGTTTTATCGGGTATTAGAGCCTATTTAAAGGAGGAACATTCTAAATGGGATCTGCACTTGAGCGAGATCGCTTGTGCACTACGTTGTTCCCTACATCAGACACTTAAATGTTCCCCATATTACGCAATGTTTGGAATACCTATGGTGACTCATGGTTCGTCATATGAACTGCTGAGACGATTGAATAGTCTTCATGACCCAGGTGAAACGATTCTGCGACCTGATTATCTTAATAAGATTCGAATTCGAATTCTTGATTTAACTGCCGAAGCATTTGTCAAAAGTGCCGAAAGATACAATTTACGAGCACGATTAACTTTGTTTAAACCCGGTGATACGGTGTTCCGAAGGAATTTTATTTTGAGCGACGCCGGTAAGAAATTATCGGCTAAACTGGCACAGAAGTTTATTGAAGCCAGAGTAATAAGGTTGGTAGGTAGCGCTGCTTACGAACTGGAGGACCTGGCTTCTAAACGTAGAGGTGTTTACCATTCCAAGGACATTCGTGCCTAATATCGGTGATAATTTCTTTTGTCCCTATGTTAGTAACTCTCGCTTGTGTTTTACCGCCATTGTAAGTCAAGATTATCGACGGCCATATGAGGGTAGTTTCGTCTTGAATTCACAGTTCAGTAAGCGGGTATCAGCTGTGGTGTTCGGGTCTTGTTTCAAAAATTTTTTTTTGTTTTGACTATCTATAAGTGTAAATTCCGTGATTGAACGTATTTGAATTTGGTTCAGTTGGTTACCTTGAATCTACGTGAACGATCTTCCGAGTCACTTGGACGGAAGCGTACAACAGTGTGGCCCGGCTAGCGAGTCGGAGACGCATGAGACTCGTGTTAGTTCAGGTGTGGGTTGCGAGCCTGCATAACGAAAAAACGAAATTGTGTCGGATGTTTCATTAAAGAAGTCGGTCCTACGGTGTTTCTCCTTTCGATCTGTAGCAGATGGAATCAATTTTTTTTGTGACTTTAGAGTCTCGGGAACCCCCAGATCTGCCCGAAATTGGGTCTGGAAGATTTTAGTTATCCACCGCTTGCAATAGAGTAGAATACTGATTTTATCGATACCCCTCCCATAAGTTTTTTTTTGTATATTCTTAGATACTTCGTTACTTTGTTTCTGCTAAGACTGAGTTTGTAATACTGATCGCATTGATTGCTAATCTGTGGTACGTCGAGGGCTTCACCCAGCTAACATGTATATACAAGGTCTATTGGCGACCAGCCTATGCTTTTTTCAACTTCTTTTTGGTCGTAGGTGTTCGTCCAAAAAGCACTTGTTCTGTAATGGATAGTCTGGCATAATGTCAGAACGCAGTGTATTACAGTCGCAGTTTCCTTAGTTGTTGTTCCTTATATTAATCTGTCCCACTTGTAATAGATTCTCATCCCTTCGTCATCAATAGTCATATTTCATGTAGTTTCCTTAACCCATAGTTTCCTTATATTTCTCAAAATCTACTAAATCTGCAATAGCCGGACAAACGTATGGGGAGAAAGAAAATTACACTAATTACCTTGAATTATTTATTCATTAATATAACACAATATTGGTTAATTTGAATTGATTAATAATTTTCCTTAATCATCATCCGTATAATCACTACAAATTAATCAGAATTTAATCTTACAACGCACTAAAATTGACGCCCGTTATACTTCCATTCGATTGTTCTCGCCTTACTACTTGAGTTTGAACTTTTTTTTGTTTCAAAACACAAACCGTAATGAAACAACGAAATTCTTAAAACCTCACAACAGCTACGTGTATTTTGTTTCCAATCGTCAACATACAACGAATTGCTATTTTTGCTTTGTTGACCATTTGATTTGTCTTTGTATGGGTGTTTTGCTTTCAACAATCCTTCCGTGTTTGATCCGAACTTCACTGTATTGATATTGCCGAATGTAGTTATTAAATTTCCAAACATCATATCCATGATCGAATCTGCATCTAGTTCATTTTGAATTCAATTATAAATGTTATGGATGTGTCGGAGATATTCTGGATCCCAACCTTATTTTAGTACAATATTATCAAGTAGCAAACGGTTTTGTGAACTATAATAAGTTCCCAATAATTTGAAAGTCTGATGTAAATTAATTATCTCTCATCTAAACACTGTATTCGAGTTATTGCGAGACTACAAAATTTGGCTATATAATGAGCCACTGTAGCCTTTTCACTTTCTTATTCTATTACATTCTGATTCTTGTATTGACGTCTTTTAGTCAATTGGATGTCAAAACAACCGCCAGCTGTTGTGTTATTAATTAATTTTTTTGCTGTTGACGTTTACCCGCCGAATATTTTGGGTGTGGTAATTTGTGTGTTTTCGGAGAGGATAATCTCAGTAAAAACAATTCTACTTTTTTTTTGGATGTTACTGAACCAACTAAGATATCAATTGAAGAGCTACAAAACCAACGAAAGGATTAACTGGAACCACAGGTAATGAATATTATGGAATTATTTAGTGAAAGAAGACTCATTACATGAGAACGTTGACCGTGGGATCCATAGTTTAATGTTTGTGGTTATCCAATTATTGAAAGCCTCAAGTATATGTTTATAATGAAAGTTATTATGTTGCAACTAGTGTTTATAAACTTGACACAGTATTTTCATTGCAATTGGTGTAGATACAAAATCTTAAATTAATTCATTACAAGTAGTGTGTTTACTAATCTAAAATTCATTAATCACCGGTAGTGTTTATAACCTTTAACAATTAGCTGAATGGCAATCCGAATGAATATATTGCAATTAATGTGTATAATAATCAAAATTAATAAATTCCTAGTCGTGTGTACAACGTCACACAGTAATTTAAATGCAATTAGTTATCTATAAAATTAAGGCTAGTTGATTGCGATTGCGATTGGTGTACGCACAAACCAAATTTCATTCATGGCAAGTAGTAAATGTATAAATCGAAATGCCTCATTACAATTAGTGGTTATAAACGTTAGAGATTAGTTTAAATACCACCGAACTTAGTATATGGCAATTAATGTATCTACACTTGGAAAATCTGTTTAAGCAAAATTAGTATGTTGCCGTTAATGTATATACACTTTGTAAATCCGTTTATTTACAACCAAAATTAGTATGTTGCAGTTAATGTATATACAAATTTCTAATACTATCCCGACAAAAAAACGAACATAGTAAATTAGAAATTACAATTAGTGATTGTGTAATTTATTGAACTATTTATTAACTTTTTGTACATAGCAAAATTAGAAATTACAATTAGTGTTTGAGTAATTTATTGAACTATTTATTAACTTTTTGTACATAGTAAATTAGAAATTACAATTAGTGTTTGTGTAATTTATTGAACTATTTATTAACTTTTTGTACCTAGCAAAATTAGAAATTACAATTAGTGTTTGTGTAATTTATTGAACTATTTATTAACTTTTAGTAGGTAGCAAAATTAGATGTTGCAATTAGTGCTTGTGTAACATTTACATAGTAAAATTATTTAATGCATGTGAAGAGCTGTTGATTACTTCCTTAGTGTATAGGCAAATTAGTTCGTGCCAGTAATGTTATTAACTCCTTTAATTAATATTATTGTTCAATAAATATAAGAAAAATCGTATTCGTGCCTAGTTAAATTATTTCATGTCCGCACTGGTTGATACTCCTAAAAGAACATATTACAATTGTCGCGGGTGAAGTTACTGCATTTACATCGGAATTTTGTTCAACGGTTATTGGTACCAAGTGGTCGTTTGGTACTTATGCAACTTGGCCAACTATAATCAAACATATTATTCCACGTTTACAACTAC
>OY856188.1:97312114-97467763 GCA_963693315.1 Diogma glabrata | reverse complement strand
TTATTTTATAAAAGCTGAAAGTTTCTCTGCGCATACCCCCTACTCTGGTAGGAACGATTAGCGACATATGAAGTTTGGATCATAGTGGCTTTGGCAGGAAGCAGGTTCCAAAGGGGCCTCCAAAGTTTTGTGAAAGTATGAAAGCTAATTCTTTATATATTCTTCGGGATAGTATTAGAAGTCACGTCACCCATTCGTCACCCTGCCAGACACCCTAAAACTTTAAAGTTTTAGGGTGTCTGGCAGGGAGTTTCCCCGATAGTAAGTGTCTAGCAATGGATGACGTGACTTCTAATACTATCCCGAAGAATATATAAAAAAAATATGGAGGGGCTGAAATCTCACAGCTCTGAGATATCAAGACTTCGGTCTGGGTTAAGGATTTTGATATAGTTTTCGGCAAAAAACTTTTATGAGGACATGGTTTTTAGTTTTGGGCAGCGATGTACATCAAACATAACTCTTTGTTGAAGTACAAGTTTTTTATCTCTGTTTAAAAATTTATTACAAAACTAACACGAAACATCAATACGTTGCCGGAAAATTATAATCAAAATTCCAAAAATATTGTTAAATTAAATAAAATCAAACTTTTTCAAAATTCCAAAAATATTCCAAATATTAGAATAAAATCAAATACCTAAATATTTTCTAAATTCCAATAATATTTCAAAAATTCTTAAAAATTGAAACTTTTTCCAAAATTCTAAAAATATTGCAAAAATTATTACAAAATCAAAAATTCAAACTTTTTTCCAAATTCCAAAAATTATAATAATATCAAAAATTAAAATTTTTTCAAAATTCTAAAAATATTTCAAAAATTCTTACAAAATCAAAAATTAAAACTTTTGCCGAAATTCTAAAAATATTGCAAAAATTATTACAAAATCAAAAATACAAACTTATTCAAAATTCCAAAAATATTTCAAAAACTATGACAAATTCAAAAATTTCCATGTCCAATTTCATTTTAAATTACATTTACGTCATAAAAACAGCTACATTTTTTTTCCCAAAATATTGGCTAAAAAATTAAATGAAATCAGTTTTTTAAAACACTTGACATTATTTTTTGACAAACTTATAATGCCATAATTCTCTATAGTAATAATAAAATATCATGTCATACGAACTATTAATTTTATTTTTTTCTAAAAAAATTGGGTAAAAAATAAATAAAAACCTTTCTTTTGACACACTTGACAACATTTTTTGACAAACTTATAATGCCATAATTCTCCATAATAATAATAAAATTTCATTTCAAACAAACAATTTATTTTTTTTCCAAAAAATTGTGTAAAAAACTAAATAAAAATCTTTTGACACACTTGACAACATTTTGTTGACAAACTTATAATGCCATAATTCTCAATAATAATAATAAAACTTCATTTCAAACAAACAATTAATTTTATATTTTTTCCAAAAAATTAGATAAAAAAATAAATAAAAATCTTTCTTTTGACACACTTGACAACTTTTTTTTGACAAACTTATAATGCAATAATCTAGTTTTTGATATCACATACCAATCCCGACCATCAAGATTTCTTCAAATTTAATGTTCCTACTCGTAATCACTTAAAATGAACGTTTTTTAAGCCAAAAATATGAAAATTTGCTATTTTTGACACACATAATGATTTTTTTGACACACTTCCGGTACAGTTATCGAACACAGCGTCCTTTCGGACCTGTCCCTTGAGTATACCTATTTTTAGAAAAAAAATTTTTGAAATCCCTCCAGCGGTTTTCCCTGCAGCGTAGGTAATGACGGCCGGCCGGACGGCCGGAAGACAGACATACATTTTTTTTTTTTGCTTTTTTAGAATCAGGAAGTCCTAAAACGTCGAGAAATGTCAAAAAAAGTGGGGGTAAGAATTTCACTTTGAGCTCATGAATGTAATACTTAGGTCTTTCAGACCGAAGTAATTAGCTTTGGAGGCCCCGAAACTTTGGAGGCCCCTTTGGAATCTGCGTCCTGCCAAAGCCACTATGATCCAAACTTCATATGTCGCTAATCGTCTTACCTGAGTTGGGGGTATGCGCAGAGAAACTTTCAGCTTTTATAAAACAACGTAGGTCTGACCGTCGCGGGCTCTTAGTCTATTATCTTTTCTCTGTAGAAAAAGTACAAAAAACTAAAAAACATATGTATTTGTTTAAGTTCTATAAAAAAATAGAACTTTTTATCAAAGCAACTTTTCGATTCCAAATTTCCTAATCCAATTAAAATATTTCTTATTCTTTGTTGTCATAGTTATGCAATTATTTTGGAAAAATAACAAATATTTTGTCAAAGGTTACTTGTTCAACATATTTTTATTTCAAAATTTATGCAAATTTATAATTTTGATTTAGAATAAATATTTTTTTTAAAATATTTTGCTTGCGGCCAATAAAAAATAGTATATGATAGTATATAGTATATAAAAATAGTATATCAAATAGTATATAAAAATAGTATACGCACGGACGTAAGCTATTTTGGGCTTAATGTGGGTGCAAATCTCGGTTAGCGCCTTGATTTGCAAACTCCACATATGTCCAAAATATTTAACTTTACTTCTTTGCATCATAATGTACTGTTTTGGTTTATGATATTCACCATTGAAATAATAAAACTATTTGTTATTGATAAATGATTTAGTTTTTTTCGTAATATATATCCGCATCGATCCAGAATGAAAATAAACAACTATTTTGAGATATTATATTTATTTTATATTTTGTATGATCTTTTAAATCAAAATGGTGATATTTTTAACCGACTTCCAAAAAGAAGGAGGTTCTGTGTTTCACTGTAAGGTTTTTTTTTTATGTATGTACACCGATTTCTCAAAAACGGTTCGTTCGATTTGGATGATTAAAATTTTATTCTATTTGGGTTTATTCACAGAGGGTCCCATAATTTTTTTTTTTGATGTGAAAATTACCGTTATTCAGAAAATTGGAAAAAACCATATTTTTTATGCATTTTCGTTGATTTCGTCAAAACATATTATTCTGTTTGTTTGTTGTGGGCAGTATTATATTGCTATACTTGTCGAGGTTATCGTATATAATTTTCTATGACGGGTAATGTGTATGC
The DNA here is from genome assembly GCA_963693315.1 of Diogma glabrata. Taxonomy (NCBI): domain Eukaryota; kingdom Metazoa; phylum Arthropoda; class Insecta; order Diptera; family Cylindrotomidae; genus Diogma; species Diogma glabrata. Next base: position 97,464,666 of record OY856188.1, on the reverse strand, counting down.
CGTTTGTGCAAAAAATCATAAAACCATAATTAATAGATTGTCACCGATGAAAGTTTTTTCGGTATTTGAAGTTATTACTTTTAAAACGCTTTCTAGCCGACATTTGCTTTATGACTTCACTAAAAATAAAAAAATTAAAAAACCGTTTTGAAAAGAAATAGAACCGACTTCAGAAAAAACAAAAGAGGCACAAACAAGTGAAAAATAACTCAATTATGGCTTTTATAGACAAAAATACGTTACATTTTGATTAATTTAATTTAATTATGCTTTACTATAGACAAAAAAATTACGCTATTAAAAAAGTTACTATATTTAAATAGTTACTTTTTAACCGACTTCAAAAAAGCAGGAGGTTCAGTGTTTCACTGCAGGTTTTTTTATATGTAGTACACCGATTTCTCAAAAACGGCTCGTTCGATTTAGATGATTTAAATTTTATTCTATTTGAGTTCATTCCCAGAGGGTCCCATAATTGTTTCTTTGATGTGAAAAACACCGTTATTCAGAAAATTAGAAAAAACCGTATTTTTAATGCATTTTCGCTGATTTCGTCAAAACATATTAATCTGTTTGGATATTTTGGGCACACTGAAAAAAACATATCCTATTTCCAATCGAAATGCAATTGTCTCAACCTCACCGTGCGGTCACATATGGCGAATCAAATTACGAAATTGCTTCAACAACTCTACAATTACAAATCGATGAAGTTGAGACAATCACACGAAATATTTATGTGAAAATAAAATATAGTTCAATTAATCTCAAATACTTAAACTTTAAAATGAAAAATTCATGATATAAGGCCAAGGAAAATTTTTTTCAGGGAAATAGTTATTATCTTTATTCAACTACTGTTGTATTGGATATAACACTTTATATTTTAAATAAACCTCATTCTGTTGTTAGGAAAATGTTATCGTGTAATTGTTCCAATCACAGTGAAATTGTTTGCAAATAATTTTTCTTTGTATGAATAATCAACTGCCAACTTCGAGATGAGGTTGTCATGAACTTCAATTTTTTTTTCAGTGCAGTATTATATTGTATACTTGTCAAGGTTATCGTAAATAATTTTCTATCACGGGAAATATGTATGCCGTTTGTGCAAAAAATCGCAAAACCGTAATTAATAGATTGTCACTGATGAAAGTTTTTCCAGCATTTGAAGTTATTACTTTTAGAATGCTTTCTAGCCGACATTTGCTTTATGACTACAGTAAAAATAAAAAAATAAAAATACTTTTTAAAAAAAAATAGAACCGACTTCAGAAAAAACAAAAGAGGCACAAAAAAATGAAAAATAACTCAATTGTTGCTTTTAGAAACAAAAATACGTTACATTTTGATTAATTTAATTTAATTATACCTTACTATAGACAAAAAAATTACGCTATTATACAAAGTTACTATATTAAAATAGTTACTTTTTATTATAACTATTATAGTTATTATAGTTGTTATAATAGTTATTATATTTTAAAAGTTATTTGTAGTACAAAACTGTTCGAAGTCGGTGCCACATTGGTGAAAAACCGACTAATATGTCTCGGACTTGGCACCGATTTCCAACAGTTTTGTACTACAAATAACTTTTAAAATATAATAACTATTATAACAACTATAATAACTATAATAGTTATAATAAAAAGTAACTATTTTAATATAGTAACTTTGTATAATAGCGTAATTTTTTTGTCTATAGTAAGGTATAATTAAATTAAATTAATCAAAATGTAACGTATTTTTGTTTCTAAAAGCAACAATTGAGTTATTTTTCATTTTTTTGTGCCTCTTTTGTTTTTTCTGAAGTCGGTTCTATTTTTTTTTAAAAAGTTTTTTTTCCCTATCGACTATTACATGATACTGTCAAAATATTTGAAATATTATTTTGGTTTTAACAGAAAATGTTTATTCTGTTCTCAAAATTTCTCAAAAGGATTTTGACGTAATTATTTTCATTCTGGACCGACCGAAGGTAATCTCTTCAGAGAAAAAATAGGAAAAGGCAAATTTAAAATATATGAACAGGAGAAAAAATTTAGATGATGTGTTGAAATAATAATTATGCTGAAAAGGTTACTGGTGCTGTTATGTAGACTGGAGTATGTTAATGTAGAGCGGTAAAGTTCCGATTTATTTAATGTCCTTTTTCTCATAATTCACAATTTTGCTTACCATACGTAGTTCATAATAATTTCTCATTCATCCACAATCTATATTTTCATATAGTTTCCGTTACATAAATTTGTTCTTAGCATAAACCAATTAACAATAATATTTCCTTTACAATCCCCTATTATTGATTCACACTGCGTTTTCACCCGCATTACTTCACCATACTACTAAAATTTGAATTCTCCGGACACTAACCCTACTTGATCAAACAAAATTTTCAAACCTCAAACGGCTGTGCTTATTTATCCAATCGTCGCAATAGAAAAAAATTATTATCCTACAATCAGTTTTGTGTTCGATTTCTTATATGGTTATTTTTATCAATTTATCTTTCCGTTATAGATCTAAATTTTACTGTAATACTGTTGTAAGCTATTGTTTCATAACACATAAACATCATAAAATCGGTTAAACTAACGTTTCATCCATTTTAATATTTGTTACAAATGCGTTGGAAATACCTTATTTCGTGAAATCATCTTACAATGTTATGTATTACAAAATAACAAACAGTTTTTTTTTGAAACAGAAAATGTACTCAACATTTATATAACATTTTTGCTGTTACCACCGTATATTTGATACATTTCAACTCAACATTTATATCAAATTTTTGCTGTTGCTATTGTATATTTTATATATTTCAACTCAACATTTATATAACATTTTTGCTGTTACCACCGTATATTTGACATATTTCAACTCAACATTTATATCAAATTTTTGCTGTTGCTATCGTATATTTTACATATTTCAACTGATATCCAATTTTGGTGTGATTACAACTGAAGTTCAACTCAACATTGATATACACTTTTCTTGTGTTATTACAACCGGATTGCACCTCAGCATTCAAGTATTATTTATGCAATTTCAACCGTAGTACTTTACCTGTTGGATTATTCGTCGCTGATGGAGGGCTAAGGACGTAAGCCTTGGAAGCCGGGAGGATTTAAACATGGGGTAAGCGAACTTGATTTATTTTATTTACTTTTTTTTCATAGAGGTGTGAATGCGTGTGAAAGGGTGTGCAAGTGATTGAATGGGGGCTTGCCTGTCGATGCGTGTGTTTGTGTGTGAGCTGGCGATGCGTGTAGCGAGATGTAGGCTGAATTGGAAATGATTCTAATCAAAATATTTTTTTTGCTCCGAGGTAGCGTCTCGTTTTCCAAAGACCTTTTCTTTTATTATATTACCTAAATTTATGAATTTATATTTTTAAGTAAATCAAAAATCATTCTCAAATAACCTGCATGACAAAAAAAAAGACAAATTCTTGTCATGTTTTAGGTTTATTAATTCTATAATACATTAACCAACTGTAAATTACAGGTATTGAAACAAACTGGTTTGGACATGTTTTTTTTTCAACTTCCAAATCAAATGATAATTTTTTTGAGCTGTAAATATTTTTTTTTGGGGAATTACGTATGGTTTTATAAATTTTTAAAAATGATATTAATAAAGCAAAAGGGAAATAATTAATAAAGACTTTCAATATAGCGTGTGACGCTCTCCCGTGCTCGAAGAGTTGATTCTCGGCTTACCAGCAATGGCAGTGGTGTACAAGCTGTATCAGATTGATCAGCTGGCAACAATACAACCTATGTTTGATTACTACCATCTGTGATACTTGCTGTAGGTCTTAAAGCTTAATTGTCTTGCTTCGCAGTCTGAGTGTGTGGGTGAATATTAGCATGTATGAAGCGTGAGTGTGTGGGCGTATGGGAATGATTGTGTGGGTTGGACGCGCTAATCGTGGCTGTTTCGCAAAAGGGGTCGCCAGAGTTTCCTTTTTCACTTGTATTTTTTTTCCCATTTCTGTATATTTTCGTGAATTGCGTACATTTCTGCATTTGTGTTGAAGCAGCAGGTAAAAATCTATCAAATCCACGATGGCTGAGCATTAGTCGTTACGGCGTTAAATTACTCTAGGTACGCATCCTGCTATGCCATTCTCATTGGCTCGCCAATGAGAAAGCTATTCATTACAGTGCCCAATTATTGATAGATATATAGATCAGTGAACATCGTGGGTTGATCAAAGGTTCATCTAATCAAACGAAGGCAAATCATAATTACAGTGAGATATAAAAGAAAGGCTGGAGATTATGCTGAGGAGGAAATATTTTTATGGAATTAATGCAAATTGCAGCACTAAGAGGTTTTCTACAATCAAAAACACTAAGCTAAGTTTTTTTATTTTTATTATTATTGTTCTTAGAATTTTTGAATTTTCTTTTATATGGTGTATTTTATTAGGCAAAATTTAGCAAAAAAAGAATAAAAGATTCTCAACCACGAACTCGTGTGGGGCACAATCCATATTCCGTGCGTCTATAAATTTTTAACCGACTTCCAAAAAGAAGGAGGTTCTGTGTTTCACTGTAAGGTTTTTTTTTTATGTATGTACACCGATTTCTCAAAAACGGTTCGTTCGATTTGGATGATTATAATTTTTTTTTTTGATGTGAAAATTACCGTTATTCAGAAAATTGGAAAAAACCATATTTTTTATGCATTTTCGTTGATTTCGTCAAAACATATTATTCTGTTTGTTTGTTGTGGGCAGTATTATATTGCTATACTTGTCGAGGTTATCGTATATAATTTTCTATGACGGGTAATGTGTATGCCGTTTGTGCAAAAAATCATAAAACCATAATTAATAGATTGTCACCGATGAAAGTTTTTTCGGTATTTGAAGTTATTACTTTTAAAACGCTTTCTAGCCGACATTTGCTTTATGACTTCACTAAAAATAAAAAAATTAAAAAACCGTTTTGAAAAGAAATAGAACCGACTTCAGAAAAAACAAAAGAGGCACAAACAAGTGAAAAATAACTCAATTATGGCTTTTATAGACAAAAATACGTTACATTTTGATTAATTTAATTTAATTATGCTTTACTATAGACAAAAAAATTACGCTATTAAAAAAGTTACTATATTTAAATAGTTACTTTTTAACCGACTTCAAAAAAGCAGGCGGTTCAGTGTTTCACTGCAGGTTTTTTTATATGTAGTACACCGATTTCTCAAAAACGGCTCGTTCGATTTAGATGATTTAAATTTTATTCTATTTGAGTTCATTCCCAGAGGGTCCCATAATTGTTTCTTTGATGTGAAAAACACCGTTATTCAGAAAATTAGAAAAAACCGTATTTTTAATGCATTTTCGCTGATTTCGTCAAAACATATTAATCTGTTTGGATATTTTGGGCACACTGAAAAAAACATATCCTATTTCCAATCGAAATGCAATTGTCTCAACCTCACCGTGCGGTCACATATGGCGAATCAAATTACGAAATTGCTTCAACAACTCTACAATTACAAATCGATGAAGTTGAGACAATCACACGAAATATTTATGTGAAAATAAAATATAGTTCAATTAATCTCAAATACTTAAACTTTAAAATGAAAAATTAATGATATAAGGCCAAAGAAAATTTTTTTCAGGGAAATAGTTATTATCTTTATTCAACTACTGTTGTATTGGATATAACACTTTATATTTTAAATAAACCTCATTCTGTTGTTAGGAAAATGTTATCGTGTAATTGTTCCAATCACAGTGAAATTGTTTGCAAATAATTTTTCTTTGTATGAATAATCAACTGCCAACTTCGAAATGAGGTTGTCATGAACTTCAATTTTTTTTTCAGTGCAGTATTATATTGTATACTTGTCAAGGTTATCGTAAATAATTTGCTATCACGGGAAATATGTATGCCGTTTGTGCAAAAAATCGCAAAACCGTAATTAATAGATTGTCACTGATGAAAGTTTTTCCAGCATTTGAAGTTATTACTTTTAGAATGCTTTCTAGCCGACATTTGCTTTATGACTACAGTAAAAATAAAAAAATAAAAATACTTTTTAAAAAAAAATAGAACCGACTTCAGAAAAAACAAAAGAGGCACAAAAAAATGAAAAATAACTCAATTGTTGCTTTTAGAAACAAAAATACGTTACATTTTGATTAATTTAATTTAATTATACCTTACTATAGACAAAAAAATTACGCTATTATACAAAGTTACTATATTAAAATAGTTACTTTTTATTATAACTATTATAGTTATTATAGTTGTTATAATAGTTATTATATTTTAAAAGTTATTTGTAGTACAAAACTGTTCGAAGTCGGTGCCACATTGGCGAAAAACCGACTAATATGTCTCGGACTTGGCACCGATTTCCAACAGTTTTGTACTACAAATAACTTTTAAAATATAATAACTATTATAACAACTATAATAACTATAATAGTTATAATAAAAAGTAACTATTTTAATATAGTAACTTTGTATAATAGCGTAATTTTTTTGTCTATATTAAGGTATAATTAAATTAAATTAATCAAAATGTAACGTATTTTTGTTTCTAAAAGCAACAATTGAGTTATTTTTCATTTTTTTGTGCCTCTTTTGTTTTTTCTGAAGTCGGTTCTATTTTTTTTTAAAAAGTATTTTTGTATTAAAAAGTCTAATAGCCACAGATTTCATTGACCCAATGCACAGTGTACCATACCCTCATCTAAAGTTTACTACAGAAGCATAAATCAAAATACTTCCGATGGTAGTAGCTTGGAATTCACCAGTTTGTTAGCTAAAGCCGAGTCAACAAAGCATAATCATGTAGCAGTGAGATTATTTATTCAAGGCCTAGTTAAGTTTTTCAAGGTTAAGCTTGGTCACGTTTAAAATATATGTTTCTTTTCTGATGGGGCTGGAGCACATTATAAAAATCGAATGAATTTTTACAATATATGTGCACGTTTAAATAAAATCTCGATATCCGAGCTGAGTGGTACTTCTTTGCAACTTGTAATGGAAAAGGACCATTAGGAGGTACATTAGGAGGTGTTCTTAAGAGAAATTGCGCTAAAGTAAGTTTGCAAAGACCTTTTGAGAATCAAATAACAACACCAAATAAACTATATATATGGGCTGTGCAAAACGAGTCAAAAGTAAATTATTAGTATTAAAGCAATCAAGATTATAATATAATGGAAAGAAGCAATAAAAATCGTTACAACTCAACTAAGCATAGTTTTGTTCCAATTGATAAGAAATCTCTGCACATTAAAACATTTTCATTATGTAACGATCAACAATGTTTCAAATTAAATAAATAAATATTATACAACATTAATTTAAAAAATTATAATGTATTTTAAATTTGTTTCTCAAAATATCAAACATCAAATTACATATATATAAAATTCACTTTATTTTTTATTTTGAAATCCCAATCCCGACCTTATTTTATTGTTTTTAAGAATAATCAAACTTACAAAAAAAAATAAAAATCTGATAATTGTTGTCGTCGAAAGTGGTGAAAAACCACATTTTTCGGGAAAATCCTTATTTTTCGCAAAGAAACTAACAATATAAAATTCTATAAATATATGTTTTTGAAATAACCGTTAAATTCCTTTCATTTGAGATCAAGTTTATTAAAATCGGGTGTTTAGTTTTTGAGTAACAGGTCTTTAAAAATTTTAAAACCTAAAAAAAACACGCCGCTTCCAAAAAGTAGAGCCCTGCAAAACAACAAAAATCTTTTTTCGGCAAACGGCTATAAAATTTAACTTTACTGCCGCTAGGGAGTTAGCTAAAGTCTTACTTTTTAGCCTGACAGCAAAAGTAACGTCAAGCGACAGCAAAAGTAATTAAATAATTATTAAATTTGTTGATTTAATAAAAATGTTTTATTTTAGCAAAAGTAACGCCATTTTTATTTTATATTACGGAGGCTGTAAAGTAGAAATTGTTATTTGTTAGTTTATTATTTTTTCAAACATGTTGTATAACCATGACAACAAAAAATAAGTTGATTCTCATATTATGAAATTTTGAAAAGGCTGCTTTGATAAATAGTATATTATTGAATTAGGAGCTAAAGTCGTACTTTTTGTGTTGAGTCTATAGTTTGGCGGTCGACCGTAGGGAGGCCGACAATTATAGACGAAACACAAAAAGTCACTTTAGCTCCGAATTCAATACACTATTTTTTCGGCAAACGTTTAAATTTGTTTAAAAATATGAAATTAATGCATCAAATTTTTTAAAAAAAATTTTATTCATGCAAATTTAAATATTTTTTTCTTTTTTTTGGAAATAATTATGACGGTACAAATTCATTTTTATGAAAAGTTTGATGTATTAACTTCATATTTATAAAAAATTTAAACGTTTGCCGAAAAAATAGTGTATTTAATTCGGAGCTAAAGTGACTTTTGTGTTTCGTCTATAATTGTCAAACTATAGACTCAACACAAAAAGTATTACTTTAGCTCCTAATTAAATAATGTACTATTTTCGTATTTTTTTAATAAAGCGAACATTTATTCACATTTTCACAAAAATCGGAGGGGGTGAGAATATACATACATACATGTATAAAAAATTGTTTTTCGATTTTCCGTTTCCAAAATTTTTCTGAAATTCCGAGATGAGACATTGCAATATGTAGATTTTTTTATGAAATCTACCTAAAAAACAGCTCATCATTTGTTTGCGTTTGCTGTTCTTTTTGTACAAAAAGATTGATCTTTTTTTAATTGGAAAAAATATTTTCTAAATCTAGATTATTGTGTAGATCAAGCTGTAAAATACAACAGAAAACATACACGCATTAATACAGCTATCAAAATTAATAATCAAACTACCTAGAAGCCATTTACTTGTCATTATGAATTAAGGTAAAAAAGTTTTTGTTTAATTAAAAGTTTTATTTAAATCGTGTTTTATATTGAAAATTAATTTAAAACTAATTTATTATTTAAAACACAACTAAATTAGATCAAGTTTTTTCACATTCCCTGTGGCGTGACGTAGAATTATGACGTTTTTCGCAAATGTCATTAAATAAGGATTTTCCTATTAGGATAAATAATGAGGTATTACGTAGTTAATCATTTTAGGCTACGTACAGAGTGAAAGCTGTGAGCGGTGCTGTGTGCAAAGCGGTGCTGAAAGCATAGACAGCTTTAAAGCTGCACGCGTATAATCAAATGAGAGTGTTCACAGTAAAGCAAAGCTGTTTGCGGTGCGTTAGCATATTCCCAAGCGGTGCGCTTTGAAACTGTTCTGTGCAGTTTTTGTAGCTGAACAGAATACGTTTTGATTGTTTTTGTATGATATAATATTTGTTTGCTGCACATTTGTTGAGAGTTTTTTAATTTTACGTATTTTCAATTGACTTATTTGCAAAAGGTTTTATTTGGTGATAAGACCTAAAAAGTGGTTTTCTAAATAATGGCTTTTACCAGTGAAAACTTAAATGCTGCTATTTTTGTTAGAAATGTGTTATGGAATCAAAAAACTAAAAACAACCACAACCATTAATTTTTCACAAGCTGTTATTTTTCACAAGCGTTTTAATAAAATAGGTCCAAATTTTTAATAGTTTTGTTTTAATTAAAATTAAAATATAATCAAATGTTTCTAGTGTATTCAAAAAATTTAGTTTTATCCTCCCGAAGTTGAATTTATAACTGATGAAATTCACCTTTGATTTTTCGATCTAAATTTATTTTTAGTTTTATTTATTTTATTTCATTTATTTATTTATTTCGTTTTAATTATACATTTATATTATTATTTATATTACATTTACAATTATATTATTAAACATAATAAAACGAAATTAGAATCACATTTTAGCTAAGAGTTGGCTAGTGGCATGTGATACATCTTTAATAATTGTGTAAATAGATGCGTTGTGGAGTACAACAATTAACTTATTCATATTTTTTTTTTTTTTTTTTTTAATAAAATGTGTTGTGTAATAGGGTTTAGAATATGTGTCACAACAACACATAAATACCTTTTAAGACCTAGGTCTAGACCTGGGTCCCACAACAACTGGCGTTCTGAGGTGTAGATTAACGCTTTTTTTAAACATCTGTGGGTTGAAGCCACCTGAGACTAAGTGTTCCGGCAAACTATTCCATTTGTACGCAGTTCGGACAAAGAAGTCTCTCTGCGATCTGCCAGTATGACAGCGCAGGATCTTTACCGTTTCACTGGTTGCGGCAGCCAATTGCCGAGTGGAACGGGGGTAAGAATAAGTTTGAGGCATGATGCCGCTGATTTCATCTGAGCACTGCTGATGACGATATTTGTAAAAAACAACGAGGTCAGCAACAGTGCGACGATGTTGTAGGGAATCAAGTTTTCATGTCAAAGTTCGATCACCTACAATTCGTATAGCTCGCTTTTGAACAGAGTCCAAGAGGGCCAAGATGGAAACAGAGGCAGCACCCTAAACTTGACAGCAGTACTCCATACAGGGACGAATATAGGACTTATAAACATGGAGCAATTGGTATGGAGTGAAAAATTTTTTTTTTTTTGTATATATAATTGTTTAACCATAATTTATTTAATATGGTAGATTTAGAAAAACTTTTTAAACACGACAAAAAAATGAAATAATTGGAGTTAAGGGAAAAGAAAATCGATATTCGAAAAGCTGAATAGAAATATTTTTAGATTTTGTAGAAAGAGTTTGGAAGAGGAGTTGTTTGCTTTAATTTCGGATGGTATTTTGTTGAACACAAAAGGCGCAGTTACAAGGAAGTATTTTTTGAAGTGGATTTTATAAAACTTAGGAATTGAGCAGACACAGCTAGCATAAGACCTCAGGGTTCGATTGTTACGATTGTGACGACTAGTCAAACGGTTACCACTTACATTATAAAATAGTTTCTGAAAACTCTGAAAACATAAAAATGCCTTAAAGGTAGGATATTGCTCATTACAAACAGAGGCCATGAATGCTCTCTTCTATTTTTATGATAAATTATTCTAAGTACATGTTTTTGGTTGGTGAACAATGGTTGTATATTACTGAAATAAGTATCACCCCAACAAACAATACCATATTGCAGCTTGGATTGGTAAAGTGCAAAGTATAGATTTCTGAGAACTACCGGAGGACAAATTGACCTTAAAAAATAAAATGATCTATTAAGATTACAAAAATACTGTTGGAGTTTTGCTATGTGTGACGACAAATTTAATTTTGAATCCAAATACACGGTCGGCGCATAAATTGATCTTATGTATACCAATTTTCGTTTTTAAATTTTTTTAACACTAAATAAAGACTTTCAGTTAAGAATAACTCATCTTTTGATGATGAATTCATTTTGAAAAATCTCCAATAAAATCAATTTTTGCGCGTTAAGCATTACTGTGCACAGTCAATCGCTTTGCTCCAGTGCGAAACAGCACCGCTTTGCGCACAGCACCGCTCACAGCTTTCACTCTGTACGTAGCCTTAAAGTGGTTATCGAAAATAACAAGAACTGGAAAAACCATCTGTTCATTATTGCTAAATCTACGATTCAAAATTTAGGTTTCTTGGACCGATGTAAGAAATTTTTCAATTATGAGGAAATTTTGCTGATCCTTAAGCCGCAATTAGACTATTGCAGAACTCTGCAATATTTCTGCAATGGTAGTGTGTAAAATATTCATTGCAGAAAAGTTTGTCAATTAACTCATTGCAAAACATTGCAATGACTCATTGCAATGTTTTGCAATATGTTTATTGCCAAACTTTTCTGCAATGAATATTTTACACACTCCCATTGCAGAAATATTGCAGAGTCTTGCAATAGTTTAATTGCGGCTTTAGGATATTTATTCATACATGAAATACTGTTGTCATGTTAGGAAAAGGGCTTTATTGTCAACAATAAAATGTCAAGGCTCTGTTTAGAGAATGACTTTCTGGTTGATTGATAATACTAACTCGTCGACTTTCCCTCTGCCCTCAATTTTTACTATCAATATTTAAACAAACAAATAAAATTTTTAAATTTTTGATTTAAATAATTTATAATTGATTTATAAGTATGTAACATGATAATGAAATAAAAAATTGATGCAATCGATTTGATTTGACAATCAAAACAACTATTTGTTTTTAGCGTTAAGTGGTTCCGAGTTGAGATGATAAAATAGACATAGTACAATACATAAGCAAACAAAATGTCAACATACGGTTATCGATAGATAATAGTAGCAATTTATTAAGTTTTATTTACTTGTTATCGGATGTTACTATTAAAACATATATATTATAGATGCAATGGTTTTGATTTGTTAAATAATGTTTGTTGGTTTACAAGATAAACCTAATACTCAACTAATTTCAAATTATCGTTACTAATTTTTGATTTTGCAACTACATTATTATTATAATTAATTTTCTAAGTAATTTTTGATAAAAATCAATATTTTCGAAAATCAAAACATGTTTGTTGTTCATAATATATCTGCTTTTATAGGATCAGATCATAGAAAATTTTGTTTATACAAGACACCGTTCAACTGAAAGTTACTAATAAGGTTAATGAATATTTTGATTGAATAAAGAAGGAGCGGCAACGGAAATGTATACATAAAGTTTAGATAAGTGAAACATTTATAAGGCGCAAACAATTAAAAAGTGGTCGTTCCTGTTTTAATTCGGCGTTTTATTATATTGGTTTCGTATTTTGGTTTTTTTTGTGCTGATCGAGATACTGATACTTTTTACGAAAAGTTTTGTCATCATATACAGTTAAACTGTCACGACTTGGGCATGATGACGCTGAAACGGGACCTGAAAGCCTTAAAAAATAGTTTCAACTAAAACTTTCATTTTTGATAGTTAATATATAACTTGTAACCCTAAAAAGGTATCCATGGAGTTCCATGGGCAGTTTAAACAGTCAACAGTGAATTTAAATTGATTTTGCATCTTTAATTTTATCTAATTTTGTTTTTTTTTATATTTCTTTGCTTGATATACGTCTTTGTATTTCTATTTTTACGATGGGCAGTTTGCTTGAGCTCGGATGAATTAGAAGTTGAATTTCTAGGTCGTAAAATTGATCGAAATGAAGCAAATGCGGTAGAATTGTTATTTAAAATATTGAAATAAAGCGAGGTTGAGGTATTAAAACCACTTGAGACTCATGTTCCACTTGCAAAAATGTGCAATGAAATAGCATCGGTAATCCAAAATGCTACCAAAAAATTAGACGATTTCCAACTCTTACACGATAGTTGATTTATGTCATACATTGGAGAGATTGTTCCAAACGCCTTAAGTACTCGTATGGCGATATATCATCACTTACACATATCATTGGTATATTGCGCTGGAGATACAAATACGCATCTACAGAGGAACAATACTTAAGTCCACCAGGATTTCATCCCCTTATATTGAAACTCTTCGCATACAGGATACAGGATCTGTCTTCAACGAAAACAAAAGGAAGAAATATACTGACGTACATGTAGGTCTAGAACAACAGAAGTTTGTACCCAGAAGTTTAAAATTTGAATCTAACATATCCAACGTTTCAGCTAATAAATAAACTGTATTTGATCCAATCCCACCTAAAGAGTCCATTAGGCCCAGCCAATTAGGGCTTGAAATACCAACCATGCATAAGGCCTTACCCTCTTCAAATCGTAATGTTATCGGTTGTAGCGCAATGAACTCTAAATCAGAAGAAGCTTCAGGTGGTAGAAAAAAAGTTATGAGTCTTAATCACCAGCAAAGCGAATTCAAGCAACAGTATTTTCAAGGAGAAGAACGCCAAATAATTAATAACTTAATGATTCCCGAGCAAAACATTTAGCCGCCTCGAAATCAGAACCAAGTTTATCACGCTATGAAATGGAGGAATTTGAATTTTAATGAGCATTAACGATTTATATTTTGGTTTGAAACCTTAGCCCGTCAAAATGTTTATCATTATGATACACTAGAGCAGTACATTTTCGATTATGTGTCAGGTGATGCAGATACGTTTTTGTGGAATTATGTTCATGGATGTCCTAACGCTCGATGGCTCCAAATTAAACGAGCTATGTTATCGTGGTTTACTAGCCCGGAGGAAGAGACAGAAATCAGAAGGTATATTTACAAAAGAATAAAGTCAATACAAAAGAGCACTGTCAACTTCATACTCGATATTGAAATTTACAATAATCGTCTTACTTATATAACCGTTTTAACCCAATTGAGTTTTTTGGCATCATAAAAAGTAATCTTCATCCAGCAGTTAGGAATCAGAACGGGTATTTCTCATATCAAGAGATACTGGATTGCCAGGAAAAAAATTTCTCAAACAGTTTGCTTCAGCATTGATTATTACAACCTTACCCGAGTTCGATACAAGACCACATATTCTTATCAACATATTTGAAAAACATCTGATTGGATTACTGGACAGTGGAGCCACAATAAATATACTTGGAAAAGACTCAATCGAATTTCTTGAAACTGTTAACTGTCAATATAAAAATCTAAACTCCTTCGTCAAAACCGCAGATTGAAGCGCAACCCCAATTGTAGGTTATGTCATATGGGACACTTCCAGCAACTTCTAAAATCAGCCAAACAAGTAAGACGATTCCTCGGAATGGCCGGTTAGCATCGAAGGTTCATTCCAAACGCTGACGCCATACGCTGACGCCATCGCGCCAATATCTAATCTCCTCAAAAAAACATAAAATTTTCGTACACCATATAGAAGCGGATTTGGCATTCGAGAAACTTAAAAAACTAAAGTCCATAAAATAAGTTCTCACAAACCCAGACTATAACCAGCCGTTCTTTGTTCGATGCAATGTCAGCACTGAAGGATTGGAGTACTATTTCAGAAGGGCGGAGAAAATACCGAATACCCCATTTCTAACTATTCTCAGAAACTAAACGCAGCTCAGAAAAACTACACAGCTACCGAGCTAGAATGCTTGACGGCAATCCTTTCAATAAAAAACTTAGACACTATCGAAGGTTACCATTTCACGGTGATAACTGATCACGCGAATAAGAAGTGGTTAATGGGAATGCAAGATCTGAGACCGATAGATTGAGACGTTGGAGCCTGTATTTACAGTCTTTCGGTTTTGAAATAATACACCAAAATGGTAAGGAAAACGTGGATACAGACACCTTATCTCGAATATACTGTAATGCTGTTACTGAGGTAATGAGAGATAGAATTATCTTCAACGATAAAACTGACACGAACTCCACACCCTTGGAAGATGTGGAATACCGGGTTCTGATATATCTAAAATACTGGCAAATCCAGTAGAATTCCAGAACTTGGAACTTGTTCATCATCGCCTATATATTTGGATTAATACAAGGACATTCGATGTCCTAAAAGATGTTTAAAGTTGGAAACTCTGGCTTCCTAAACCTTTAGTAGCTGATATGATATACCAACACCACGACGATCGCACCTGCTCACATGTTGGTATTAAAAAGACGACGGCTAGGGTGTGAAGACTCGATCGGCTATAGATGGCAAACGATAAATATGAATACGTGAGCACAAGAAAATTTTGCAAATGTACTAAGGCCTCTAATCGCATTACTAGGCCAGAAATGGGAAAAACGGGATTTGCCGAACGTCCGTGGCAAAAGATTTTTATTGATTTTTTGGGACGATACCATATGTCAAAATAAGGAAAAACCATTATATTTCTTATATTAGATCAATTGACAAAGTTTTCAATTTTGAAGACATTATCCATATAGGTACGGCGGTCAACGTAATAAAATGTCTAAAAAGGAAGTGTTTTGTACATTTGGTTGTCCAGAAACCATTGTCTCAGACAACGGAGTACAGTTCACTAGTTGAGAAATCGGCAATTTTCTCTCCGCTTATGGAATTAAACATGTCAGGATTCCGGTATTCTATCCTCAGTCGAACGTATCTGAAAGAGTAAACAGGTTTATTTTGACCGCAATCAGATCTTATATAAAAGAAGATCACAAGAACTGGGACGAACTCTTGCCTGAAATAGCACTAGGGTTGCGAAGTTCTAACCACCGATCCTCAAGCTTTGCATCGTTTGTTCCCTTTTTGGGTACGAAATGATCACCTATGGTGATACGTATAAAGCTTTGCGCAATATTGATCTGTTAAGCAGCTTGGACGTAGATGTCCTTCCATCTTGTATCAAACTCCCATTTTTTGTTAGAGGTTAGAGATAAATTGTTTGAGGATTTTAAAATGTATACTTAGTCCTATAATTTACGGACTAGACTAGACCAATTTCTTTTCGCCCGGGTCAAAACATCTTCATAAAAACCCATCCAGTTAGTAAAAATAAGCAATTCTCTGCTAAATACCGGGTAAGACAGTTAACAAGACTAGAAGTGTTACCTATGAAGTTGCGAATGCTGCAGGAGAAATTCTAGGAATATATCGTGCAAAAGATTTAAACGAATAAACCAAAATCCCAACTACTTTTTTCTTTATGTTTCAGCTTTTCTTGAAACTTTGGTTAAGTTATCAATATAACCTGTTGTATAGTGGTTCAAGAATTGGTTTTGCGCTACCCTGTTTGTTGTTAACTAATATAAAAAGAAGAAATAAAATTTTTTTCTACTTCAAGCTACGAAATGTCATTTTAATATATAGTAAAACCTATGTGAAAGGGAAACTTTTTCTAAGTAGTGACTGAAAATGTTTTTCTAACTAGTGACTGAAAGTAAATAAGTTTCGGTGGTCGCCTTCAGGTGGTGGTTATTTAAAGAATAAATGATGAATATTTGATTGAATATTTGAGATTGAATTTGATTTACTGTTTCTGTTGTTGTTTCGGTTGCTGTGTTTTTTTCAGTCAATATCGCAGTATGTTGAAGCGATTGAATATTTTGAATATTTTGATCGAATCGAATCGAAACTAATCATTACATATATCAATTGTGTGTAATTAATTAATTAAACTAATAATGAGTGTGTTTTTTTTCTATGTCGGAGAAATCGGAGCGATAAAATAAAATTTGTATCAGATATATCGTATAATTTTTACCTCCGATAATTAACTGTCAGATATAAAATATATTCTCTGAGTTTTTTCCGTAAAAAAAAATTAAAAAAAATTTATTAGATAAATAAATAAAATTTATTAGATAAATAAATAAAATTTATTAGATAAATAAATAAAATTTATTAGATAAATAAATAAATTTTATTAAAAAATTTATTTTTATTTGTTTTTAATTGAAACTTTACCTACAATTTTTTAAATTTATACTTTAAACGATGGCTTCCAGTCGGTAAAAAAAATATCTGTAATATCTGTAAAAGTTTTTAAAGAAAATATATGATCTGAGATATATCCGAGAATGAAAAAAAACACGGAACAGATATATCTGAGAATGCAAAAACAGATAATTTTTTGACATTTAAGTGTAAATAAATTTATATTTTCGAACTACTATTCGAAATAAATTTATATTTTCGAACTATTTTCATTATTCATATAGTCTTCCATCGGTAGGCGAACACAATAATAACATTATTTTACACTGGTAAAAATGAAAATAAAAAAATAAAAATATAATTACAAAATTGCTATTTTTTACACTGTCAAATTTAGCTATGTCGTTTTGTAAGTTTGTAGTAGATGAATTTGTAAATATTATCATTTATATTTACAAGCGTAGAAAAAATAGCGTTTTCTACGCGTGGTAAAAACGTTTTTGCGTTCCTGAACTTATTCTATCGACGCTACCACGTCTCTGGACAAACCGTCCAGTCACGCAAAAAGAGACGTTTTCACCCCTTGTATAAAAATCTACTATTTTCTATGATAACATTTCGAAATTCTATTTTCATCACGCTTAATTTATTGTGAAAATGGGTTTTTTTCCACTACGGTTTTTCAAATAATTCTAAAAAAATTTTTAATCAACGTAACCATGAAAAAATAGAATTTGAATTTTTAATGAGATTTTGTCGATATCTAATTTTATAATTTATAGTAAATATCGATTATATAATATATACTATCATAGAAAAAATTGCATTTCTTACGCGAGATAAAAACGTTTTTCGTTTGTAAACATGTCTGTTTCGTTCGTAAACATGTTTACTCGCAAAAAAACAATGTTTTCATCTCTTGTAGGAAAATATACTATAAAACAAACAAGTTTTTGTAATGTTCTATGAATGTGTAGGATACATTTATTCTTTTGATAATAAATCCGTTACCGCATGGAGGGATCAGTTTTTATTGTTTTGTAAATTTTTCTTATATCCGATCACAGAAATGAGAGAGATATCACATACCACTGGGAATAGCAGTGAGATATCACTAGCCATGGTGACATCTTAGGGGTGGTGGCGAATCAACTGTATTAAGTCAATGGTAGCACCCTCAATCTTAGCAGGGAAACAATCCTTGATGATAAGACGTTATCACTTCTTCGAAGAAACCAGTCTTCATATAACTATGTGTGGGTTTTTATCATTAAGAAAGACAGTGCTTCACATAACCAAGGAATATGCTACCGGCTGGATTATTGGCAACTACATTTTTGTTTTACTTTTATTTTCTTTTTATTTTCTTTTTAATTTACTTTTATTTTCTCTATTTTATTATAAAATATTGGCCTATGTCATATTTTGTCAGTGATATGATTTATTGTTTTTTAGCTTTAACAAAATATGTAAAAAAACAAAAAAAGAAAGATCTGCGTCCATCAACACCTTTGAAGTGTGAACGTATGTTGTTGTGGGACCTTGGTATAAAAAGGTTTTTATGTGTTGTTATGACACATGTTGTAATTCCTACTACACAACACATTTTATTAAAAAAAAATTAAATTACAATGTTTATAATTTTTGAAATTAGTTTTTAATCGAGTGATAATCTCAACAAAAGGAACTTTTAAATTCCTTAAATTTAATAAAATTTGATCTAATTGTTTAAGACAAATTATATAGATTTTATTTTATTAAAAATAAAAATTGTTATAAACTAACGTATATTAATTAACTAAAAATTAGGATTAAATTTTGTTGGTTGCTTGAAATATTAATAATGTGATCATAAATTTTAATATTTAACTGTAATAAAAATAATGTGAACAGATACGAGTGAGTTTTGTTGTTCATATTTTGTTATTTTTTTATTCAAAATACTATTTACAAAAAAGAAGGATTGTATTATGTTTTGTTGCAATACAACTTCCAAAATAATAACAAACGGAGTTGGGAAGATAGATGACTGCGATAATTGTTATAATCAAATTTGGAATTAAAAAGAACAAGGAAATAAAAACTTAAAAGAAATCCATTGACAAAGGCTTATTTAAAACAACGGTCACCAGGAGCACTCAACAGCAACTACCGATTAGGACTTGAAGGTAAGTAATATTATTGTATGTTAATTTATAGCATTATTTCGATAGTAATACAGATTGATCTCTTAAGGATGCAAATGGAAACTAGTACCAAATAGGGCACGACAAAGAGTTAGTGGTAAGGTAATCCGATCTAACGATTCTCCCTCCGACGAGCCACATCCCGTCATCATGCCGTCATCATGAATCGACATATAGCGCCAAAAATTGCTACATGGCGCCGAAACAGGGACCCAAACCCTGCACCCTCAAACTTTGAGTTTACTTACATTACTCTAAATTTGGTAGTTTAAGTTTAACTACTCACTCAAATGGTCCCTCAAATCATGGTCCACAGACTTAACCTAATCACTATTACTATCAACCAATAATGAAGAAGTGATACTGATCTTCCATTTCTTGAATTTCTTCACGATCTTGTTTTGTTGTTTTACAATACCCTACATCCAATTCTGCTGCACCGAAAATTATACACCGATTTCACGCTAGCCTTACTCTGGATGTTGCACGAAAAGTAAACAATAGTTGGTCCAATTCTCTGAATCCATCGACACACATAATTTCCAGTAAATGTTACTTTGATGACTACATTCTTCGATGTTCACATCAATTACAATTCACATAAGCAGAACAATCTGGTCAGGATATTTACTATAGTAAACGAAAACTAAAATAGCAAAATTCAAAAACTTGTTTAATGTTTTCTTAAAATTCTAATATTTTTGCTTCACCACAATTTTAAATTATGTGAAGTAATGCAATCTATCGTGAAAAAAAAATCTTACATACCCCAAATTTTGTTTTTTCTTTTGTTTTGGAGCATCCTCTATCTAAATAGCCAATAAAAATTTTGGTGTACGTCTGTATGTGCGTGGGTGGGTGTGTGGTTGTGTGTGTGGGTGACTTTTCTGCATAGGATCTTGATGAAAATTTGGCAAATGATACAGGTTCACTTGAAAATGGAAGATCTGGATTCATTTTAAATTTGGACAAAAAGGCAGGGGGTCTCCCGAATGCCTCTAAGTTTAAATCTTGAATAACTTCTAATCCGGCTTATGATCTTATTGAAACTTAGTATATAAGGTTTTAGTACAGTTTTCCATATTTTTGCTTACCAACTTTCGGTTTGTCACTTCCGGCTAAAAAGTTTTTTTAAGGGTTTATCTCTACTGTAGCCTACAATTACCGATCGATTTTCATGAAACGAAATGTGAAGATTGCCGGCGATATCGCATCAGCAGATGAGGAGATTGCCAGAAATTATAATGAACAGTTGGCAAAAATAATTGAGGATCGTGGTTTCTGTCCGATCAGATGTTCAACGCAGATGAGACGGGGGTATTCTGGAAAAAAGGCCCACCCGAACATGCATTGCAAAACCTGAGAAAAAAGCAAGTGGTTTTACGGCAGCCAAAGATAGATTAACCTTTCTACTATGCAGTAATGCATTAGGAGATCGGATGCTCAAACCCCTGCTTAAGGGCAAGGATTTAAAAAAATTACCAGTGCATTGGATGGCAAACAAGAAGGCTTGGGTGACATCAGCTGTTTTCACAGATTGGTTTAATAATTGTTTCATCCTGGAATTTGTACCATAATTTAAATCAACTATAAAATTAGCCAGTACACATTTTAATATTTATTATTATAATTCTGGTGTATAAATGTAGATGTAGCTTAATATTATTTAAAATTTTAATTTAAATTCATTGGAAAATGTCAATTAGATAATTTGATTTAGAAATAATTTTGTAAAACCTTCTCTCTTCTGTTTGAAATCTCAAACGATAACACTAACTTAAAATATTATTAAAGTAATTATTGTGATTTAAATAAAGTATATTATCAATAAAAAAAGGATTATCTGGAATTATTTGGAATTTTATTCATTTAAAATTAATTTCAACAAATTAGCTGAAATTTATATGCAACTAGCAGTCCGTCTAAACACACACAGCATTCGTTCGTGAATAAATTTTGATGAAACTTTGGAAAAAGATGCAACTATGTATGGCAAGAAACTGATTAGTTTTTGAGTGATAGTGAACAAAGTGGTGGGGGGGGAGGGGGGGGGTTGGTCCCATACACCTGTATTTTTGAAAGCTTAATAACATCTTTAACTGATAATCGAATTGCATGAAACTTTGCACATAAACATTTAGTACGGTTTAAAACAGTTCTGCGTCCCAACTTCCGGTTTTTCACTTCCGGTAAAATTTTTTTTTTATTTTTCCATTTTTTTCAGTGTCTTTATGCACACTACAGCCTACAATAATGAAGTGATTATGATAAAACTTATGGAAAAGGTTTCAATTAGTGTGAGAAAATAATTATCATCTTTTAGGGCACATTGATCAAAGTGGCTGGGGGTCTACCATACAAATGCTGACTTCACACTTTGTTTTTAAAGTTTGTTGGGAGCATACAGACTTCATTCATTAATTTATTTTAATGACCATTAGAAAAAAGGTGGAGACTTAAATAACAAAGAACTGATTAGTTTTTAGACAATATTGAAGTAAGTGGCGGCGGACCTCCCGATCACCTGTTTACTGTGTCACAATTTTTTCAATGTTTGTTGGGAGCACACAGCATTCGTTCGTGAATAAATTTTCATGACACTTTGGTAAAAGATGCAACTATGTATGGCAAGGAACTAATTAGCTTTTGAGCGATAGTGAACAAAGTGGTGGGGGCTGTCCCATATACCTGTTTTTTTGAAAGCAAAAAAACATCTGTACCTGATAATCAAATTAGATGAAACTTGATACATAACCATTTAGTACGGTTCACAACAGTTCTGCATCCGAACTTCCTGTTTGCCACTTCCGGTTAAAATTTTTTTACTTTTTCTCGTACAACAGAATTTATGTTTGATGGGATGCTACTGAAATCTTTAATATTTTTATAATTAGAACTACGCGAAATCTATACCATTGGTTAGCTTTTAATAAATGTATTTAATGGATATTAGCTCATTATATATCCAGAACACTATGTTTCCAGAGCTGTGGTGAAGTCAGCCTATGCATCGGCGTCGCAATATTTTTTTAATTAATATTTCTTTTTTATCATTTGAAATAAAAATCACCAAAATTGTTATTTAATTTTAAATGCTATTTATTTGATCATCCTGGATGAGATTTAACAGATTCTAAGTTAAAATTAATCGTTTTCGTTGGACTTCCATCTGAAACTCGGTTTTTTCTTGGACGTCCGTTTGTTGTTTCTATCATATCATTTTGACGATTCGGATATGGTTTAAATCCAGGTGGAAAGAATGGTGAACGGAGTGAAGTTGGTGAAAATTCTGTATGTAGAAAATAAATTGGTTTGGAAATTAAATATAGACAAACAGAACTTACAAAAATAAATTAATCATGTAACGCATATAAAACATATAACAACACTAAAGCTTAACATTAAAATGAAGATAACAGGTTACAATGGAGCTTCAAATGATGTTCTTTTCAGATCTGTAAAACTATTTTCTTCACCGGCTACAAAAAAAAACAACAAATAATTTCAAAAACATTAAACAACACAAACTCACGAACATAATTTGTTTTGATTTTAAGTTTTACACTCACCATTAGTTGCTTTAAATTCTTCGTGAATTTTATAAAACTCTTGCAATTCTTTTGCGGAACATAATGGCGTATCAACTTGTGTTGTTTCGTTGAATTTTGAATAGTCGATTTCATATCCTTGACGATCTTGATTATACGAAACAACAGGATCAAAACGATGTCCCCATAATATTTCCGTATTCAAATAACTTGAACGAGCTTGAGTTGTTTGTCCAGTTGATTCAACCGTTCCTTCAAGAATGACAACAATTTCAAAACGTTCGTGAATCATATCAGCTGCCGACATATTGAATAAAGGTGATTCTGGTGTTATACGATGAACAACGACCAACGGCCAGATAAAGAATAAATCCGATGAGCATCCATCTGTTCCGATTTCTAATTCTGTTTGATGTTGTGTCATCGTTTCTCCTTCTTTTGTTGATTTTGATTTAATTAATTGTGCTCTTATATTAGCACCAATAATATGACTTTTTCGCATATCACCAACACGGAACATAAGACATAACGTACTGTCACGTTGACAAAGAACCGCATTTTTGGAAAACAAAAGTGTTTGTGTTCGATGTTTTGGGCGGGTCATTTTTGCAAAAACAATGCCAACCATAAAAGCTTGTACCATAACGCCATAAATTGACTGTAGGCACATAATAAAAATTGCTTCAGGACATTCTTCAGTAGTCGTTCGAAATCCATAACCGATTGTGTGTTGGGTTTCAATTGAAAAGAGAAAACATGATGAGAAATTAAATATATTGTACACACACGGCATCCATCCATTTTCAGCTAAAATAAAAAATAAATATTAATGTTGAAATACATATGAAACTATATAATTATTTCTACCTTGTTGTGGTGGAAGATGTAACTCTTCCAAATCACCATGCGTGTAGGAAATTAACCACCAAATAACTCCGAAGCCTAACCACGATAATACAAAACTTAATGAAAATACTAAAAGCGTCCATCGCCATTGTGAATCGACTAATGTTGTAAATATATCTTGCAAAAATCTTAACCGTCTTTTAGATAATTTGGATTGAAGGATATTGCATTCACCATTTTTTAAAATAACCCGTCTGCGAATTTTTCTTATACTACCGGGACGTACTCCCTTGCTTCTGTAAACAAAAAAAAATAAATTTAATTTGTATTTCATTGTTTCTTAATATAACATACAACAAACATGACATATGACAAATGAGGCATGACATATGACTAGTTAGACACATGACTTTAGCTATATGCATTTATTGTTTCTGTATTTTGAATTTTTAATGCATTATAACAAATATTTATGAAATAAATTTTTGATACTCGATAACCAAGTTAGAGATTATGAAATTAATTTCATTGTTTTACGATGATTGTTTAAATGAGTCTTGATTGATGTGATGTTATCATACTAACATTATGTAAATATTTTTATTTTTTTGGTAAATAAACAAATCATCAGCCACTTTTAAAATATATACAATAAGCAACTGTTAATTTGATTAATTCAAACATCTTAAGATCTAGAAATTTAATAAAAATAAACAGAAGGGGCTGAAATCTCAAAAGATCTGAGATATCAGGTCTTCGGTCTGTGTTAATGGTTTTTATATAGTTTACGGAGGATTATTTGATGCCATTGTTTTTAGTTTTGTGCACAGAGATGATATTAAACATAAACACAAGAGCCTTTGGAAAAGTACAAGTGTTTTATTTCTGTTAAGAAATATATTACTTAGCTTACACGAAACATCAATGCGATCAAATTATAACTAATCATAATTTAATATAATATAATGAAATGAAATAGAGCGAAACGAGGCTAAAAACAGCTGCAAACTCTTCAAAAACTTCTGCATTTTGAGTTATACAATTTAAACTTTTCTAAAAAAAACGGCATAATATCTATACCCATATTTAATATTTTCTAGAATGTCACTCAAATAACTAATTTTATATGTCAAATATTTCTAGCCTTAAATGTTTCCCATTTTATGTTTGTTAAAAAAATTGGGTAACAGAATGTGTGAAAATCATTCGTTTGACGGAATTAAAAAATTTTTTTGACACACTTTTAATACATTAATTAAACTTCTGGTCTCACATACAAATGGCGATTATCAAGATTTCTTCACATCCGAAATTAATCGTTATAGCATTCTAAATCTCAAAAATATTTCATCTACTATCACCATCGCACATGATACAGTCTTAGCTTTTCTTAATACAAAAACTTAATATTATAATCCACTGAAATTTATGTTCAATTATCGGCAAGGGCCGAATAAGTCCACAGCAAGGTCTCAAATCAAATACTGATTTTATAAATTGTGCGATTTTTTTCAACATTATTTGCCAAAATATCGACATCTTATTTTTGCGATAGTTTTATCTATTCCATAATGGCCAGCTAATGGGTTGTTACGATATTTTCTTAGAATATGCATTCAAAAAAATAAAAGTCACTTTTACAAAATTTTTATATATATACAACACACAAAATTTTTTGATAAAACTACAATATTTTTCCTTTAAATCCAAAAATAATTTGTAAATCAAATAATTTTTTTTAATAATCTTTGTTTTGGCAACAATCGACGGGTCGACCGTGAATGAAAATAATACTAATTATTTTCTTTCTTACTAAATTTTTTTTGTAATCTACAATATTTTGGGTAAACTTACAAAAAAGTTTGTGAGTTGTATATTTATAAAAAAACTGGAAAATTTACTTAGTTTTTTTTAATTGTGATTCTGAGCAGTGAGAATATGATTCTGAGCTTTTGGAATAACCAGTTGTATCGTTTCAGTTTCTTGATCTGGAACGTGTTTATACAAATTCAAGTAAATATCGGCCCAGTTAGAGAGATCAGACTGGTTATTCTTTTTAAAACATTCTATTAAAAAAAAAAATTATGTTTTTCAACTCGATATCTTCTAATTCTACGTTTCGAATATAGCTGATACTATATTATGAAAAATCAATGCTAAATGAACTGATCGATTTCTGATATTTCGACTTCATTTACAGGTCGCATTGATAACGAGTCTGCTACTAAGTCGACTTTTCGTGGCATATAATTGTAATTGAATCCTAATATTACTATCACCCATCTAGCAAGACGTTCGGATGGAGATTTAAGTGACATTTGTAGTGAGAGGATTGTCTTGGGGTCCGTGAAGGTCCACCAGTTCGTCTCACACGCTATTAAACCGTGCCGCTAGCTCAATTGAGCGAAAATTCTACTGATCAACCTCTTTAGCAAGAACATTTAAAATACAAAAAAAAAACGAAAACATGCCTCAGAAAACACTACCTAGGATCTCCAGAAGGGAGAATCGCCATTCCACTCTTCATCCTAAATTATAATTACTTTAGCAAAACATCACTATAAGAGTAAAATTAAATATGAAAAAAATAAACACTTTTCTGTGGCTGTTGTCTCACAAAACAAATGATATTGGTTCCTCTACTGGCCGTTCTGCATCTTCCCTCAAAATTAATCACCAGCAAGAAAACACAAATTTTGCTCTCGCGGTTAAATTACAGTCCATACTAAACAATCGCCATTCTCTTTATTTACTGATTATAGGCTTCAACCGAGCACATGAAATGCTAAATAAAAACACACCCCTTCGAATCTAAAACTTTTTATTGGTTGAAACAGATTGTAAGTTTTGTCTATATGATAACCTTAACTTCATTTTTTTTAATCAAAAACCACTTTTATTTCCAATAAGATATTATGACTATACATAAATTTTATATGGTTTTGTTTTTTAATTTATTTTTATTATATTTATATTATTTTGTTTAGTTTTAATCTTAATAAATTTCTTTTCAACTCTATTTTTAAAACTTACAACTAAGTTTGTGGTAGAACAAACCAAACTTTCCTTAAACTATTAGATTCAATTAAATCAACATATTATGTAATAGCATCAAATCCCAAACTAGCAACAATTTCTTATCATTATATTTTTTCTTAAACTATAAAATAATCATTTGTTTTACCACCATTTGCAACTTAATTTGGGGTATGTACAACACAAACTTTCTTTAAAATAACAAGAAACAAGATAGAGAGAAATTAAACTAACATAATTGTTTTCGTTTTCCTTTAAACATAGTCCATGATACTCGTTAATCGCTACAAAATTATCAAAATTATTACCTGTAATCGTTAATCGCTACAAAATTAGCATAAAACAGTTGTACAATATCATTAGTTCGTAATTGTCTTGTTTCGATATAGATTTCCTACCATCGTTTTGTAATCAATGCTGTTTTTAACATAATTTAGTTGTAGAGATTCATTAATGGGTTTTCAGTCAGTAAAATATGCTACCAGTTAATGCTACCATTTTTTAGACTATAAATACAACGCGATAGATAGCTTCGGTCTCTTATCTCTTGTTGCATTTTGAAAATTCTCTCGTGAATATCAGCAAAAAAATGGTTTTCTTCGACTGAAATCACGTTTTAATTATTAATTTAAGTAGTGAAATTTTTAATTAAATCATCTAGTATAATAAAATAGTTAATTAGATCAATTTTTTTATTAGCGTAATTTACTAGTGCAAATTTAGCAAAAATTTATATGTTTGTGCCGCGTAGTTTAATTTATAACCAAAAACTCTCTGATTGCTATTATTGCTCTTATTGCTTGAAAAAAATCTCTCGTGAATATCAAAAAAGATCGTATTTCTTTATTGAATTCACGCTTTTGCTATTTAATTTAAGTTCGGTCTAAGTAGCAAATTTTTAATTAAATTAAAATAACTAGTGCAATTAATCAAAAAAATTTTTTATTTAGTGCAAATTAATTAGTTTCAATTTAGTAAAAAACAAAAAAATTCTATCTGTTTGTGCCGTGCTAGTTCATTTAAAAACAACAAAAGAATTTAGTACCCATTTTCCGATTACATAGTGCAGTTAGCCGCATGGTTTCTTTTTTATTATTACAATTTGGCATTACAAATTTAAAATCTAAAAACAAACAAAAATTTCAACATGTTTTGTGCCGTGTTAAGAAAATCAAAACAACATTTCCTATGAATCAATCATAATTCGACTTTTTGTCTTAAGACGATTATTCGATTCAATGTCTAAAAAGTTGGCAACTGTTTTTGATTTTGACGGAGATACATAACATGTTTTTGCGTAAAGAAATCAATTTGAAATATAATCCAGAAAAACCACCAAGGAAACTAAAATTTGAATTAAACTGTACTCTTTTGGTAAATATTCATGATAGTTTCTTTTAGTACTGATTATATATTGGAAAAAAATCTGTGATAATAGTTTTATGAACTGTGATAAATGTCAGTTATAATCGTAACCTATAAATAGTGTACATCGGTGTTATTATAAATTACAAATTTAATAGTTTTTGTGTTTTCTTATGAACGGTGATAATTGTTAGTTGTAATGATAACAAAGAAAAATTATTGAAACTCTTGTTAATATAAGTTACCAATTTAGTTTTTGTGTTTTCTTATGAACTGTGATAGTTGATAGTAGTAATCTTGACAAAAAATTCATTTACAACTCTGTGTTGATATAAATTATAAATATACGTGAAAAAAATAATTCAAAACAAAAACGAAAGAATTTTTCTGACATGAACTGTTACCTAATAGAAATCAAAGGTAGAAATTGCTGGTTAAGATAATCTGTGTTAACTCATGCATCAGGGTGGAGTGACCCAGTGAACAAGTCGGGAGATAAATTATAATTCACTTCAGATATCTTACCGCATGCTACTTCACGTGTGCTGAAATTCTGGATTTGTTTCCAGGATAGCTATTTTCTTTTGGTGGGTGGATATACGTTGTTATCAGCCGATCTGCTGAGTTTCTTTGTTGATACATTTCCGGTGATAAATACAAAAAAAAATATAAGAGAATCACTGCTATTTACTACAAGTTGGATTGAACCAATTTCTTTGCAACGTTCGTTGAGATTCTGAGTGTGGAACTTACCGATTTATGAGCTGGTTAAGGATGAACGACTGAATTGAGCTACGGGAGTGGGATCTGGACAAACCATGGGGTGCGTCATTATTAATATTTATATATGTGAGGGTGTGCATGTATGTATGAGTGGGTGCGTGAGTGCGTGTACGTGTGTGTTTATGCACGGGATGTGAATGTGTGGGTGAATGAATCTATAATTGGAGCCTTGATCATGGTTTCTTTCGGAAAATAAATTTACAGGTTATAAATTGGCATGGCAGGCGTTAACAGTTTACCAGTATATGTTTTCTTTCTGTTTTATGTAAAATTTTCATTAGTGCATTATATTATGGGATTTACTCATTTATTAACAATAACCTATTGATGGAAACTGTAAAAGAAAAGAAAGGGGAATGATAGCTAATGGTGAGATTTACTATGTGATCTGAGCTACTAACATAATTAAGTATATCCGTTACAAGGCTCCTGATGGCACTTGTACTGATTATGGAGCTTGTACTGATTATGGAGGTTTAGCAGAACCATATACAGCTTCAGCAAAAGGGATATGTCAATAATTTATTAGTATAATTAAACCTAAACAGTTCAAAGTAACTGAAACTTGCAACTGAAACAATAAATACACAAATTAATGATACACTTATAAGTCTAAGTGATACTATTATAACGAATGATCAGGCAAATCCTTTCAAAAATGCTATTATTTCATGTTCTACTACTTCTAACATATTTTCATCTAATATAAATAATCCTGTACCACTTTCTAACAATAACAACCGTAACAATATTTATAATTTTACTAGTCCAGTTTTTAACGAAATATCTACATTTTCCAATAATTTTGTAAAATTGAATACAATTTTAATTGGAAACAATTACTTACATTTAAATGAAACTAATGGTAATAATAATAATAACCAAACTAATGATAATATATACTTATAGTGTAGTATATATACTTATAGTAATATTACTAGCTAGTCGGCCATTGTGTGTGTGTGTGTGTGTGTATGTGTGTGTGTGGGTGTGTGTGTGTGTGTGTGTGTGTGTGTGTGTGTGTGTGTGTGTGAGTGTGTGTGTGTGTGTGTGTGTGTATGTGTGTGTGTGTGTGTGTGTGTGTGTGTGTGTGTGTGTGTATGTGTGTGTGTGTGTGTGTGTGTGTGTGTGTGTGTGTGTGTGTGTGTGTGTGTGTGTGTGTGTGTGTGTGTGTGTGTGTGTGTGTGTGTGTGTGTGTGTGTGTGTGTGTGTGTGTGTGTGTGTGTGTGTGTGTGTGTGTGTGTGTGTGTGTGTGTGTGTGTGTGTGTGTGTGTGTGTGTGTGTGTGTGTGTGTGTGTGTGTGTGTGTGTGTGTGTGTGTGTGTGTGTGTGTGTGTGTGTGTGTGTGTGTGTGTGTGTGTGTGTGTGTGTGTGTGTGTGTGTGTGTGTGTGTGTGTGTGTGTGTGTGTGTGTGTGTGTGTGTGTGTGTGTGTGTGTGTGTGTGTGTGTGTGTGTGTGTGTGTGTGTGTGTGTGTGTGTGTGTGTGTGTGTGTGTGTGTGTGTGTGTGTGTGTGTGTGTGTGTGTGTGTGTGTGTGTGTGTGTGTGTGTGTGTGTGTGTGTGTGTGTGTGTGTGTGTGTGTGTGTGTGTGTGTGTGTGTGTGTGTGTGTGTGTGTGTGTGTGTGTGTGTGTGTGTGTGTGTGTGTGTGTGTGTGTGTGTGTGTGTGTGTGTGTGTGTGTGTGTGTGTGTGTGTGTGTGTGTGTGTGTGTGTGTGTGTGTGTGTGTGTGTGTGTGTGTGTGTGTGTCTGGGTATATGTGTGTGCATGTTAGTGTATGAGGTGTGAGAATGTGTGCATATGTGCTGTGAATGATGGGGGGGTTGGACGTGGTAATCGTGGTTCTTTCGCATAAGGGGGTCGCCTGAGTCTACTCATTTCGCTTGTTTTATTTTTTTTCTATCCGTTCCTTTGGTCTCGGAATACGCGTACAACACTGTTATTTGTAATGGAGTAGGAGGAATCATTTCTGATTCCTTCTGATCCTATAGGCTGAAGCTAGCTTGGGGCTAAATAAATCTCATCTAGGTGCGCGACCTGCTATGCCACTTCGCTGCTATGCCACGAAGAAGCTCTTCACTGCATACTTTGGTAACAGACATAAGGTTTCAAATGACAAATATACTTATAATTTAATAAAATTGTAAAAGGGTGTGATGAAAAGTGTTTGCAAATACGGTTAAACATATGTCCGAATATTGTGAATAGTATGTTACTATCTTCGAGGAATATGGTTTCAGTACATTTGTCATAAGGGTTGTAGCCATTACAGGACAGGACGAAAGGAGGAAGTCCAGCTGACAACAGTCGTCCGGAGAATCATAGAAATATTGAAATGGGAGCTGGACTCAAGCCCAAACCCCGAGACAGACCCTCACGCTCTACCGACTGATCCAGCCGGGCCAGCCAATAAAAAATTATCAAAAAGCAAAAAAAAAAAACAAAAATAAAAAAAACAAAACAAATTTAGGGAGCCAAAAAACATATACCCAAAAACAAATCTAAGGAAAACTTGGGCAGGAACCGAGAATACAATTGGGATAAGTGGCAGCAGAATAACCGAGCGGATTAAAAAAAAACAATAAAATCAGAAGTAAAAAAAAACAATTTAATAAAAAAAACAAAACAGAAGTTTTGGAAGAGTGTTTCGATTATATCGACGGACGACCAGAGAACAGAGGTAGTCTAACTATGGCTCAGAAAACCAAAGGCTAGCATTTTCCTTCCCACTATTCCCAGGCAAGCCAAAAACACCACCTGAACACACTGTGCGGAGGATAAAGAGCATTTCCCTGCTACCGTCCACGCTCTTCCTACCAGTCTAACGAATAAAATTTTCGAAAACTATGGCAGTTAGATTAAATTAGCGTAACACTTCGTGGTCATGACCTCATTGAGAACCCGTGAACGTGGTGAAATAATAATGATGGGATGACCTAGATGGTAAATCATCAGGGGTCAACAAGATCAGGGCCATATCACTTCACCACTTACGACCCTGTCGCAGTAGCCAATTCCCAGCCAACCTAGGTTGTGTAAGCCCCGTTAGGAATACTAAAGGACCTTTTCCACAATTGCGGTTATTAATTAAAAATACAACAAGAAACTCAACTAAGAACTGTCTGCGCGTCAGGACTTACTAGAATCTTGCCTTTCGCCCACAGAACAAATCTTAACAAAAAAAATACCTTAAAAATAAAACTAAAAGAATTGTCTGCGGGTCAAGACTAACAAAGATCCTGCATTTCGCCCGCAGAACAAAACTAAACACAAAATGTTCCTTGTGCATCAGGACTTACATGATATATTGCCCTCCGCCCACAGAATAACAGAACAACAACGCACATTTACACAAATTCATACAAAATTCATACAAACTAATTTAGGGATGCGTTGTAACTAGTTAATAAAAACCTAGGTGACTATAAAAATATAAAGTAAACAAAAGGGCTTTTGATAGACTGTTCAGGCGATGTTAGCCCAATACAAACACCCAAACAACTTGTATTGATAAATGAAGGTGTTAGCTTTGGTTTACTTGGATGCAGAGACCGTGGCACAAATGACAGACGATAACATCTCTGTTAACGTCCACGAACACTGTACCTAAGTACACACTAACAAGCTATGCTCTAACCGAATTCTTAGAAGACAATGGACAAAAAATGTAATTCGAGAATAGCGGGGTGAAACCTACACTCCACGGAGGACACCGAGCCAATCAACATAGCACATAGTGGGATGGTACTGGTGAAAATCACCAACGACCTACAAGGTCCATTTCCCCTTGTTCTGTAACCCTTAACCTCCAAACTTTACTCTAACTAGAGTCCGTGGGATCGTAAACCCCGTTGAACTCTTTCCTTAAGGGCTAATGCTCCCTCATGCGGTATTCACTGACATAAAAATAACTATTTAAAAAAACACAAAAACTAAAAAATAAAATTAAAATTATTCTCTCTAGACCAACCCTATTTGGATCTAGAGACGCAAACATTATCGCTGTAGTGACCCTACTATTACATACCTATTTTAATTTTAGTTAGAAATTTCTTATCGCTTACAAATAAAAACAAACTTGTTACTAGAACTTTCTTGAAATCAATTTTATTTTAAAAAAATCGTCCATAGCTTCAGAAACATTTATATAATAATAATAATATGAAAGTAGATTATTTCATAATACAACAAATCAAAGTAATTATAAAAGATAAAGCAATGAAATAATTTGAGATTTACAAATATTTACGCGGATTAACATGATATAGAGTTATATAAAGTTACTGATAAGTACGAAAATTAAATGTGATTCAAATATAAATTAAGAAATATTAATACACGTGACTGTAATAACCATGATAAATATTAAAATTTTAATAATTTTTGTTTGTAACAATCGTTAATTAAATTTTACTTTGTGTAAAGCTATAATGTAAATTTGTTCAATGACAAGAAGAAGATGTTTACATCATGTGCCATTTACGACAAAATCTAAAGAGATTTTAATTTTTTAATGAACTTGAATATTACGATAGTGACATGATTTATGTCGATGAGAAGGTGATGGTCATTTGACAGGCTGTTTTATTTATCAAGACAGAAAAAATAAATAAACTCACCTACAGCTATCCTGTCTGCTAAATCCACTTGCTGCAGTTGGACTTCTTATAATAGTTGGCACAATCGTTAATGGAAGTAAACTCGGATTACTTCGTAAACTATCAATTGAATCAGGTTCCTCTTCTATAATCCCAGGACGCATAAATATTTTTCGGGTTTCTGATCGATTTTCTGCATTTTTGTCATTCCGTTTACCGAAACCCATTTTTTCTTTAAATAATAAATAAAACAAATAAATATTTTTGTAAAAAAATATAGAAGATTTATTTATCTTAAATTTATTGAATGAATATTATTATCACGATTCTGTCTTGTGTCATCAAACGGTTTCCTAGTACGGTCAGTAAAATTCTTGTTTTGTGATAATATTTAATATCTGGTTTGGATGTTTTATAATTTATGGTAAATTTATTTAGAGCTGCAGCATCAAACCTTTATTTATGCATGAAAAGACTAGTTTATGTGGTCATTTGTGTCTTTATTATAACAATATTTCGATCCCTGTGTGGATCATTATCAAGTTGATTTAAAAAAACAGTGTATGATTCTTAAATGAAAACAAGATTAAAATATAAGGTTAGAGAACAATTTAAAATCAAAGTAAAATTAGAACTTATTTTAATAAATTTACGAGAATGTGTTAGGAATTATGCGAAATGATATAAATATATTAGACAATTATTTTTACAACTAACCTAATTAATTGTTTGCATGTAAAAATTAACATTTTAATTGGGGAACCAAAATGGTAAGGGAGTATTAACGGTAAAAATGCTATGTTTATGAAGTTGATAGAAAAATTCCTATAAACTCCTGATGTATTAAAAATTAGAAAAACTAAAAAACAAGAAATCACAAAAAGAAAATTAATACCTGTTTCATATACACAAACAGTTATATCACATATGCATGAAAAAAACACTATATATATATAAAAAAACTTTAAGTTACTTGACAATAGTATAACAATATGCATTACACAGCATTACTATTCCATTTATTAATTAATTTAATTAAATTGTAAATTATAAAATTGCCTGTGAATATTTTTAGTGTAATTTTTAATATGTTATATGTTTTAGTCAAGTAACTTAAAGTTTTTTTATATATATATAGTGTTTTTTTCATGCATATGTGATATAACTGTTTGTGTATATGAAACAGGTATTAATTTTCTTTTTGTGATTTCTTGTTTTTTAGTTTTTCTAATTTTTAATACATCAGGAGTTTATAGGAATTTTTCTATCAACTTCATAAACATAGCATTTTTACCGTTAATACTCCCTTACCATTTTGGTTCCCCAATTAAAATGTTAATTTTTACATGCAAACAATTAATTAGGTTAGTTGTAAAAATAATTGTCTAATATATTTATATCATTTCGCATAATTCCTAACACATTCTCGTAAATTTATTAAAATAAGTTCTAATTTTACTTTGATTTTAAATTGTTCTCTAACCTTATATTTTAATCTTGTTTTCATTTAAGAATCATACACTGTTTTTTTAAATCAACTTGATAATGATCCACACAGGGATCGAAATATTGTTATAATAAAGACACAAATGACCACATAAACTAGTCTTTTCATGCATAAATAAAGGTTTGATGCTGCAGCTCTAAATAAATTTACCAAAAATTCTTGTTGCATTTGTGTAAAACCGTAAAATTTACCACAGTTAATTTATAAAACAAATAACTATCACAAGACTTTATTTTAATTAATAAATTATCTACGTCACGTGTTGTTTGACTTCAAAATTTAAAAGTGTTATATTTTGGGAGTCGAAAATAATGAGCTAAAGAAATATTTAAAATGAAACAAACCCATTGTAACAACTGTATAAATCGAGTAATTTCCACGAACTCAAGATTTCAAATTTTAGTTATTTTTATTTAATCTCTAAATTTCATATGTACATGCATCTACATAGACTAATATATTTAACTTACTTATGTTTGATTGGGTCATTGCACATTCTGATTAAAACATTTCTACATTATTCTAGAAGTGTTTCACCTATTTTTTGGTTATTTTTTATGTCCAGCTGGTTAATTTGAAGCAATTTTCGCTACTGAAAATTGTGTTAGATTTTTGCGGTAGATAAGTTGTTATACGACACAAATCTTGTTATAAATCTTAAACATGTTGAGATAAAATTGAACAAATTGTAAATAACAAGATAACACGTTTTCTTTCTTGCAAGGTTACATTTCTTAAGAATTTACGAATATAATCTTGATATCAAAAAAATTACGGTTATGCCTAATACGGATGGTATATCCATTCAATCTAAATTCATTCGATAATGTCAATTAATAATGTCAATATTAATACATAAATAAATATTTTCTGTTATTGGACTTAAGTTTTATTCTGAACTTTAGTATACTCATGAGTCATGAATTGCATTTGAATGTCAATTATTTTTTGATCTTTAAGAAATAAAACCAACTTAGAAGCTGGAAAATTGTTTATTTGGTCATACATTTTTCTTCGTAATTGAAATTTTTATGATATATATACGTTTCAAGATATCCTGCTGATTAGCCGTTTAGGCTATTTTTACTTGGCAGTTTGTATGTCAGTGTGTATCGTCGTATATGGACCAAAGTTTGTTCAACTCTTTCTCCACAACGGATGTCCCGATTTCAATTGAAATGGTCAAATTTGTTTTTTAGTGGTTTTGTAAACATTGCAAATCCTGTCTTGGCCAAGAATATATGAAAAAATTATTATATGTAATTAATATTAAATTAATAAAATATTAATTACTCACTGGCTTTAGCTAAAACTTTTTTTGTTTTTTTTTTTTATTTAAATATAATTCGCAAGCCAAATATCAAAATATACATAATTATTGTTACTAATGTTTTATGTATTTATGTATTGTAACGACCGGCCCTACTACAAATTATAAAGGGGCTGAAATCTCACAGCCCTGACATATCAAGACCTGGGTCTGGCTTAAGTATTTTGATGTAGTTTTCGGCCAAAACCTTTTATGAGGACATTGTTTTTAGTTTTGGGCAGCGATGTATACCAAACATAAAACTCTTAATTAAAGTACAAATAATTTTTTTATCTCTGTTTGGAAATGTATTACAAAACAGTAAAATATTTCATATATCATCAAAGCAACCGTACAATATAGACGTTGTTTTTTTTCGAGTCAATTTTTAAATATAAATAAAAATTTTATTTCTTTTTCGATATAATTTACTTTTATTTACTTTAATAATAATTTTATTTTATTTTAGCAGTAAATTAACTCAATTTTCCTTTAATTTAATATAAAATTTGTGTATTTAAACTTGTAGGTCTTGAAGAGTATACTGGAATAAAGTGTTGTTATGCCACAATTCGACGTGAGTTAGGACCAGTAGCATTAATAAGAGAATCTACTCCCCCTCCAGAACGAGTTCAGGTTCTGTACTGGTAGATTGGAGGAAATGTATGCTTTGGTAGTTGAGGTTTAATAACCCACGAACAGTCAAAAATATATTTCCATCCAATCGCCACACTGTTCTATTTTTCTTCCTTATAATATGACTACTTGGTATTTTTAATATCAACATCTGTAAACACGCATAACAACAAACATAATATTATCGACAATGCATTACATTGTTCAGAGTCCATACAATCAACAACAATATAAAGAGTCTATTAATCGATCCTCCAACAGTACGATTTCTCATGATCGTATTGTTTCACGTTCATAATAACATTAACAATTTCTTTTGTATTGATTCTGTTAAAACAAACATAAGTAAAATCTACATCATTGTATTTTTTACATTTTCGTTAATATTCTCTGATACGATCTGATATTAAATTGTTTGAATTTATAATTGTGTTAGTTATCAACCTTGTTTATCTCGTAAATTATTAACGATTTATTGTCATCCTCACTGTTTTATTTTTTGTTATAATATTAATAACTGAAACAAAAACCAACTATTTATGTATGGATCATTCTTTCTTTTTATGTTTGACAATAAGATGTTGAAACAGAATGTCGATCCTAAACTAGTTTTCGTATTAAAATGATAGAATTCCTTTGTTTTGGAAAATGAAATGGCAATATTAATGGATATACGAATGCTTCAGTAATCATCTCCTTCACGCCTTTCCGTTTAGTCTATTTATAGAATGTTTTTACATTCGGCTAGTCAGTACGATTTTATTATAAAATCAATTAAATCGATTTATGGATTTTTTAAAAAACATCAAAAATTAATTAATTCGTGGAGCTCATTTTGTTAATATTAAATCAAAAAAAATTGATGTACTTTTGAAGTTCAATTTTGATTTTAAATCAAGATTATTTAAAACGAATTTAATTAAATTTTCGAGTACGCGTTTGCTATGACATAAAATCATAAGAAAGTTCGATTTTAGATTTTAAATCGTTTAGCATTAAAATTCGTTAGTTAAGGATTGTATGACAAAATGGAATTTTTAAATAAAAATATTTGTGTTAATAAAAATTGTTGTGGTTAATAATAAAAGTTGGTTGTAAATAAAAAATAACTAAAAAAATTTATATCTTAAAAAATAATTTAACCCTAAAATTGGTAGTTGAACTGTTTCTTTTGGTGAAAAATAAAGTGGAAAATTAAGAATTTCAAGCATACCTAATATATAATATTAAAGAAAGCGGAATATATATATTTTTGGACATGTAATTAAACATGCGTGCTATGCAAGCGTACGTTGTACGTTTGAGTACATTTATGACGTAGTTACTTGTTCAAGACCCTTAA
This sequence comes from Diogma glabrata, assembly GCA_963693315.1. Taxonomy (NCBI): domain Eukaryota; kingdom Metazoa; phylum Arthropoda; class Insecta; order Diptera; family Cylindrotomidae; genus Diogma; species Diogma glabrata. The sequence goes on along the minus strand of OY856188.1, from coordinate 97,426,300 downwards.
TGGAACCAACATTTCATTCGGATAATAAACTACTAACTGAATGATTTTCCGTTCGATTTAATTGTACAGAACGTGGTGATATAATAATCGCAAATTACCACCAAATCCAATAGTGCAGGTATGCAAAAGAGTTGTCGACGTACCGGGTGATAAAATTATAGTTCGAACATCATTTAATTTTAATCCAATTTCGAAGAGTCTTAACATTCAGGATTCAATGATGAAGACGATGAAAACAATTTCGATGAATCCACTGATCTAGGCAATTTTGGGAAACATAAAAATAAAAATTGGAAGGAATACATATATAAACGACATACAAGGACGAAAGTTGTTTCAACGCTGGATCTTTCTATCCAATACGCCAATACCAAAATATAATACGTTACGGTTAGATTTTATTTTTATATTCCGTTTTACTATTACTAAATTATTTGAATTTATCGTTTGAATTATGTTTAGACCAAATGGTCTTATAAATTAGAGTTTTTATATTAGAGATTTTTTTCTGGGTAGAGTCCGCGCATCCGTTCGTACATTACTGTAACATTTGGAAAAATTTTAAAAAAACCCTTGAATATGTAGATGCCCTAGGCATCTATTTTTAAACTGTAAAGTCCAGGCTTTACAGTGTTTATAGCTGGAAAGATATGCAATTTCTGAGATTTCTGGATTAGAAAATCAACCAGAATTGAAGTGCTTATATTTACAAAATAAGGAAGCTAAAACACACCAGAGGAAAATTTCAAGTAGGAAATTTCAAAATAAGGAATTTTTTTAAGGAACATTTTAAGAAGTTGTTTAAGATAAGTTATATTTTATTTAAATTTAAATTTAACTTTTAGGCTTCAATCATTTTGATATGTATATCAGTTTTTGTGTTTTATTGATTGTTTACCTTGCATTGTTGTTGATTGTTTACCTTTCATTGTTGAATTGTTGTTTTCGATTGATAGTCTTGACTGGAGACTTAGTCAAAGTTACAAGTTTTTCATTAGTCTTGACTTTTAGTTGAGTTTTTGTGAAGTTATAATTGTTAGTCCTTTTTATTTTTAATTGATTTAACGCAGGTTAGTTTTCCCAGCAGCTATCATATAATATTATTTCGTTTAATTAACTAACTCAAATAACCTATCTATTTTTTTAGATAGGCCCTGAAATAAGTTGATGTCACAGGCGTGTTAGGCGAACGATAAAGCCCAAAGACAAACAACGTTTGATTAGAACAACAAACCTTAAGTGAAACCATATTGTGGTATTTTGAATTTAATTCAAAATTTTAATTCTTATATAAGCAATGGTGTTTCCAATATATACACAAATACTATGCTGGAAAAAAATGAGTACTCAAGTTCATAATGTGGACAAAGGTATTTACTACGATCAAGAGTTACAGCTCGGTCACTGATAATCGTTTAAGTTAAGAAAAGAATATCAGGTTTGAAACATTGAAGATAATGATGGACTGAATGAAGGTTGATGCTCAAACCTCTTATGTCAGTAAAATTGATTGTTAATTTCGACATTTAATGAGATGAATAATTAAACAAAAAATGAAAAAAGTAGAAGCAATATTGAGCTATTCACTAGTTAACAACCGTAATATCAGAAGAAACAAAAGTAGTATGAATATTATACTACTTAAAGGAATATTTATTCAAACAGTTAAATTATTTTGACTACCTTAACAGCTGGACAACCTGAATCTATCCTAATGCCAAGTTTATAGTTCTTGGTGACTTTAATGTCAACAATAAAGATTGGCTCATTCATACACAGTTCCACTACTGATGAGATAGACAAACAAGCTGAGCTATTTGCTCTTTATCATAATTACACACAGATTATAGATCAGCCTACGCCCTACCAGAGTGCCTGACATTCCTTGACAAAATAGTAATTTACTTGATTTGTAAAGATCATAATTTAATCTCTACTCAGTTAAATTTACAAATTCCAAAACAATTTAAAGCCAATCCTCGTCTTGTTTGGCACTATAAAGCTGCGAATTGGAAGGGTCTTAGATATTTTTTAAGCAGTTTGTCTGGAAACGTAATGGCCTTACTGGTCAAGACCCTAACATAGCTGCGTTAAATTTTTCGGAGGCTATTATTGAAAGTATGCGGAGTTTTATTCCCAATAGATTAACCGTTCCTAAGACTGATCTATGACTTTCCAAAAAATGCAAAAAGGCAATTAAAATTAAGAAAAGGGCATTTCAAAAATTTAATCAAAACAAACTGATGAAAACCTTAGACAGTACCCAATTGAGAGAAATATATATAGAAAACTAATAGATGCAGAAAAGAATCTCTTTAATAGGAAAAAAAGCATCCAAATTTTCGGAACACCCTACTGCAGTCAAATTCTGTAATTGTGAAGCGGCGAAGTGATAAGTTTTTTAATGAAAAGAAACGAAGAAATTTTTATCACTTCACCGCTTCACAGTTACAGAATTTGGCTGCTGGTTCACGGAATTTCTATAAGTTCAAGGCACTTTTTGTAAGTCTTCTTTACCTCCCCTAATTGATAGAGATATGCCGGTCATTGACCCAAACGAAAAAGCTAACCTTCTGGGAAATTTTTTCTGTAAAAATTCTACACTAAAAGAAACTAATTTCTTACCTAAGCCAATTCCTAGAGTTTCGCACAACATGATGCGCATAATTTTTCGTAAAAACATCATTCGAAAAATTCTTTTACAAATCAATACTAACAAAGCTTCTGGACCAGATCGTATTCCTCCAATTATTTTGAAATCTTTGCTAGAGCGATTAGCACCAATCCTCACTAAAAAATTTTATTTGTCATATAAGAAAGGAGTTCCAACAAATTACGTTTCTAAAATTTTTGAGAAATACAGAGCTTCTTAGAGTCTTCCAAACTACTAAATGAAAGACAATACGGGTTTCGAAAACGAGGAAGAGCGACGGGAGATTTACTTTCTTTTGTCACTCATTGTGTGGAACAAGTCGCTTGAAAATCATGGTGAAACTTTCTGTGTTGCTTTTGACATATCCAAAGCGTTTGATAAAGTTTGGCACAACAATCTTATTTGCAAATTAAGATGTTATCGTTTGGATGAGCAACTTATATCTTGGATACAAAGCTTTATTTCTGAGCTGAAATTTCGGGTTAATATTGATGGTGTTTCTTCGGATGTCTTTTCAACTAATGCAGGAGTTCCTCAGGGTTCTGCTTTATTGCCAACTCTCTTTCTTATTTATATTAACGGTTTGTTGGATTCAACAATATATCCTATCCAACTATTTGTCCAAATGCGTCTCATGAAAACCCTAAATTATATTCACCGTTAGCGCTTAATAACTGTAGATCAAATTTGATAGATTCTTTAAACCATGACCTTAAAACTATTTTAGATTGGGGCTCGCTAATAGTGTTGAACTCAATACGAGCAAAACACAGACTTGTCATTTTTCTAGATTATCCCTAATCCGTTTCATTAAAGTTCGACTCTAAAGATCTTGTAAAGAAAGAATCTGTTAGACTTTTAGGAGTAGAAGTTGAAAACAATTTGAAATGGAATTCTCATATTTTTAACCTAGCTAGAACGCTTTTCACAATTGGGCTTTTTGGGGATGTCGTAAGTTTTTTAGTAGCGAGCAGCTTCTATAAATTTACAAATCATTTATACGTCCCTGCATGGAGTACTGTTCTCACATATGAGTTGGAGCTTATTATAGTAATTTGCAGTGCCTTGATTCTGTTTAGCGCAGAGCTACTAAGCTGATTGGTAACCCAACTCTTACTAATGAGCTTGATTCTTTACAACACAGACGAATTGTTGCTGATCTGACAGTTTTTTACAAATACATTAAGGATGAACGAACTTCTGCAGAGATTAAATCAATTTTAACTGAACTAGCAAACCTATCGCCTAACACCAGAGCAAATGTTGTAACCCATCCTTTTGCGGTTCATATAAAAACGTGCAGAACTATTTCTATATGTGTTATTATGGTTTTCTATATTATTCACTGTTTGTGTGCTTTTGTCACTTTTGAATTAAAATGCAATATTTAAAAATATACTTTTTACTGTTTATTTTAAAATTTTTATTTTATTAATAATAGTATAAAGTTCCTTATAGTAACAATTTGAATTTTATTTTTTATTTTATAGAATATCGATTTCGACGTGGGATGACGTAATCATCCTCAGTTCTTAAATTATTATTACAATTTTTGCTTAAACTATTACTTATATACTATTTCAACTGCTATTTTTTATTATTATGTCATATATTTTGTTAGTTTAGTGTTGATTTTATCAATTAAAATGTTATTATTGTTTTTATGTTTATATATTTCTATTTCTTCAAATCTATCTAGAAGTTGTCCTTTTCTTTTTTATGTAATATGGTTAAATTTGTGTTGATATTGGTGTATTTTTGTTTTTCTATTTTTAAAGGTTGGGCATATATGGATTTTGGATCGCTTCTGTTAATTTCATTGGTGTACTCAATAAATCTGGCCTATATAAGTCTGGCCTATATAAAATTTACTGCAGTCGTCACAGGTAAGTTTATAAACGCCTGTGTCTAAGGTTTGGGTTTTTTTGGTTTTTAGGTAATTTCCTATTTTATTTTTGTTTTTGTAAGCTGCAATATATCCATATTTTTTTAAAGTTTTTTGCATTATTTTGAATGTTGTTATATTGTATGTTACGCCTACGTATTTTTTATATACCTACGTTGTTAGGGTTTGCAAATTTTTCTTGTTTTTATATTTTCTATTTAATGTGTCAATTATTTCGTTTTTATATCCGTTTTTACTGGCTATGTATTTTATGTTGTTTAATTCGTCCTGATAATTTTCTGCATTCATAGGTATATTGTTCAATCTATTGATCATGTGGTTGTAGGCAGCTAGTTTATGTTGGTATGGATGATGTGATTTAATATTTATTGTTTGATCCGTTTGGGTTGGTTTTCAGAATATTTTGAATTTGTGTTTTGAATCTACGTTTTTGATTGATAAATCCAAAAAAATTATTGTGTTGCTTTCTTCATTTTCTAACATAAAAACAATAACAACATTTTAAATCATAAAATCAACACTAAAACTAACAAAATATATGACATAATAATAAAAAATAGCAGATGAAATAGTATATCAGTAATAGTTTAAGCAAAAATTGTAATAATAATTTAAGAACTGAGGATGACGTAAGTCGAAATCGATATTCTATAAAATAAAAATTAAATTCAAATTGTTACTATAAGGAAGTTTATATTATTATTAAAAAAATAAAAATTAAAAATAAACAGTAAAAAGTATATTTTTAAATATTGCATTTTAGAACTATTTCGTTTCAACGTGATTTTTTCAATAGAGTACTCATCTCTGGAACGCCTTACCTTCATGGCTTTTTCCTGATGGCTTTAATCCTCAAAATTTTAAAGTTAACGTCCATAGATTTCTTAGAGAAACTTAATTTATTCAGACTTAATCCCAATCCCTAGTTGGCATGGTATCTTCAGATATTCAGAGATGTTGATCAATAATTTATTATAATTAACACATGCCTAACTTAGAATAAAAAAAAACACGAAATATAAATACGTTGCCGGAAAATTATAACAGATCATAAATTAATTGAAAAGATGATACACCCAGCAAACTCAAAAACCCCTTCATTTAGCAAAGAAAATATTATAAAATCAAAAATACAAATTTTTTTCAAAACTCAAAAAAATTACAAAATCAAAAACTGAAAATTTTTCCAAATCAAAAATTCAATGTTCGAAAAACTTTCTCTAAAATTCTAAAAATATCGCAAAAATTATAAGAAAACCAAAAATACAAACTTTCTTCAAAATTCCAAAAATATCCAGAAAATTATAATAAAAGCAAAAATTTAGACTTTTTCAAAACTCTAAAAATATTCCTAAATTCTTACAAAATCAATATACAAACTTTTTTCATAATTCCAAAAATATTTCAAAAATTATTACAAAATCAAAAATTCCATGTCCAATTTCATGTTCGATAGCATTTCATGTCAAACAAATAGATAATTTCAATTTTTTTCCAAAAAATTGAGTTAAAAAATGAAAATCATTCTTTCGACAACATTTTTTTGACAAATTTCTAATGCAATAATCTAGTTTTTAGTCTCACATACAAATCCCGACTATCAAGATCTCTCCAAGTTCAATGTTCCTATTCGTAATCACTTAAAATGAACATTTTTTAAGCAAAAAATATGCAAATTGCCTTGTTTTGACACACTTGACGATTTTATGACACACTTCCGATACAGTTTAGAATCAGTAGGTCCAAAACAGTGGGGGTAAGGGGTCTTTCAGACTGAACTAATTTCATCAAAGGTAAGAACATTCAGCAATTATTTGTTTAATTCCTTTAATATTCATTATCAACATGAAAGCCGAACACCAAGAAGAATTTAAATTGCAATTTAACAGTGTGGATGAAACAAGTTATTCAACGAAATTTTTTAATACTTTCTTAAGTACATCTTTGTATGAGAGAGAAATATGTATGTATATTCATGCAAATTGCGAGTTGATTGATTTTTACACAAGCTGTAACATATGTTTTTAATTTGATACAATCGTTTGATATTATTGTATTTGTTCTTTTTATTTCAAATGTGGAAACTGGATCCTAAGGTTGTTCAAAATTTGATCAATTGTGGTCTTCTTTGACTTTCGCGTTGGTATGCATATTAAGCAGAAAGGTTATCTGTAAAACCTTGTTTTACTAATTTCCTATTATAAGGTTTTATTTTGACCTAATGTGGAGGGGAAGAAAATAATGGATTGTGTAGTATGTATTGTTTTTGATGTGACAGAAATAGATATAAATCCTTCGCTATTGGCTTATAAAATTTTTATGCGTCTGCACAGCTATCAAACAAATATTGTTTATTGTTTATTTATGTTTTATTTATACTCAAATATACAACATAAAACATTAAACATTAAAAATATAAAATCGGCAACTCCACACCACGAAGAAGATTGGTGTTGTTAAGAAAGATATAATATTAAGAAAGAAAGAACTAGTTTTTGAGTGGTGTAATAACCTTCAACGTTCAAAGAAATGGTTTAAAATATTAAATAAAAAAAATATATCTTTAAGACAATTTTTTTGTTTCTTTGAAAAACATAAATTTTTAAAATTATATACAGTCCACTGTTGTTTTTCCCAATAAGTGAAGAATTCATTAAAAAGACCAGCATTAATCGTGGTCATTGAGAAAATACAGACCAGCATTTCCAGCCCCCTTTAATTTTAAATATTTTTTTTATTATTTTTCGATATAAACTTGTTCCGTTTTTGGAATACGAGATAGCTTCTTACCAGGATGCACCCGTTACTATACCCGGTTACGTTCACTTTACTTTTATTATTTTTGTTGAAATAAAATTCATCTCTCTACAGTGGCCCCTTAGGTCTCACCTGAATCTCATTAGTCGTTTTATTATTTGTGAATCGGTGAGGTAATTGATAAGCGTTCCTGCCGTTTTAGGATTCATATAACGGCCCTGATGAGGAAGGTTCGAACACAGTCCAAAACACGAAAAAGTGAAGTGAAGCTTTGCTCCGAGAAAAATCCAAATATACCTTCGAATTGAATAGGCTACAAAATTCCCTAATAATTTGTAAATATAACTTTGACTAAAATACTCAACTAAAGTCGTAAATATTTTTTTTTAAATGAAACTAAAAAATATATAAGTATAAAAATATATGAGAAAAAAGTGACTCATTATCTAACAGGCAACAATGTTATAAAGGAACATGCATTAATGTCCACCCACCCATCACAAACAATTTTTTTCGAATATAAATCTTCTACCAGGTTGAAATTTCAAATCAGCTACATCTCAGATGACCTTTTTAATAAATACTATGATAACATTTAGTTTCCTGCATAAAGTAGATAACACACCTGAGGTCACTAGTGCTACAATATCAGTGTAACTGCTTCAATCAAAAACCCGGAAATGTTTTATGTTTAAAAGCACTTTAAACTTCGAGATGTTGTGCAATCAAATATTTCAGCAACTGACCATCGATTATTTTAACTTGGAAAACTCATCACGAACCAATTTAAAGTTTTATATTTCATTAGCATGGCCGGTTTTGATAGAATTTATGATCTGTGGAACACCGCAACACCCGTTTTTTTAGATCGACTTCATAGTTGAATACCTATTTTTAGAAAATGTTTTAAAGTGTTTAATTTGACAGCGTGGTCCAAAAAAGATTTAGAAATTTGAAATCCAGGGTAACTTTCAAATCAAATTGCAAGAGAATAGCTCACCTAATATCAACGATTTTGTGTTCGTTGAAAAGTTTGCTGGCCTTTTGAGAAAAAAACACAGTCAAATTTTGGATTACACTGTTAAAAACATTAAGAAATAATTTTTTTTAAGTTGGCGGCGATGCCATAGATCAATTAGGCAACTTTTAATTTTTGTTTTCAAAATGGGAAAATTACAACCTCAACCTAAAACAAACTAAAATTAAAATTAAGCGTTTTTTGTTCTACAGATATTAATTGTGGAAGATGTGCATAAATTTTAATTTTAGATCAAACTCGTGATATGGAAAAGCGGAAGACAACCGACAAATTTCTTACTTGGCATGCAAGTAGTATAGATGATATAAAGTAACTGTTCTTTAAAATATATTAAAGTGTTCAATTTGAAAACAGGGTGGTCTGATAATTTCTGAAAATTAAAATTTGTTATGTGTGTTGGCAAATTAATTGACGGTCTATCCAAAAAAATGAAAATACACCGTAAACTTTTTATTTAAACAGTTAAAATACTATCAAATAATTTTTTTAAAGATGGCGCTGATACCAAAGAATATTTTTTTTACAATATGAAAGTTAAGTCTCAACTTAACCATAAAATAATGCAAAAAATTAAAATATTTGTTTGTTTTTGTTTTCGAGATGGCATAAAAATGTTTGATTTACGGCATCAGAGTGATCTATAAAATTTTTATTGCTAAATAGTTTTAACAGTGTAATCAAAACCTTTACTATATATTTTTTCGATGAACCAAGTTTTAACGTTTGCAATGTACATAATACGGTCGATAGAACGAGTGCCATTTCCATGCAATTTGATTCAAAATTTACTCTGAATTTGAATTTCCAGAATACTTTCGGACCACCTTATTCTCAAATTAAACACTTTAAATTTTTTCTAAAATCCAGCGATTTTTTAATATCACTTATACTTCTTCTTTGTCAAGTTACCCTATTGGTTATTAGCTTTCTTCTTCATAAACGTTTTTGGAAAGAAGTTTAGGTTTTTGCAACCTGTCAGCTCGGTTTGTTAGTTTTGTTTTTGCTGGTTGATTATTCTATTATTATAAACCATTTTAGCCTTTTTATATGCGTCAGTAAATTAATTTTATTTTTTAACTAAGGATTTAGTTTTATTTAATTTTTACGTCAAACTTTTTCGTCTTACATACACAAATTTACGATTTACTACTTAGCTTGTTCGCTCTTTAATCCGTTTTTTTTACAGATAATAAAAAGTAATAGAACGACGGTTAATATGGAAATTGAAAATTATTTATTGTTCGTATTTATTAGCTCACCTTTTTTATTTATTTTCAGTAAAAAAAAATTTTTTTTAATTTTTTCAAAACATTTTTTTTATTTTCTTTATAAAACTCAAACTCAATAATCTTACATCACAAACTCCACTAACTTTCTTTTATATTCTATATAATAAACAAAACATTTATTTAGCAACAATAAAATTGAAGTTATTCACTATTTCACAAAAACAAAAGTCACAGCATTGAAAGTAATTTGCGCGGACATGATCGCGATCTATTTCAATAAGTAACACAACTAAACTGAGACAAAAAAAAAGAATTTAATTGAATTTAGTTTTAATTAAATAATTAAAAATTGTAACGCACAATATAATCAATTAATTAATTGTTATAATGAATTGTTATAAAGTAACGGCGAAAGAATAGTGTGACGATCACAAAACACGATCAATAAAAAAATAATATTATAGTAAAAATTAATAAATTATTATTATTATTTTTATGAATGAAAATTTTCGAAAACAAAAAAATTATTAACCGAAACTTTTAAATTAGTGAGATGATATGTTAACTAAATAAAACAAACTAAACTAAATCGCTGTCTATTATCACATTGTTAGTTTAGTGAAGAGATCAGTTTGATATATTGTACATAATTTTTTTTATTACTATTATTATTATTATTCTTTTTGCTAGTATAAATTGACATTAAAAAAACTTCATATACATACTTGAAAGAATTAAATTTATTTTTTTTTAAAACAATAAATTTATGCATAAATTTTTTTAGATTAACAAAAAATGATATACTATGTACATATAACAGAGGATAGCGATGCCATAGGAACGGATGAACATCCAACAAATATGTGATGTTATAAATGAATATTATGCAATTTGTTTTGTTGTAAATAAATTGAAGAAAATTGAGGAATTAAACAATTGTGTATTTGCATTTTTCTTTTTTTTTTTTGGTTTTGTTTATCAAATGTAGTTTGTAAGAAATGTTTTTTTTTCAGTTTTTAGGTACTCATTATTTAATAGACTGAGAGCCAGTGATCGGCAGACTTACGGTATGTTAGCAAACTCCATATTGATGCTAGCTATACTGTTTCCCCTGCTGTAGATGAAATGGGTATTCACTATCCCCGTCGATGGTTCCTCTGGGCGTGTTCGGAAGTCAAAAAACGTAAAAATTGACTATTAAAACGTGATTTCAGCATATCTGCCGTTTTAATATCTTAAAGTATGCAATTTGTTTTTATTAAAAAATTCAATGGCAAACACTTATTCCGGTTCCTAGTATTTTTTTTTAAATTTCAAAGTTCGAAAATTTTATGAAAATTTACGTTATTTCAGCAAAGCTAAAATTTATATAGGTTATTTACCCTATTATTCATATATATTTTAAGAAGCAGACACATAGATCGGTTCCAACATGCGGGCAAACGCTATCGATGAAAAACGTGTTCTAAACAGAGTTGTGAAAACTTGTCCATTTTTGATTTTCCTGAAACTTGGCATATAAGTAGTATGGAAAAAATAAAAAATACTAGTTATTTTAAAATTTTTTTAAAGTGCATAGTTTGAGCATAGGGGGCACCCCAACATGCATGAAAAATGAAAATTCTGCCAATCCGATGTAACTTTGAAATTAAATTGCTCAAGAACGGCTATACCGATTTCATCAAACTCTTTTTGTTTGATAGATGATTAGTTAGTCCTTTGAAAAAAATTAGTTAATTGTTTTTATAATTAACTTTTAAATAAAAATATTAAAAAACTTTTTTAAAGATGGCGCTAGGGTCGAAGATCAATTGGAATTAAATTAATTTTTGTTCTGAAAATAGTTCTATCTTTACTCTAAAATATATCAAATTAACTTAGAGGCGTTAGCTTTTGTTCTTGAGATATTTAATTTTAAAGATTTTTAGTTCGATTAAAATTCTAATTGTTCATTATTTTTTCGAACAATTTTTATCATCAAAAAAGTTTAACCACTGAAGTTCGAGACGTTTTTCATCATATATGGCTTTCTTTGTCTGAATGGGAATGTTGGAAATTAGTAGTAGCAATGAATGCTATAATTTATTAGTCAAATAAGTAATAACCATATAATTTCTTCTAAAGAAATAAACAAAATTAATAAAAACAATAACAAATAAATATGTTGTATTGTTGATTTTGTAAGAATTTTTGGAATATTTTTGAAAAATTTTAAACTTTTGATTTTATAATAATTTTTGGAATTTTGAAAATATTTCAATTTTTGATATTGTTATAATTTTTTCAATATTTTTAGAATTTTGAAAAAAGTTTGATTTTTTTTTATTTTTAAAACATTTTGGGAAATTGAAAGATATATGAATTTGTGATTTTGTAATATATTCTCGAAACGCTAAATTGAGAGGTTTTTGAGTAGTTTGTTGAGTACATCATCTTTTCACTAATTTATGTTAATATATGTCTGTTATAATTTGCCGACGACGAATTGATGTTTCGTGTTAGTTTTGTAATAAATTTCTAAACAGAGATAAAATACTTGTACTTTTACAAAGAGTTTTATGTTTGATATACATCGCTGCCGATAACTAAAAACAATGTCCTCATAAAAGTTTTATGCCGAAAACTATATCGAAATCCTTAACCAAAACCGAAGTTTTGATATCTAAGAGCTTGAGATTTCAGCCCATCTGTATTTATGTATTTAAATTTGTGAGTTTTTTTCGATATTCGCCGCATATTTTAAATCATGGCGGATGAATTAAGCTGTGCATTTTGTAATTTAAATCCTGGTGAAAGTGTACATATCTTGTTAGAAGAAACTTTTGAAAATTGTCAGACTACTTTGTGTTTACGAAAATTTCATAAGTTAAAATATAGTGATGTTATTTTACCACGTTAACATTTAGTTAATGGCTATATCATCGTCCTTGTTACAAGACATTTACGGCATTGGAAAAAAATTATTTGGATAACCAAACAAATCTTTTAGCTAACAACTGTTCCAAAAAATGACATTTGTCTGTTTTATGACATTTCAGAGTTGAGTTGATTCATTATTATAATATCGATAAAAACTGTTAAAAATTAGTGATGGATTTATCATATTTGGATTATGCAGGCAAATTATTTCAATTGTATAAACTCAATAAATTTTGTTTCTTGAATATTCTTTAATTTGTTTCAGATCAGAAAAAGTACATCTGTACTAAGTAGTTGTAATAATCATGGTTAATTTGATAACTTCGGAAATCTTATTGTCATAAAAAAGTTGTAAAATTTCCAGATGTGATTTAGAATATCTATTTAGAATTGATTCATCATCGTAAACTTTAGAACGATTGAAAAATTTACCAAAACATTTTAAGAAACATCGAAATTTTTCCTCTTTTTTATTAAAATTTTTGAAACGGAAATGTCACCATCAATTAATTATTCGTTTCCTCGCAACGCAATAAAAAATGAAGTTTTTTCAGAAGTTTAGTCAAAAAAACTTGAACATTTGGGAGTATTACAATATTTTAAATCGTAGTATTAAGATTATAGTCTAAGAGGCAGTGATCGGCAGACTTACGGTATGTTAGCAAACTCCATATTGATGCTAGATATACTATTTCACCTGCCGTAGGTGAAATGGGTATTCACTATCCTCGTTGATGGTTCCTCTGGGCGTGTTCGGAAGTCGGAAAACGTAAAAATGGACTATTAAAACGGGATTTCATCGTGTTTATCGTTTTGATATCTTAAAGTATGCTATTTGTTTATATTAAAAATTCAATGACAGACACTTATTCCGGTTTCTAGTATTTTTTTTTAAATTTCAAAGTTCGAAAATGTTATGAAATTTTACGTTATTTCAGCAAAGCAGAAATTTATATAGGTTATTTACATTAATATTCATATATAATATCACGAGTCGTCAAATAATATTCGATTATTTTTCATAATCATTATTACGAATGTCATTTGAGGTTTTGAAATTTTTAACCTCAAATGGCATGATTGGTAATGTTGAAAAATAATCGACTAATAATTTGGTGACGAGTTGTATTTAGCAGACAATTTAACGAACAGAAATAGTAACATTATTTCATACAACATAATCATACATAATAAAATATTATTTCATCTTAGTAGGCGCATAAATGTTATAAATTTGTAATTTATTTTTGACAAATAAACATAAACATGCAATCATTTTGAATGAAAACGGACAATTTTACTATTTGCAAATTGCATTTTCACATAATTTTGTATGTGAATTTTTGTTTTAAATTAATATATTAAGTTGGCTGAAAATATTCGAAAATATTCGCTGTTCCTTCCCACCAGAGAAAAATAATCGAAACAATTCGTTTTGATTTGTTAAAAAATAGTAAATGAAGCGTTTTTATTGGACCTTAACGAAACTTTATTTAGTGAGTTGAATTGTCATATATATTTTAAGAAGCAGGCACATAGGTCGGTTTCAACATGAGGGCGGACGCTCTAAGGCTTTCTTTGTCTGAATGGGAATCGGTAGTCATAGATTGTAGTAGTCATAAATTGTGAATATTTTTTATGAATAATGTATAATTTATTAGTCAGTTAAGTATTAAAAAAATCTGATACCCAAGTCTGGGAAAAAAACAATAAATTAAAAATATAATTTTTCCTAAAGAAATAAACAAAACTTTTTAAGTTGACGGCCTTTGCATGGTTTGCGGCAGCGAGTGTGTAATTAACCGATATGGAGATGAAGACGTTTCTGTAATTTTTGATGTTGCATGATAATAATTGTTTTTCAATGCCGTAAATGTACGTAAATATGCCGTAACAAGTACGATGATATAGCCATTAACTAAATGTTTACGTGGTAAAATAACATCACTATATTTTAAATTATGAAATTTTTGTAAACGCAAAATAGTCTGACAGTTTTCAAATGTTTCTTCTAACAAGATATGTACACTTTCACCAGAACAGCTTAATTCATCCGCCATGATTTAAAATATGCGGTGAATTTCGAAAAAACTCACAAATTTAAATACAAAAATATGGAGGGGCTGAAATCTCAAGCTCTTAGATATCATGACTTTGGTTTTGGTTAAGGATTTTGATGTAGTTTTCGGCATAAAACTTTTATGAGGATATTGTTTTTAGTTATCGGCAGCGATGTATATCAAACACAAAACTCTTTGTAAAATTACAAGTATTTTATCTCTGTCTAGAAATTTATTACAAAACTAACACGAAACATCAATTCGTCGTCGCCCGTCGGCAAATTATAACAGACATATATTAACATAAATTAGTGAAAAGATGATGCACTCAGCAAACTACTCAAAAACCTCTCCATTTAGCGTTCCAAGAAAATATTACAAAATCACAAATTTATATTTTATTCAAAATTCCAAAAATATTGTAAAAATTAAATAAAATCAAACTTTTGTCAAAATTCTAAAAATATTGCAAAAATTTAAAAATACAAACTTTTTTCAAAATTCTAAAAATATTTCAAAAACTATAACAAGTTCAAAAATTTCCATGTCCAATTTCATGTAAAATTTCATTTACGTCATACAAACAGCTAAATTTTTTTTCCAAAAAATTGGCTAAATAAATAAGTGAAATCATTTTTCAACACACTTTTTTTTTTTTTTTATAAAATGTGTAGTGTAGTAGGAATTACAATATGTGTCACAATAACACATAAACCCCTTTTAAGACCAAGGTCCCACAACAACGTACGTTCAAAGGTGTTGATGGACGCAAATCTTTCTTTTTTTGTTTTTTTATACTTTTAGTTAAAGAATGGACAACTAAACAAAAAATTCTATCACTGACAAAATATGACATAGGCCAATATTTTATGATAGAATAGAGAAAATAAAAGTAAATTAAAAAGTAAATAGCAAATTTTTACAAAAATTTACTGAAACAAAACAAAAATGTAGTTGCCAATAATCCAGCCGGTTGCATATTCCTTGATCCTGTGACGCACCGTCTTTCTTGAGGATTAAAGCCCACACATAGTTATATGAAGGCTCGTTTCCTCAAGGAAGCAATAGCGTCTCATCATCAAGGATTTTTTCACAGCTAAGAGTGAGGGTGCTACCGTTGACTGAATACAGTTCATCCGCCACCACCCCTAAGATGTCACCTTGGCTAGTGATATCTCACTGCTATTGCCAGTGGTATGTGATATCTCACGTTAACTCGTATGTCAATAGCAGGGACTGGAGTACGCGGGATTGTCACACCCGTAGATCAAAAATAAAAAAATTTTCAAAACAATAAAAACTGATCCCTCCATGCGGAGGGATCAGTTTTTATTTACTTGACAATATTTTTTTGACAAACTTATAATGCAATCAAATTCTCAATAACAATAATTTCATGTTCATTAGATTTCATTTCATAAAAATAACTAATTTTATTTTTTTCTAAAAACATAAATATAAATCATTCTTTTGACACACTTGACAATAATTTTTTGACAAACTTATAATGCAATAATCTAACATCAAGGTTTCTCCACCTTCCATGTTTCTACTCATTTTCTCTTAAAATGAACATTTTTTAAACAAAACCAATGTAAATTTTCTTGTTTTGACATACTCAACGATTTTTGACACACTTCATGTGTCATATTTAATGTTCAATTACATTTCATGTCATCCAAATAATTACTTTTTTATTCGCCTGTGTATTAAAGTGTTACTTTATTAATGTGATTCGCGGTCTTAAAGTGTCACTTTTTAACCACATATTTTGTTGTCATAGCTACGTCCAAAAAAGTAAAAAACATTTGTATTTGTTTAAATTCCATACAAACTTAGAAATTTTTATCAAAGCAACCCTCAAATTTAAAATTTCATTATCCAATTAGAATAGTTGTTATAATTTGTTGTCATACAATAATTTGGAAAAAATAGCAAATATTTTGTCAAAGATAACTTGTTCCACATATTTTTATTTCAAAATTTATGCAAATTTATAATTCATTTTTTTTAAATATTTGGCTTGGGGCGAATAAAAAATAGTATATGACGAGCGGACGTAAGCTATTTAGGACTTAATGTGGGCTAAGTCCAAAATCTTTAGCTTTACGTCCTAGCATCATAATGTACTATTATGTTTCATATATTTCTAGTCGAAAACTGAAGAATTGTTTCCCATAATATGTTTCTCAAAACAATTGGGAAACAAAATATATGAAAATCAATCTTTTGACACACTTAACGATTTTTTTTGACATGCTTAGAAGAATGTCAAAAAAAACGTTATGTGTGTCAAAAGATTGATTTTCATATATTTTGTTTCCCAAGTTTTTTGAGAAACATATTATGTCAATCAAATTCACTAGTTGTGGAATCAATACAATTACAATGGAAGACGTACGCATGGAAACCATATATTCTTTAGTAGTCGTGGATAATAGTAGATTCTTGTATGAGCTTAGAATGAAGGTAATTCTTCACGAGGATGAAGATTCCTGAAACAAGCGTAGCGAGTGGAGGGAATCATCCGAGTGAAGAATTGCCATCATCCTAAGCGAATACAAGATGCTATTTTATCCGCGACTGTAAAATATTTCGTTTAATTTCCAGTTTTCATGCAAAAATTTGTATCGCCATATGGAAATAAATACATCAAAGATAGCGATAAACAAAACAAAGTTTGTTGTTTAATTTGTTAGGGGAATATTTAATAAACTATAGTTAAAGAATTTTAATCAAATTCACTAGTTGTGGAATGAATACAATTACAATGGAAGACATACGCATGGAAAGCATATATTCTTTAGTAGTCGTGGATAAAATATTTTATTAAATATTTTATTTTATACTTACCTCGCTAGTGCAGCTTGATAGCTTGTAGCTGACTGTAAATTTAGAGCAAAGTCCCCGTAAGATTAGAGCAAAGTCCCCTAATTGTGAAGTTATCGTTACCGGAGACTTCAACGTCCACAATAAATCATGGTTGGAATTCTCCAAATCGACCGACGATGTTGACAATAGTGGAAAACTGGCACAAATTTTTGCCGCGTCTCAGGGTCTATTCCAAATTGTTAAAAACCCAACTTTCACTCCCCGTAATGGCGGTGATAATAGTTTTCTTTTAGATTTCTATCTTACCACAATGCCAGATATTACGAGTGTCGATGTCTCGAAAGGTAGTATTGGAAATTCTAATCATTATTTAATTTCATCAGTTATCAAAACTGATTTACTTAAAACTACAGCTTCCAAGCCCCGTAAAATATTTCACTACTCAAAAATGGATAAGAGTGGTCTTTAAAATTTTTTCCATGGTTTCCCTTTCGACCGTCATTGATTTTACACTGACAATGTAAAAGTTTCTGCTCAAAACTTTACAGAAACCATTCTATTTGCTATATCAATAAATTTGTCCCTTGCTCCATAGTAAAACCCAAACAAAAATACTTGTATTCGAGGCTGCCAAAACGGCACTTAGAAATAAACGTAGATCATTTAATATTTGAATTCATAACGAAACTCCCGCTAATCGATCCCAATATCTAGAGGCCAACAATATATCTAACCAGATTATCTCAAACGAAAAGTCTGAAATTGACAGATCGAAAGCTTCAAAACTTACGTCTATGTCTATTTCTGGAAAGAGTTTCTACAGTGCTATTAATTCTTTAAACTCTGGTACAAAATGTTCTATTCCCCCTATTATTGAAGGTGATTTAATCGTCAATGATCCCGCAAGAAAAGCTAACTTGTTCGCTGAATGCTTTGCTCCGAATTCCACTGTTTTGGAAACTCCTAAAGAAGAAAATCCAGTCTTCAGGAGTTAATATGAATGAACTTCACTTCAAACCCAAAATAGTAGCTAAACTTTTAAAGGGGTTAAACATCAACAAAGCCTCAGGAATGGACAATATTCCATCCACTATTTTAAAAACCTTTTCTAAAGAACTTTCACCATCTTTTACTAAAATATTCTACCAATCCTACAAATCTGGTATATTTCCCTCGTGCTTGAAGTTGGCAAACGTCCAGCCCGTCCCCAAAAAGGGATCAAAATCCGATATCTCAAATTATAGGCCAATAGCTTTACTATCGGTCCTATCCAAAGTCAACGAGCATTATATTAATACACACATTTCAAAATTTCTGGAAGGAAATCATTTAATTAATATCCGACATCCAATACGGTTTTTGAAAAAAAAAATCAACTACCGATCTATAATAACTATGTAGCGCATTGTTGAAACAGCATACTTGATAAAGGTGGTGAAGCAAACGTTATCGCTTTAGACATCTTCAAGGCATTCGATCGAGTCTGGCATGCCAACTTAATCGATAAGCTCGTTGCATATGGTTTTCATCCCAATGTTGTGAAGGTGATTAAAAATCTTCTATCTAACCGCTATATTTCAGTCTACTTAGACGGATTTTCATCTGAGTCTAAACTAATTAACGCTGATGTACCTTAAGGCTCAGTACTGTCCCCAACCCTATTTCCGATTAATATCAAAGAATTGTTGAAAATCACCAGCAACCCAATAAATAGTTTTGCAGATGATAGTACTCTGAAGAATTCGTTTTAGTCCCTTCCTTCAAAAGGTAAAATGCACGAACGAATTAATCCCGCCCGGAGCAACGCTGCCATAAACGTGAATAAATGCCTAAAAAAAGTCGCCGATTGGGATGACCAAAACCTGGTCAATTTCAACTCTACCAAAACACAGCTATTGATTGTTTCCAGATCAAAGATTGAGTACTCTGGAACGATCATGTAATGGCGATGGCAAAAGCGCTTCTAAATAACTTGGCCTCCTAAATAGAAGTAAAAAATGTTTCACACCATACCAATTCCTCAATGTTTAATAAAGTCCTATATTCGTCCCTGTATGGTGTACTGTTGTCAAGTTTGCGGTGTTGCTTCTGTTTCCATATGGAGTCTATGGAGTCTGTTCAAAAGCGGGCTATATTTATTGTGGGTGATCAAGATTTGACATCAAAACTTGATTCCCTTTAACATCGTTGTACTGTTGCGGATCTCGTTGTTTTTTACAGATATCGTCATTAACAGTGCTCAGATCAAATAAGCAGCATCATGCCTCAAACTTATTCTTACCCCCCTTTCACTCGGCAATCGGCTAGCGCAAGCAGTCAAACGGTCGAGATCACGCGCTGTCGTACTGGCAGATCGTAGAAAGACTTCTTTGTCCGAACTACATACAAATGGAATCATTTGACGGAATAGATAGTGTCAGGTGGTTTCAATCCGCAGAAGTTTAAAAAAAGCGTTCATCAACAGCTTAGAGCGCAAGTTGTTGTTGGACCTAGGTCTTAAAAGGTATTTATGTGTTGTTGTGACACATATTCTAAACCCTATAACACAACACTTTTTATTTAAAAAATAAGAAAACGTACGTATATTTATATTATTTTGATGTTAAATCTGTTTTTGATACAATCCCAATAAATATATATTAAAATCTACCTGCAAATTAATGTTCTTAGTCAACAATTAATTAGTCCACAATCATTTTAATAAAAACTCTAGCTAATTCTGTTCCATATTATCATTATTCATTATATAAATTATAAATTAGCAACTTATTCTCACACATCTATTCAAAGATTTTTATGAAAAATATTTAGTTTACTCATGAACTAAATGGAAATATACATCTAAACGCGTTGCTATGTGTATACTTGTTTTGTACGACAAAAATAAACTTTCTACAACTTTATCGTAAAAGCATGGAATACCAAAGCTCATATTTTTTTTAAGGCTGTATTCTAAACCAAAACTTATTTGAAGTTTATTTGTGGAGATAAGTAAGTAAGTCAAATAAGTAACCTAAGAAGGTGACTTATTTTCTATCTCTTTCTTACATAAAAATCTAATTTGATTTCTAATGTCAAACATTTTCTCGTTGATTTATGTAATGTTTATATTTTACAAAACGATAAAACGATTTTATAAAACGAATAAGTAAGTCTCCACAAATAACTTTCAAATAAGTTTTGGTTTAGAATACAGCCTAAGACTTTAATAATTTCAGTTTTCTGAAATCAGAATAACCAAAATCTTTATAGAACATCTATATATCTTAATTCAAATAAAAATGTGATATGTTAACCGAACAGAAAATTTAACTAACTATTTCCTTTAATCTAAATTAAATTTCATGACAAAACGTATCTTAAAGTAAATTTTCTTATGCAACAGATAAAAAAAATAAAAAATGACTTGAGAAAACTTTTCTTACACATCGATAATGTGGGAAGACTAAAATTAACATTGTCGTATTTTTTGTTGTTGTTGTTATTGTTATTATTTTGTCAAGGTCAATTTATAGAAAAATGCACTTCCATGTGATAAATGAATCGGTTACAACAACAACATCAATAATTCACACCTAATATCTTCATAAATTTATGACATTAATTAATTATTAATGAGAAAGCCATGTATAATATATACAAAAACGCTTTACTATTGTATTGACTAGTTTGGACGTTTGTTGATTGAGGGATTACTTGATTACCATTCATTAGTATGCAATTAAGAATCATCAAATTGAATTGATTATTTGGTAATTGATTGAAAATTCTATTGCACCTACATATACGGAAGATGTATGTTGATAATATTATGAATATTTATTGGATTTGATTTGTAGAGGTGAAACTATAGTATGGTAGCAATGCTATCTGTTTAGATTAATTTAACAAATAAATACACTTGAAATAGTTAAATGTATGATTTTTATTGTTTGTTTATTTCTATTTGATTTTGCTATATTCTTATCGTTGCTTCAAAATGCGATTAAATAGTTTAAAAGCCAGTGACATCTGAATAATTGGGGTAAGCAAGTAATACTTAAGTATGCTTTAAGTGAATAACATCAAAAACTATTAAAGAAGTGGTTGACATTTCTTTCTTTTTGTTGTTTGATAGATGATTAGTTAGTCGTTTGAAAAAAAATTAATTTATTGTTTTTATAATTCATTTTTAAATAAAAATATTAAAAAAACTTTTTTAAAGATGGCGCTAGGGTCGAAGATCAATTGGAATTTAATTAATTTTTTTTTTAAATAGTTCTATCCTTACTCTAAAGTATATCAAATTAACTCAGAGGCGTAAATGTTTGTTCTTGAGATATTTGATTCTGAAGATTTTTAGTACGACTGAAATGCGAATTTTTCTTGATTTTTTCAAACAACTTCCATTAACAAAAAATTTTAAAATCAATTAAATTTTAACTTTTTTTTTTTAAATATACTTTTAACCTTACTTTAAAATATATCAAATTTACAAACAGGTGTTAATTCGTGTTCTTGAGATATTTAATTTTAAAGATTTTTAGTCCGTCGAAAATTCTAATTGTTCATTATTTTTTCGAACAATTTTTATCATCAAAAAATTTTAACCACTGAAGTTCGAGAAAATAATGAACAATTAGAATTTTAATCGGACTAAAACTCTTTGTAAATTTGATATATTTTAAAGTAAGGTTAGAACTATATTAAAAAAAAAAAAGTTCAAATTTAATTGATTTCAAAAATTTTTGTTAATGGAAGTTGTTTGAAAAAATGAAGAAAAATTCAAATTTCAGTCGTACTAAAAATCTTCAAAATTAAATATCTCAAGAACAAAAATTTACGCCTCTGAGTTAATTTGATATACTTTAGAGTAAAGATAGAACTATTTTCAGAAAAAAAAATTAATTAAATTCCAATTAATCTTCAACCCTAGCGCCATCTTTAAAAAAGTTTTTTAATAATTTTATTTAAAAATTAATTATAAAAACAATAAATTAATTTTGGATTTTTGAGATCAATTAAACTCATGTAAGTAAAGATGTAATTAGAATTTTTTCAATTCAAAGGTATGGTTTGAAGTTTCTCAGAAAAAAACACCAATTCACATTTTTCGTGTTTCGGATGGGATTCGAACCTACCCTCGTCAGTGCCCGGCTCGAATCCTTGGGCAGACACGCTATCGATTACGCCTTTGAGGCGATGACAATTTCAAAGTTGAAATTTTTTAATCACTTATTTATTTTTACTTAAGTTGAATTTTTTCACTGTTATTAGACTCCATATTATGGAAACGTTTTTACATTATATGGGATTTTTTGCATTAAATTTCTAGACAATACTTTGTGTGAATTCATAGAATGGGGAACATTTCTATCTTATATATTAATACGCTAACGAAAAATTTTGTGGAGCCTAAGGCTTTTTTATTCGAATTTTGATTGATTTCAAATTTTCAGTGCTAACTGATATTACTGTAACTTAGGTTTTATAGATTTTTGGGGATTTTTCAGATCATAAATAAAAAAGTTATTATATACGAAAAACTTTTTATATACATATGCATTATAAGTTTACATACATACAAAAACGAAATTAAATTTAAAACTTAAAAATTTATTTTATTTTTTTATATTTTATTTTTATATATTCTTTTTTAGATGGAATTTCATTTTAGTCTTCTTATGTCTTCGTATATGAAAGGTTAGATCGAGTCTTCGGAATAAAAGAGATTATATGCGTAATAATGTTGATTTTATGCATGGTGAAATTCATTTTTTTATATTTTCTTTTTAATATATTCTTTGGTAGTGGGTAGTAATAAACGTATCGTATGCGTAGTATATTAGTAAAAATATTCTAATCATATATCAGTGTATTTACAAGTTTTATTTTATTTTTTAGTTTTCTTATGTACACTGACGTGAGTGCATGTGAATAATTTTGTTCTGTTCTTCATTTTAATTTTTAGAAATGCCAATATATGTGAATTTTTTCTTATGCGTGAGATTTGTTCGTTCTTTTAAATCAATGCATGAATTTTGTGAAAGACCTGAGAATGTTACTGCTGAAGTGTTTGTTAAATTTGTCAGATGGTGCAATGCTGGTTGTATTTTATTTTTTAGTTTTCCTATGTACACTGACGTGAATGCATGTGAATAATTTTGTTCTGTTCTTCATTTTAATTTTTAGAAATGCCAATGTATGTGAAGTTTTTCTTATGCGTGAGATTCTGTTCTTCATTTTAATTTTTAGAAATGCCAATGTATGTGAAGTTTTTCTTATGCGTGAGATTTGTTCGTTCTTTTAAATCAATGCATGAATTTTGGAAAGACCTGAGAATGTTACTCTTGATGTGTTTGTTAAATTTGTCAGATGATGCAATGCTGGTTGTATTTCATTTTTTAGTTTTCTTATGTACACTGACGTGAATGCATGTGAATAATTTTGTTCTGTTCTTCATTTTAATTTTTAGAAATGCCAATGTATGTGAAGTTTTTCTTATGCGTGAGATTTGTTCGTTCTTTTGAATGCATGAATTTTGTGAAAGACCTGAGAATGTTACTGCTGATGTGTTTGTTAAATTTGTCAGATGATGCAATGCTGGTTGTATTTTATATTTTAGTTTTCGTATGTTCACTGACGTGAATGCATGTGAATAATTTTGTTCTGTTCTTCATTTTAATTTTTAGAAATGCCAATGTATGTGAAGTTTTTCTTATGCGTGAGATTTGTTCGTTCTTTTAAATCAATGCATGAATTTTGTGAAAGACCTGAGAATGTTACTGCTGATGTGTTTGTTAAATTTGTCGGATGATGCAATGCTGGTTGTATTTTATTTTTTAGTTTTCTTATGCACACTGACGTGAATGCATGTGAATAATTTTGTTCTGTGCTTCATTTTAATTTTTAGAAATGCCAATGTTTGTGAAGTTTTTCTTATGCGTGAGATTTGTTCGTTCTTTTAAATAAATGCATGAATTTTGTGAAAGACCTGAGAATGTTACTGCTGATATGTTTGTTGCCAATGCCAATGTATGTGCCAATGTATGTGAAGTTTTTCTTATTTTTTTTTTTAATAAAATGTGTTGTGTAATAGGGTTTAGAATATGTGTCACAACAACACATAAATACCTTTTAAGACCTAGGTCTAGACCTGGGTCCCACAACAACTGGTGTTCTAAGGTGTAGATTAACGCTTTTTTTAAACATGTGCGGGTTGAAGCCACCTGAGACTAAGTGTTCCGGCAAACTATTCCATTTGTACGCAGTTCGGACAAAGAAATCTCTCGGCGATCTGCCAGTATGACAGCGCGGGATCTTTACCGTTTCACCGGTTGCGGCAGCCGATTGCCGAGTGGAACGGCGGTAAGAATAAGTTTGAGGCATGATGCCGCTGATTTCATCTGAGCACTGCTGATGACGATATTTGTAAAAAACAACGAGGTCAGAAACAGTGCGACGATGTTGTAGGGAATCAAGTTTTGATGTCAAAGTTCGATCACCCACAATTCGTACAGCCCGCTTTTGAACAGAGTCCAAGAGGGCCAAGATGGAAACAGAGGCAGCACCCCAAACTTGACAGCAGTACTCCATACAGGGACGAATATAGGACTTATAAACATGGAGCAATTGGTATGGAGTGAAAATTTTTTGCATCTATTTAGGAAGCCGAGTTTTTTAGACGCGCTTTTTGCCATCGCCATTACATGATCGTTCCAGAAACTGTGCTCTTGAAACTGTGACACCCAATAAACGAATGTTTTTACATTCACCTATTGGTTCATCACACACACTGAATAAAATATCTTTCGGGAACTCGGTCTTTAATCTGGAAACAATCAACAGCTGTGTTTTGGTAGAGTTGAAATTGACAAGGTTTTGGTCACCCCAGTCGGCGACTTTATCCAGATCTTTGTTCACGTTTATGGCAGCGTCTCTCGTGAGATTGTGAGATTTATTAGTTCTTTTAAAGTGAGTTTTATTCGTTCTTTTATATCAATGCATGAATTTTGTGAAAGACCTGAGAATGTTACTGCTGATGTGTTTGTTAAATTTGTCAGATGATGCAATGCTGGCTGTATATTATTTTTTAGTTTTCTTATGTACACTGACGTGAATGCATGTAAATAATTTTGTTCTGTTCTTCATTTTAATTTTTAGAAATGCCAATGTGTGTGAAGTTTTTCTTATGCGTAAGATTTGTTCGTTCTTTTAAATCAATGCATGAATTTTGTGAAAGACCTGAGAATGTTACTGCTGATGTGTTTGTTAAATTTGTCAGATGAAGATAGAATTGATGGAAATGAAATAATTCATAAATTTGTATGTACTGAAATCTCTGATCCCATTCTTTTTCCTAAATTACATGAATATGTGAAACGTCATATGATGCTTGGACCATGTGGAGCTCTAAATCCTGTTAGTATGAGAGATGGTAAATGTAGTAAGAATTTTCCAAAACCTTTTTCTGAAAATACTAAGGAATCTGTGAATGGTTATCCTTTTTATCGTCGACGTGATAATTGTATGAGTTTTGATGTACGTGGTGCATCTCTTGATAATAGATACTAGGAGGGCCGGGCGTGCTTCGCTACGTTTATAAATAAAGTTTTTGCGTAGACATTTTGTTAACGTAGAAGCAATGATTTTAAAAAGTGGTAATGAGAAATGCTAACATATAATTTTTAATTTTTCCTTTTAAATATATGAATGAAAAATAATCAGAACTCTAGCTGATCAGTTCGGATATATGAAAAATTAGCGATCAAATAAGTTAGAGATCAAATAAGCTTACTTGAAAACTTATTTGATCGCTAATTTTTCATATATCTGAACTGATCAGCTAGAGTTCTGATTATTTTTCATTCATATATTTAAAAAGAAAAATTTAAAATTATACGCTAGCATTTCTCATTAAGACTTTTTGAAATCATTGCTTCTACGTCAAGAAAATGTCTACGCAAAAACTTTATTTATAAGCGTAGCGAAGCACGCCGGGCCCTCCTAGTTCTAATTAACATCCTAAGTCACGATTGTATTGTCATTATTGATTGTTTCCAATCAATGTGAAATCAATGGCTGACAATTGGTCTATTTGTAGTCCTATATGTATTAACATTAGACTACATTAAGGGAATTTAAATTTATTTTGGATTTTTGAGATCAATTAAACTCAAGTAAGTAAAGAAGTAATTGGAATTTTTTCAATTCAAAGGTATGGTTTGAAGTTTCTCAGAAAAAAACTCCAATTCACATTTTTCGTGTTTCGGACGGGATTCGAACCTACCCTTATGAGTGCCCGGCTCGAACCCTTGGGCAGGCAGGATCCTTGGGCAGGTCTAATGACAGTGGAAAAATGCGTTGGGCGTGTCTGCCCAAGGATTCGAGCCGGGCACTGACGAGTGGATGTTCGATTCCCATCCGAAACACGAAAAATGTGAATTGGAGTTTTTTTCTGAGAAACTTCAAACCATACCTTTGAATTGAAAAAATTCCAATTACTTCTTTACTTACTTGAATTTGATTGATCTCAAAAATTCAAAATAAATTTAAATTCCCTTAATGTAGTCTAATGTTAATACATATAGGACTACAAATTGACCAAGTGTCAGCCATTGATTTCACATTGATTGGAAACAATCAATAATGACAATACAATCGGGACTTAGGATGTTAATTAGAATAGAAATGTTCTCCATTCTATGAATTTACACAAAGTATTGTCTAGAAATTTAATGCAAAAAATCCCATATAATAAACTAATTTTTTTTCAAACGACTAACTAATCATCTATCAAACAAAAAAAGTTTGATGAAATCGGTATAGCCGTTCTTGAGCAATTTAATTTCAAAGTTACATCGGATTAACAGATTTTAAATTTTTCATGAATGTTGGGGTGCCCCTTATGCTCAAACTACGCACTTTAAAAAATTTTTAAAAAAAGTTGTATTTTTTATTTTGTCCATACTACTTATATGCCTAGTTTCAGGAAAATCAAAAATGGACAAGTTTTCACAACTCTGTCTAAAACACGTTTTTCATCAGTTAAGGATTCAAATCCGAGTAACAGCAAAATACTATATCTACAAAATTCTTGAAAATATTTAATAATAAAAAAAATCGATCCAATAAGAATAAATTCACTCACCAAAAGTTCCGTGAACGAAGAAAAACAAAATATCAAAAATAATCACCAAAAAGTTGTGTTGCAAAACCTTTAATTGGAGGAGCAGCGGCAAATAAAATTGAATTTTTCCTCGTAAATGTCAATAGTAATTTTAATTAAAAAATTGATCGAAATGATAAAAAAATGTTAAATTCATAATAGTCCAGTCAATGACTATGTTCCCGTATAATCCTTACAAGCAGCACCGATTTGCATAAAAATTTGGATTTAGGCTATGTTTGAAGTAGAAGTTAAAGTTGACCCTGTGCGGGTGGTTGTTCTTACCCTTGGTGTGAATGCACCTATTTTAGGGGCGGCATTATTTTATATTAATAAAGTAGGTTTTTCATGAATAGTTGTATTTTTTCGACAACAGAAAAAAGTCACAATCACACTCTAATTACCAGCCCAGTTAAAAGAAAATTATTAAATATAAATATCAATGTATTTGTAATATGCTTTAAAAGTTTCACAGGTTTACACTGTAAACCTGTCAAACAGCAGAACGTTGTGACGACGGACTATTTTGAATTTTACTCTAAAAATAAGAATATTAAAATTTAAAGAAATTCGCTAATGATTTGCTAATTTATTTCAATGCCGGCCTTTAAATTAAAGCAAACAAAATTATTTATGTGTGCTACAATTCAGTCAGTAATATTTTAACATTTTGTCTAATTATTTTGATGCGTTACAATGTCCATTAATAATACATGTTTTCTTGTCTACTTTTCTTGTCTTTGTTCGTATGGCTTAGTCATAGTATTACATGAGATGTAATACAGTTGTAAAAATGTATGTTGTTGTAGAGAAATTGTTTGGTAAGATGATATATGGAAGTGGTTGACTGGCATTTTTTGGAGAGATATGGAGAAATTTTTATTTTGTGTACGATGAAAGGTATAATAAATAAAGAAACAAGAGATGGAGAATATAACTTTATATACTCGTTCAAATGTTCGATCGAGGTTGTTATATTTTTAAAAATCAAAGTTTTTGTTACATTTGTGATTGTTTCAACTGAATCAAAGGAAAATATATAAGAAAATTATATAAGCATGTATAAAGGGAAATATATAAACATATGATAAAACATGATAAAGTATAAACAAGTATTTCTAAATAATAATTGTGATAACAAATAGCTTGATATAGTTGAAATAAAGACAATTCAAAATGTGGTCAACATTTTTGTTAATTTTATTTCCATTTGTTTGGAAAAAGGATTGTTTGAAAAAAAGATGAAATGATGGATAATTTTAACCCATTTGCTAGTTTCTTTGGTGATTTTGGCTGTCATTTTGGAAATGAAAAACAACATCATGAAACACCGAGAGAAGTTAAAATTATTATGGATTTGTTTGTTTCTCTGAAAGAATCATACAGTGGAAGGTTAATGGAAATATTAGAAGATCTTTATCATCGCTAGTGAATCATCATAAATGTAAGCTTCAACTTTGTTTTTTTTTTCTAATATATTTTAATTTGTTAGTTAAATTTTCTTTAAACTGTCTTTGTACGATAGATTTTTAATTGATACTTTTTGTGTGAAATAAGAGACTTCCCAGTAAAGATTCGTATATATAGTTCAATTTTTTACCGTTTGTTAATTTAATTTTCATGTGTTAAAGTCCGAAAATCCTAACATTTGTAGGTCTCGTTTTTTGAAAACTTTCGTTTCTTTTTAGCGTTCCGTTTTTTATACAGAACACTATTGGTGAGACTTCAATGTGTGTTTGTCTTAAAATCGAATATTTTCTAAACTATAAGTCCTATGGATCTGAAATTTACAGTGCGTATAAAACTTACCTGTCCTCTGAAGATGACGAAAACAGTAAAAAATGAAGTTGTTTCCGTTTGTTTTACGGAGCTGCGATGTGAGATCTTTAAGAAAGTACTTTTTTTTACCGAGTCAAGTTGAGAATCATATGAAAATTCAATATCCCTTAAAAATCTATTTTGGAAATTTTCACTACATAGTTTTTTGAATAAAATTGAATAATAACATTTTTCGGCAAACGGCTGTAAAGTTTAGCTTTACTGCCGCTAGAGAATTAGCTAAAGCCTTGCTTTTTAGCCTGACAGCAAAAGTAACGTCTAGCGACTGCAAAAGTAACGCCATTTTTATTTTATATTACGGAGGCTGTAAAGTAGCATTTGTTATTTGTTAGTTTGTTATTTTTTCAAACATATTGTATAACCATGACAACAAAAAATTATTTCAATTGGATTATGAAATTTTGAAAAGGCTGCTTTGGTAAAAAAAATTTATTCATACAAATTTAAATGTTTTTTTCTCTTTTTTGGAAGTAATTATGACGATAAAAATTCATATTTATAAAAAGTTTGATGTATTAATTTCATATTTATAAAAAATTTAAACGTTTGCCGAAAAAATTGTGTATTTATTTCGGAGCTAAAGTGACTTTTTGTGTTTCGTCTATAATTGTCGGCCTCCCTGCGGTCGGCTATCAAACTATAGACACTTTTCTGCTTGACGGCAGTCGAAAGGGTAAAATGTCAGTTTTAAGTAACAATTGTGTTGCCTATAGGCTATACCGATATTCAATATTAACAACAATTCAGCGGTTCAAAAAACTGCGAAAATTTCTTACTTGCAAAATTAAATTTCTCAACGAATTTTCAACTTAACGAGATGCGGTTTTAAAATTTACAAAGCGCTTAGAAAACCGAAGATTTTAAGAAATAGAACTCTCTAACTCTAATATGATCTGGGACCGAGATGGCCCATTTTTTTTACCGAAAAAACAATTTTTCTCTTTCGGGTCCCTGGAAACAGTACATTTTGCTTTTATATTTTACATTATGAAAATATTTATGTACTATATTGTTTTAAAATAAAATATTAATTAATTAATTTTTAGTCAATAAGCTATTTAATACATTAATTACTATAACATTCATAACTTTTTCATTAAATTTATTACAATAATGCTCAACTATACATCGCGTCCCTACGTGTACTACCTCGTACGTCTGTTGTATACTACAGTACGATTCCTTTTTTCATAGAGTATGTTATTAACAGGAGTTAGAGTAGCAAATTACGTGTTCGGTAGGTACAAACCCAGCATATTTTCAGCACAAAAGTATCATTTTGGAGGGAAAGGCTCCGTCCCTGTCAATATATTTCATCCGAAATCAAGGTCACAATCGGGGTTTTAAAAATAAAATGGGTCATAACTCGGTCCCAAATCATGTTAAAGAGATCTATTTTTTTAAATATTTGGTTTTCTAACGACTTTGCAAATCTTAAAACCGCATCTCGTTAAGTGGAAAATTCGTTGAGAAATTAAATTTTGCAACTAAGGAATTCTTGCCGTTTTTTGAGCCGCTGTAATTTTTGTTAATATTGAATATGGGTATAGGCAACACAAAAGCTGACATTTTACCCTTTCGACTGCTGCCAAGCAGATTGCGTTCAGATAAAAACTCAGACCTTGCGGCCTGCTCAAAATTAACAACTTTTTTTCAGACATTAAGTGCAAAATGGAATTGTGCAAAAACTGTGAAGCCGAATGAAACGTTCCAAAGCTTATATTTTTGGTTGAGGTTTCAGCTACAAGATAGAAGGGTCAATTATACTATAAACAATTATTTGCAAATAACTAAATTCAATTGAAAAATATTGTTTTTTAGACATTTTTTCGCAGTTTTTTGCAAAAATTTGCAACAAACAAATTTTTTTGTTTTATTTTTTTTATTTTAAGTTATAGAAAAACATTTAAGGAACAAGAACGTTCCATGGCACCAGTATCCTAAAGTGCAGCTTTTACGAGTTATATCGCTTACAAGGAAGCAAAAAAACACTTCCAGCCGAATTTGTTGAATAGTTCCAGCCCCAGGTTCCGAGCGAGTGGACTCTGCAGGTCCATTATGTGAGTACCCTCCTCCAAATATAAAATAAAATTATGACCTGACCGAAAAACACCACGTAAGCCATATTTTTTTCCGTTATTCTATGGGCCTACTAAGCCTGTTGTTTTTTAGCACAGAAAAATTGAAAAAAAATAATTTATAAATATAGACTGCGTTCCAATTGATGCTAAATTGTACTAAACGTGCTAAATTAATCGAGTCAACTATTTTAGTTGACTAAATTATAATTTTCTTTCTAAATAATTGTGAAGAAATTTGTTAAACAATATCTGACAACTTGATTACATTAATTTACAGTAAAATTCGGTAATTTTGTGAAATTAAATTTAAATTTAGCAGTTTAGTACAATTTAGCAGCTAATTGGAACCCAGTCTTAGTCTTTCCAATCAGTTTTGCAATATCCAATCACAAAGTGGTAGTTTTTCACGAAATTTTGAGTTATTATTAAATATTGGTTGAGAATGTTTATAGGCGTTGATGATTAATGGATACGGTGAAAGAGCTGGTAGTGCTTGAATTTTTAGTAAAACAAATTATGTCTATTATTTAGTTCAGTTTGTCAATAAGGCGATTTCGTCTTTTACGGCGCCTTTTGTTTGAGAAATGTAAACGTTTTTTTGAATTTGTTGGATTGTAAAAAAAGACAGGAGGCATGCTAGACTGCTTCTTTCCAATGAATTTTTTCTTCAAAAAGTTTTACTGCTAAACTTTGATTAGACTGATCAAAAAATAATTCGCTGAGTATTTCAGTTATTAATTATTTCTTCATACATGGGAAGCTCGTGATTTTGAGGTTGGTTATACATAGTTTGTCAGAATTGCACGCTTTAGCACTGGTATTAGAGTATGTGAGGGCTTGTCGAAACAAAAAACAGATTCTAAATTGAATTTTCTCCTTTTATTAATACCAATACCAAACTAAATTTTAAGATTTAAAAAAGAAACAAGAACAATCCATAAATGAAAGCACCACCTGTGCCTAGCCCAAGTGATTTTTCACCATACCAAAGTAGCATCAGTTATATGATGGCCCCGACATTCACTAAGAATCAAACCCTGGCTTCAGAATAACAGGGTGTATAGCTTACTCTCTAAATAACGATTAAATCAAATGGTATGCAGACCATAATAACAGTTTAATCAAAATCTATCCCCAAAACAGTGAGGGAAGAAATTATGACGCTATAAACCGAAGCCTAGAATAACCCCATGCGTTTAAGGTATTCTTATAGGAAGTATTATTTATATGGGCAGGACCTATATACACTTAACCCTCTCAATATCCCGAAAGGAGTAAGGGAAAATAGATGAAAATACACTGGCACAGTGATTATGCGGTCACGTTGACCTCGCTTTCGTTTGTTGTGGCCTCAATTCGGTTGTTAATTCTTCAAATTTAGGTGTGCAGATAAGAAAACCGAATTTGAGGTTATTGTTGCAGGAAATATTCGGTTGGCACAAAAGCTGTTGAAGACCCATTTTTTTGTTTCAGTATAGGTGCTTTAACTGTGTAATCCTCAAGAAGTTAATAGGAATAGATCAAATTGATCACAGCACAACATATCACCACTTACGTTTCTAATCTCTAATGACTAATCTAAAGCACTGATTTTCCAACTTCTTCACAGTTCGCCAAAATTTTCAGAGTTTCGTAACTTTAAACAAAATTTAAAGTATACTTTGTAAACGAGCAATATAGGGTTAGGTGCGCTATCACCATCATGATTTAATATCTGTTTATGTCGCTAGTTCATAAAAAGGCATAGCCATCGCGACATATGCAGACGAAAATACGTCTTTGCAACAGAAAACGACTCACCAATAAACAGAAAACGACTCACCAATACTGAAAGGTCCGCATTTAGACGTTTTACCAAACAGAAAAAGAAGATAAATAGCACAATAAACACCGCCATTGGCAACATACTCGTTCCAAAAGTCCAAAAGTTGAAACTGTTGGTGGTAACCTTGATCTCCTTCTCAAATTTTATGCTCAAATGCTCAAATTTTATGCTCATGCTCACAGGTGAACTGGAAACTTAAAAATACAATTAATTCAGTAAAATCGATGAAATCGAACGATATTAAGTAGGACGCTACAGTGGTAGCAATGAAGCTTTTTCACGTTTTCTCACAATCCTAATCCCAATTGTACGTCATCCAATAGTTTGCAAGTGCATCTTTAAAATGGACAGCTCGTTTATTTTCGCCACCGCAAAAAATTTTAACTGTCTTCATTGTGCCCTGATGATTTGTTTGCAAGATCTTTGGTTTACTCAAAAGTGTCAAAATACTACATATGGAACGCAATAATGGCATAGTTTCAGCGTCGTAAATAGGGCAAAGCAATTAAAGGAGGGACATTCGAATTTATATTCTTCAGACTCATTAGACTCTAAGGTTCATCCAAGCAATCAAGAACGTTTTTACTCTTGGTTATTGATACTTAACGTACGTGGACCGTAAGCCTTAAAAAACAGTAAACGGAAAGAATGTGAAATAAATCTACTTGACTACGTTGTCCATTGGGATAGAGCAATCGCTGATCCATCGAATATATGATCAAACACAGCAAATACGAGCGTGACGTTGTTTGTGATAATATTGACAACGTGTTTTCCATCCAAACCAAAAAATACAAAGATTACATGAGTGAAGATATCACATGTCATTTGCGAACAACGAATCCGTATACATCTAATTCACACCAAACATTTATAGTAAGGTGTTAGATTCGATCGAGGGTACGTTTAGTTTGGCAATCGGTAACAATGTATAGCTGCAGTTAGACGTGTGTGCTCCGACTTGATATGCAAATGACGCGTACAATCGTGACTTGCAAAGAGAATTGTGTGTTAGTGATTTGGGTACATTTGTGAAAAAGAATCTCCAGATAATTGTTAACAACAACCCGTTGTATATGACACAATCATGCCAGCAATTACAAATCAAAGTGGTGGATTGCATAGGTAGATCTTTTCTCATTTCAATCATTTTAGCAACCACACTATCACGAAGTAAAATTGCACTGGCAATTTCATCATCTGAAATTACGGCAACATTTTTTGGTGGTGATTGCAGGATAGCAAATTCAGCACTGAAATAGCCATTCAATTTGCAAATCACTGAGACGCAACATAAAATATCATTAAAAATTTCAAAATTGGCAAAGTTCTTCGAACATATGTGAACTTATTATATGAGACGAATGCAGGATGGCATAAGCAAAAGCATTGCATGCGCTTGATCGTACACTGCAAGAACTGTGGATCGATGAATCCTATTACGGCTCTTGCAAGTTCTTTGGATACATCAATATTTGATCGTAGCATTATTTTAGCTTCTTTAAATATTTCCAATTCCTTAGGTAAGCCTCCTATTGATGTTGCTAGGTATGATTCGGTCTAATCAAATTTTCGAATGGCCTCTACATGAGATTTTGAGCTTTGATTCGCACTTCTATTATTCTTTGAATATTGACTGTTTTTTTGTCTCATATTCTCTATCAAATCACCCAATCCGAAGATGGCATAGATGAGTTGCTGGTTTCAATCTCTCAGAGTGTTTAAATAGTTGATTTCCTCTGACTGGTGGTATTTGTAGCAGGTCACCAAAAAACATTACATTAATACCGCCAAAATTTCTTCATTATTCTTCATCTGCTTCAGCCTGAAATCTATCATACAAAGCATTTTTTAACACCCCATTCATCTCTTGGCAAATACTCACGTTAGCATTGGGTGTTTCTCACTTTGATTTCCAATTGGTCAAGCTAAGAATTGAACCTTTAACCATATGTTTTCAAGCCGAACGCTCCATCTACATGAACATGAGGTAGCTTTTTTTACTAAATTTGTTTTGGCTAAAATTTATGTTTAAATTAAGGAATAAAAGAATTTTAATTAAATTTTTTTTTGGCAAAGTCGAGAGTTGAAATTTTAACCATATGAATTGAAAGCGCACGCTCTATTTACTTGGATCAGCTTAATGTTATAATACTATTACATTGTCATATTAGTTTTACGCCATCTTGAGTTTAGAATGAAGTCGTGTTACTTAATGGGGTTCGCTCATTAAGTCCTTTCATATGATACCCATATCATAGGGGTTACTGTGGAAATTATTAATCGCCATTTTGAGACGTCCACCATATTGGATTTAGAATAACATCACTTTGCTTGTTGTACATTTCACTTATCAAGCCCTTTCATTTGATATCCATATAATAGGATTGCAGTGGAAAGGATAAATTGCCACTCTGTAACGTCCGCCATATTGGATTAAAAATGGTGGAATGTAAGTAATCGTGCATTGTTACGAGAACCCAACATGTGTGCCCGATAGTTTCCGTGGAAGACGGTGCAATTTTGATTGCAAAATCCCTAAACATGCATAGTGAACTTAAATGAAAGGTTTAACAAAGAATTACAAACCTCTTTAAACTTTGCTTTTTGTTTAAAACAATTTATTTATTAATAATACGTAATAGCTATCATTACAAAATCATCAGAACTCATAAAATCACACGTTCATCACAGATTCATTCATATAGTACGTACACAAATATTTTACTATTATTAAATTAATCTAACAATTAAGAAGCAATTTTATAAATTAAAGTTGTATTGTTTGGCATAACTATCTCTTTATACTCAGTATCATTTGATTTTAGTAGCTATTTCAAGGTACTAACTTTATCAAAAATAGAAAAAAATATCTATATTTAAATTACTAAATTAATGCTAATTTTAATATCAGCACATCGAATCAACTGGATCTGTTTTTATCGATAATCTTCTCGAAGATTTTTTTTCGTTATGAGATTCAATACTGCAATTGGTGGAATTGTGGGTAAGATTATTATTTTGACTATTACTATTATTATTATTATTTAATTTATTTGATGTTATTGAATTTGAACGGATATGTAAACGACTATTTGATGAATCTATGCTTTCATCGCTGCCAGGTGGTTCTAAGGAAGCTGCTGATGATACACGTGGTATTAATCCAGCAGTATACAAACGTTCTAAAATTACACCAAAATTATTATCTCAATTAAAATTAATTTTCATAATTTTCTCTCACCTAATCCATTCGGTGAATTAAGCTCTGCTTTAATTTCATCCAATTGTTTTGCACTACAAAGTGGTGTATCAACTTCATACGTTGAATTAAATAAATTGTAATCAACTTCATACTCTCCAGTTTCTTTTTTAAATGTAACGATATGTGCGAAACGATGTCCCCATAAAATTTCTGATGGAAGAAAACTTGAACGTGCTTGTGTTGTCATTCCTGTTGATTCTACAACCCCTTCAAGCATAACCGCAATTTCAAAACGTTCTTTTAGCATATCTTGAGCAGATAATGCATATAGTGGAGATTGACGATTAATTTTATGTACAACTGTTGTTGGCCAGATGAACATTAAACGATCTTCATTACCATCAGCTCCAACTTGTAATTCTTGTTGATAAAATGGAAGTGTTTCACCTTCTTTGGTAACCTTAAAAAAGAAAAACAAAACTATATAAAATTATTGTTACTATAAAAAGTTGCTATAAAAATTATCGTCATTTAGGCAAAAACGAAATTTTATTATTAAAATTAAAATTCAACTCACTTTTCTTCTAATGATTTGTGCTCTTACATGAGCTTCAATAATATGACTTTTTCTCATATCACCCACACGAAACATTAAGCATGGTAAACCATCACGATGACATATAACAGCATTTCGTGAAAACAATAATGTTTGTGCTCGTTTCTTAGGTCTTGATAGTTTGGCGAAAACTATTCCAACCATAAATGCTTGTATAAAAACTCCCATTATACTCTGAAGACACATTATAAAAATTGCTTCTGGACACTCTTCTGTAATATATCGATTACCATAACCTATCGTATGTTGAGTTTCAACGGAAAATAAAAAGCAAGATGTAAAACTAAATATCTCTGTAACACATGGTACATGTGTATCATTTTTTGTTTCTCCTATACTATTTATATATGTAAAATCGTCATGTGCATAAGCAATTGTCCACCAAACTGTACTAAATATTAGCCATGAAAGTACAAAGCTTAATGCGAATACTAATAAGGTCCATCTCCATTGAGCATCTACAAGCGTTGTGAAAATATCCTAAAACAATAATTTAAACTATTAATTCTTTATAATTTATGTAAACATTTAAAGAATAGTGTTACCTGCATATAACGTCGTCTTCTTTTAGCCACATTACCTTGAACAACATTACAATCACCATGTTTGAATATGACACGTTTTCTAACACGTCGAGATGAAAATCGTGTCTGCCGGTATCTGTAAAACAGAAAATAAAAAACAATAATTATTTTAAATAACTAAACAAAGTGTTCAATTTATATATGATAATTGAAACTGAATTTGCCAACATTCGCAGCTGTTTACAACAACAAAATAATGAACAAACAAATTTTCTTTTGCAACTGTATTTAATTGTAAGATTGTCATTTCATTTGAGGAACAGCATGTGGCTATTTTTACTTTTTTTTTAGTTTGTTTATTATATGTCGAACATCAAAATAAAAATGAAAGTTAATTTCATTGTAACAAAAAAATAATTAAAAAATCTAATTTTATATAAAAAAATATATTTTTATTTTTATGCAAAACAAAATACGTTTTCTCGTTACATCTCCAAAATAAATACGTAAATAAATTTAGTTTCATTTATGCTAACAAAACTTTATAATTACTGAACGTTTCAATATAAATATGTCTGTTAGATATCAAAAATGAAATTTAAATATCGGTCACCTAATTTAATGATTATTTTAATTGTTTGGAGAAAATTAAATAAATAACTTAAATAAAACTAATGAACTCTTTCAAGTATCGATGAGAGTTTTGTGTACTATGGAACGATTCTCAAGTGATGAAGTGTTTGGCAAGATTAAAAATTGTATTCTTACATTGAAGGAGTACGGACAAGGTGAGTTCAGAACAAGTTTTTAAATAAAGCATCGTGTAAATATAATTTGCTTATATATTCATGAAAACTTCAATTCATTACATACTATAACCAAATCTTTCTTTCAGTTATAGTTTTTAAAAAAGTTGTTACAATTAAAGTCAAACAACATTATTTTTATGATGAGCGGTGACAAACAAAAAAGAACTAAGGAGCTAAAGTAACATAAACTAGTCTGTACGACCACAACACAACGTAATTTTGCGACCTATAAATCAGTACCCGACGTCAGACAGCCATCGTCTAAAAGAAAATAAAAGTCTTAACAAAGTCGGCGGAAGACTTTTGACCATAAATCATTATTGTCAATTTTTTTCCTGTTTATAACTTAGTTTGACATTTACTAACACTAACAAAAGAAAAGATAATAATTTCTAATTTTAACGAATAATAAAAACGAAATAATGATTATGATAAATAAAAATAAACAAAAGAATGAAATTACATTTAATAGAATAGATGATTTAATTAATTTTTTTTTTAAATATTTAATACGATTTTGGTAATATTAAAACAATGAATTTTAGATGATTGTTTTTTTTTTCTAAAATTACATAGGGCAGAAAACAAACGGGCATTTTAAATAATAAACTGTAGTGATTTCAATGATATAATGACGGTATACTGATATTTAAACTTATTTTTTCATAATATTAAGAAATAATGTAAAATTAATATTATTTTATGTATACAATTCAAATATTTAAATTTTCGATTTCTGATTATTTTTCATTTAAATTTTAACACAGTAAAATGGTCAAAAATGTACGCATCATTTACAAATGCAACCATAAACATTTATATCGTTTAAAACCTATCCCCACCGTATAGGGATGGTACTCTATGGTGTGGATAGCTTTCAAGCGACTTCTACGGCCATTATATAACTTGGCAAGGATTATCTACACACTATTAGCTATTTTTAGAAAAAAAATTAATAAGCTCATTAAATGAAGCATAAAGTCAACTGTGTTAATTATTTTATTGTTACTTTTTAAAAATGGGTAACAAGATTCGAAGTACCGCATGCTTGCCGCTATAAAGTTAATTTATTAAGGCCTTCTTGTTCGCTAACCAGATTTTATTCAGTAAAAACCTTTAGAACCGAGATCTAAGATATTACCTTAACTTGTCATATATTAACGCTATTGCGGTTTATCGGTTATCGGTATCGGTATCAATTTATCACACCCGTATATAAAAAACAATAATTGCAATCGAAGAGCCGCTAAAACTGACTACAGCTTACGACAAACTTCATATTATAAATTTGAAACTTAGATTTAAAAATTCAATTTCAAAATTTTAATTTTAGAATACGAATAATTAGAATAATTAGAATAATTATATTACGAATAATTTAGAATAATTTTAGAATTTTAAAGTTTCAAAACTTCAGCTGCTTCATGCCACTTCTCGTTCTACATTCTATATTCTATCTAGGCTGAAACTACTAAATTCAAAAAACAAAATTTAAAATCCAAAATGCTTCAGTTCTAAATTATAAATTTCGATACACAAATTTCCAAACTTAAAACTCTTACTTCATTCAAAATTCAAAAATTTAGCTAAATGTTTAAACTTCTTGAAATTTTCAAGCTACGTATTTTAAAAACAGTTTGGTATTCAGAATTCAAGAAACATTAATATTTACAATTTTAATTTTTCGTCACATTTTAAATTTTTAGCTTCAAATTCGAAATTTCAGATTCTATATTCTTAATTCTAAGCTCAAATTTAGGATTCATAAATAATTAAGGTAAATTTGATTAAAGTAAGATGTTTAAATATTTCTAAAGTCAAACGAATTATTCAGATCGTTAATTTAAATTAAAATTTTTTATTTTTTTAACTTATAACTATAAATGTCAAATTTTAGCTCCAAAAATTCAATTCTAAATGCTTTTAATCTTTATTGCCAAACTTTAAATTTGTATATTTTAATAGCAAATTTTCTTTCTACTTAAATATCTAGGCTTGTTAGCTTCTAATTTAAACGTCAAGTTCAAAATTTTTCAAAGTTTTCCGATGTGAGTTGATAATACAATAAGCGGGGGGCAATTACCTTAAATTATGTATACCAAATTCAGAATTTCAGCTCTAATTTTTTAAATCAAAACTTTGCTTTCAAAATTTACGATGTTAATTTCAAATTTTTAAAGTGTTAAATTTTCATCAAAATCGCAAAACGAAGGTTTTAGGTGCACATACTGAAGAACGGTAAAACGTGTTCGAAGAATAAATAAAATAAGACAAAAATTGACACTAAAATGAATTAAAATAATTGTAATGTTAAGTCCAATCGTCCAAAAATAAATTTTTATCTCGTCGCTGGTCGAGTTGGTTAAATGCTTAACCATAAAAGCTGATCAGAAGGACGCCGGTTCGATCCCCGAACCGACCGGAATTGAGATAAAACATTTGTTACGTATCTTTCGCTTTTCAACGTAATTCTTCATTCTATTCAATTGAATACATTTATTTCTAGTGACTTATAATTCAAAAATTTTTGTTTCCAAAAATAGGTTTCATGAATTTCGTGAAATGTGCCGGTAGTGTGTCAAAATAATCAAGTGTTTCAAAAGAAATTCCAGAGTTTTGCTAATATACTTTAAATATGGAGAGTATCTTGCTTGATGGTCGGCATCTGTATGTGAGACCAGAAGCTTGATTGCATGATAAATGTATAAAAAAAATTATTAAGTGTGTCAAAAGAATGAGTTTCATATATTTTGTTTCCCAGTTTTATTGAGAAACTTATAATGGGAATCGTTTTGGTTTCTAGCCAAAGACGATTCACATTACATAAGAGTAGTTACATAAAAGTAGTTATTTTTACGTAATAATAATTACAGTTTTTGTAAAAAATACTATTTAATGTGCAACTACGATTGATTGTAAGGTAACAGGGCCAATGGTGAGTTATTAAACAGATCCTCTGCTCGTATAGCTGTTCCCAAATTCGCTCGTACGAAATCCTCCGACCCTGGACATGGCTGTTTATATGGTGGCACTCTTAATGGTTCTTGTGCTTAACGCGGTCTTCCAAATCACGTAGTTCATCTATCAGAGGCTGCATTGCTATTTTTGTTGACCTATCAGTTAACTGAAAACGCGGTGAAAGGATTAGATACTGAATGTTTTGTTTCTCCCGGTCAACAACATGTTGATGCAGCAGAGATTCCCATATCCTACATACTGGTCCTAATCTAGCACAAGCAAAATTGTGACCCCTTTGTAGATCTTCTCCTTTCCCGAATCTGTCGA
The DNA here is from genome assembly GCA_963693315.1 of Diogma glabrata. Taxonomy (NCBI): domain Eukaryota; kingdom Metazoa; phylum Arthropoda; class Insecta; order Diptera; family Cylindrotomidae; genus Diogma; species Diogma glabrata. The sequence continues at coordinate 97,384,574 of OY856188.1, read as the reverse complement.
CCCTTTCCAAATAGCGTTACATTCTGTTGATGACCACCGTTATATATGGAAAATAGACCAAATGTCACAAGTGTCTCGTTTCTCTAGCGATCATTGCGCTTGCAGTTGCCATAAGATCCGCTTCCCCAAACAAATCAGATCTGTGAAATCTTAACAGTGGCACCACTTGATGTTTTGTGTACTCCTTCAGTTCCTCCACCCAATTTTTCCAATTTGTGTTCACTACCCTTAGCAAACACTGAACCGAAAATTTATTATCCTCTAGACCAAAGAACGGATGGTCTAAAGGCAAAAATCCCAACATTTTAACAAACAAACGAACTCGTAATAAACAACGAAAAAAAAAGAGATAGGAAGAAAAACCTAAAGTATCGCAGGGTAAGCAACCATATAATAAAAATTGGACCCCCAGTTCACTTCGTTGAAGAAGTTTGTGGTGTTGAACAATGGTACTATTGTTGAGCACCAATGTGCTGTCACACTAATAACCACTTGTCTCTACCTAAATCTGCCTTGAAGTGAAGAGAGGAACCAATTGGTCGGTCGATCGTATATTTATAATAGGACATAAGTGACCTATGATCGACCTATGTAATGTTTAGGAGTGAACCCGGACGGTTTCTTCAACCTACCATTCGAAAAATTCATTTAAAAATACAAAAAAAAAATAAATTCAATTAAACCTATGAGAGTAGACCATATCCTGACTGACAGAAGCTTTCGTGGACGCGCTGCTTCAGCTGTTGCTTTTCGGCGTGCTTTCTTTATCTCATTTATTTAGGCCTAGTTTCATCTGGCCTTCTGAGCTTTCTGGACGATACCACCAGGACGATATCAGACAATAGTACTATCTGTTCTACCACCTGGTCCGCAACAACCGGTCTAATGGATCGGGCCTTTAGGCCCCACTTCACAACGCCACAACCCTCGTTTTATCAAAAACGTAAATCATTTTCAAATAATAGAAAAGAAATAAGTTTTATCACAAAAAAAATCAAAAACCAGAATTTACCAAAATTAAAAAATATCAAATTTTTTCCCAAAAAATTATTCCAATATTGGAAAAATTATTCAAATATTATAAAAATGTGAATTGTAGTTTTTTTCTGAGAAACTTCAAACCATACCTTTGAATTGAAAATATTCCAATTACTTCTTTACTTACTTGAGTTTAATTGATCTCAAAAATCCAAAATAAAATTGAAATTCCCTTAATGTAGTCTAATGTTAATACATATAGAACTACAAATTGACCAAGTGTCAGCCATTGATTTCACATTGATTGGAAACAATCAATAATGACTATACAATCATGACTTAGGATGTTAATTAGAATAGAAATGTTCCCCATTCTATGAATTCACACAAAGTATTGTCTAGAAATTTAATGCAAAAAATCCCCAACAAATTCTTTTCCCGCATGGAGGGATCAGTTTTTATTGTTTTGAAATTTTTATTTTTATTTTTGATCTACGGGTGTGACAACCCCGCGTACTATTGACATACGAGTTAACGTGAGATATCACATACCACTGGCAATAGCAGTGAGATATCACTAGCCGAGGTGACATCTTAGGGGCGGTGGCGGATGAACTGTATTCAGTCAACGGCAGCACCCTCAATCTTAGCTGTAAAATAATCCTTGATGATGAGACGCCATTGCTTCCTTGAAGAAACGAGCCTTCATATAACTATGTGTGGGCTTTAATCTTTAAGAAATACGGTGCGTCACAGGATCAAGGAATATGCAACCGGCTGGATTATTGGCAACTACATTTTTGTTTTGTTTCAGCAAATTTTTGTAAAAATTTGCTATATACTTTTTAATTTACTTTTATTTTCTCTATTCTATCATAAAATATTGGCCTATGTCATATTTTGTCAGTGATAGGATTTTTGGTTTAGTTAACCATTCTTTAACAAAAAATATAAAAAAAACAAAAAAAGAAAGATTTACGTCCATCAACACCTTTGAACGTATGTTGTTGTGGGACCTTGTTCTTAAAAGGTTTTTATGTGTTATTGTGACACATATTGTAATTCCTACTACACAACACATTTTATTAAAAAAAAAAAAAAAATAATGTAAAAGCATTTCCATAATATGGTGTCTAATGACAGTGGAAAAATTCAACTTAAGTAAAATAAATAAGTGATGAAGAAGTTTCAACTTTGAAATTGTCATCGCCTCAACGGCGTAATCGATAGCGTGTCTGCCCAAAGATTCGAGCCGGGCACTGACGAGGGTAGGTTCGAATCCGATCCGAAACACGTAAAAAATGTGAATTGTAGGTTTTTTTCTGAGAAACTTCAAACCATACCTTTGAATTGAAAATATTCCAATTACTTCTTTACTTACTTGAGTTTAATTGATCTCAAAAATCCAAAATATTCCAATATTGGTTTTTGTTCGGCACCAATTTGTTGGAGCGGGACGTTATACAACCGTAACCAAAAAAAAAAACTATTTATTGAAAAGAATTGTTACCATCCGTTTATTGCTACAAAATCTCTTATATACTTGAATTTACTTTATATAATCCAAAAAAACCTTAAATTAGACAACTATAAAAATGCCTTCTCTTGTAATTATTTTCAAATACAAACTCCTTTCAAACAACAAATTCTTTTGCAATCTATTTCCGTTTCCCAACAAAAATTCCTTCCACATTTTTTCCCTATCCAAACACAGATTGCTGGGGCCGAGCTGTACGCTACCAGCCGCGTCCACAGGCTGCGGATAGTGGGAATTCCATATAATATGGTAAGCTGCGAAATAAGTGATATTTATATTAACGAATAAGCAGTCGTGGACAATACAGCGGTAATAGTCATTAGGCGCGAGGGATAATGAGTGGCGTTCATTAATCCAATAAATCTTGCAAAAGTCTTATAATGATTATTATGACGTGGCGAGATGTGCCGCCACTAAATAAGCACGCCCTGATATAGGTCATCAGCTATATCAGTAGGGAGATAGGGCGATATGATATGTTAATCAAATTTCGATTTATTATCCTATACTCATGGGCAACATTCAACATATTCGAATGAATAGGTCATGATACTGAGATGAAGAAAGCAACGGGAAACTACTTCATTAATTTCCCCAGGACGATTAGAAGTGTCCATGAAAAAAAAAACTTCTTCAAATATGGTCGAGAAAATTTGCAATGGCCCCGAGTACCGGCGACACTTAAATGTGTCAGGGGTGCTAAGAATCTCCGGCTCGACTTTGAAGAAAATAGGAACATGGAATGTGCGAAGTATGTATGAGGCTGGAAAAACACATAATATAATAAAGGAAATGAAAAGATTAAATATACCGCTATTGGGTATCAGTGAAATGAGGTGGAGTGGTATAGGAAAATGTTGTGTAGATGAATATGGTGTTTATTACTCTGGTAATGATGACAACAAACATCGGAATGGAGTGGGCTTTATTATAAATCCACAACTTATGAAAGCTGTCAAAAACTGGTTGCCAATATCCGATCGTGTGGCAGTGTTGCAATTAGGTACAATACCGTTCCGGTTAAACATTGTGCAAACTTATGAACCCACAGCAGATGCATCAGATGACGATATTGAATGTTTTTATGCAGATGTGAATAAGGCAATAAAATTCTGTAAGGCTCCTGATATAACAATTGTCATGGGCGATTTTAATGCAAAAGTTGGCAGTGGAAGATGTGGAGATGTAGTTGGTGGTTTTGGTTTGGGGACATCTAATGAAAGAGGGGATAGATTTGTGCAGTTTTGCCAGGAGGAGGATCTGATAATCATGAACACTTTTTATAAATTACATCCAAGAAGGTTATATACATGGATTTCCAACGCAGATAGAAATGTTAGAAATCAAATCAATTATATAACGGTTAATAGACGCTACAGAAATATGATAAAAAGCGTTAAAACATATCCTGGTGCGGATGTATTTACAGATCATAGCCTTCTTGTAGCGACATTGAATTTAAGACTCAAGAAGTGCAAGAAAGCGATATCGAAATTCCGTATTGATGTAAAAAAATTACAAAATTTAGATGTTAAGAATACGACACAAAACGAGCTCAATAACAAACTTGCTCATCTGGAGCCTTCAGAGCCTGAAAATGTTGAGTCAAATTGGAACGCACTTAAAAATGCAATAACATCAACTGCGCAAACAAATCTAAAACCGTTACCGGTTGCAAAACAAAAACCGTGGATGACAGATGAAATATTGGCCCTTATGGATCAACGTCGTATCTATAAGGGGAGTGACACCCAAAAGTACCTAGAAACGCAAAAAGTAATACGGAGACATATAAGACAAGCAAAAGAACAATGGCTAACAAATGAATGTAATGATATAGAAAGGCTAAATGGATTACATGACTCATTCAATATGCATAAAAAAGTTAAACAGGCTGCGGGTATGTATAAAAGCGGCCATATTAGTTATCTGTGTGACCAAAATGGTAAAAGTTTGACTATAGCAGAACAGTTAAAAGAATGGAAAATGTATGTGGAAGCTGAATTTAACGATGACAGACCTGAAATTTCAGACATACGAATGGAGGAGGGTCCAGCTATCACAAAAGACGAAGTAGAATATGCCATAAGGCAGCTAAAAAATGGTAAAGCTGCTGGACCAGATCAAATTCATGGGGAAGTGCTAAAATTATTAGAGAACGAAAGGGCTTTATCGGCATTACTTGATTTATTTAACTTAATTTATAAAACAGGAAATTTGCCTTTGGATTGGTTAGAATCTATTTTCATAACAATACCTAAGAAATCAAGATCAAAAACATGTAGCGATCATAGAATAATTAGTTTAATGAGCCATGTTCTTAAATTATTTTTGAAGATCATACATAAAAGAATATACGCAAAATGTGAAGAAAAGATGGGTAAGACACAATTTGGGTTCAGAAACGGTTTCGGAACACGCGAGGCTCTATTCAGTATGCAAGTTCTAACTCAAAGGTGCCGTGATATGAATGTAGATTTGTATGTCTGTTTCATTGATTATGAGAAAGCGTTTGACAGGGTCAGACACGAAATATTGTTAAAAATTTTGTTGGATCTGGGGCTGGATAAAAATGATGTACGCATCATAGCAAACTTATATTGGAATCAAACTGCTGCAGTTCGTGTAGAACATGATACAACAGATAAAATACAAATATTGAGAGGCGTAAGACAGGGTTGTGTACTTTCACCTTTATTGTTTAATTTATATTCGGAACATATTATTAATGAAGCCCTAGAACAAATTGATTCTGGACTAATTGTTAATGGAGTGGTAGTCAACAATATTAGATATGCTGATGATACGGTTTTGATAGCAACAAGCATGCACGACCTGCAGATATTGTTAGATACGGTTATAATGCATAGCAACAATATGGGGATGAAGCTGAACGTTAAGAAAACAAAATGGTTATTATTCAGCAAAAATCCAAACAGTAACAATCAGTCATTGATGGCCGGTAATGAAGTTGTGGAGAAGGTTCATCACTTTAGATATTTAGGATGTTACTTAAATGAATCGTGTGAAAACGGACAAGAAATCAGATGCAGAATAGAACAAGCACGAAGTGCGTTTATGAAAATGAAAAAAGTGTTGACATCACGAGACCTGAAATTAACACTTCGATTAAGATTACTCCGTTGTTATGTGTTGAGTATTCTTCTGTATGGAATGGAAGCATGGACATTAACTGATGCTATGTGTAAAAAAATTGAGGCCTTTGAAATGTGGACTTATAGAAGAATGCTAAAAATATCTTGGATAGAGCGCAAAACAAATGTAGAAGTCTTAACTCAAATGGAGAAACAACTCGAGGTAATCAATACTATAAAACAACGTAAATTGGAGTATTTTGGACATGTAATGCGAAACGAAAAATACAAACTATTACACATCATTATCCAAGGAAAAATTGAGGGTCATCGTAGTCAAGGCAGACGCAAGACATCATGGTTAAAGAATTTAAGACAGTGGTATGGTCTCAGTACTCGAGCATTATTTCGCGCTGCAGTAAGTAAAGTAAAATTGGAAATTCTAGTCGCCAACGTTCTAGGAGGACATGGCACCTGAAGAAGAAGAAACACAGATTCCTGGTTTATTACTGAATTAAATTTGGTTTTGGCATGCTAGCGGATATTGACCTGATATATATAGTTTTCTCTTTTTTTCATTTAAAATTGTTCTTTTTTCCTTCGTTAAAAGTAGGGTTGGATTAGAAGTTATCTTATTTTAACAAAAATGTGTCGTTATAACATTTTCCAACTGTTCTTTTTATTTAGCAGTGGTGGCACTCAATTACACACTTTCAAAAAAAACCGTTTCCTAGTAATTACAAGTTTTGTGAAAAAACAACAGTTAATCTGCAACAACGTGATATTTTCTAACCGTTCCTATTATTTAGCAGAATGGGAATCAAGCAAGATTCATTCATTCACTCAGAAAATTTCTCAAAAACATCTTTTTAACAATTAAAGCTTTTGGTTGAAAAACAACATTTGATCTGCTATAACATGATATTTTCCAACGCTTTTTATCGGTTGAAAGTAGCTAAAGCGTGATAGAACTATATTTCATGTACACTTTAATGTTCAATTACATGTCATGTCATAATTGTTTTTTTGTTTTAAATGTTTCTATAGTCAAAAATGTTTCCCATTATATGTTTGTCTAAAAAACTGGTAACAAAATGTATGAAAATCAATTGTTTGACACACTTAACGATTTTTTTTTGATACACTTTTAATACGATAGTCAAGCCCTGGTCTCACATACAAATACCGACCATTAAGATTTCTCCACATCCAAAGTATAAGTACTAATTATCACTGAAAATAATTGTTTTTAAGCAAAATATTTGCAATTTGCTTGCTTGTTTTGACACACTTCTGACCAGTTATCGAACACATCATCCTTCGGCTATTACCATTAGCAAAACCTAGTTTCAGAAAAAATTTAGAATCATTCCAATCGTGTTCTAGTTTTCGTTGGTTGTGGCAGGCAGACAAACATTTTTTTATGAATTTTGTTAGGATGCAAAACCTCAAGAAACACCAAACAAATGTAAGATTTTTACTTTGGACTTGAGATTGTATTACTTAGATCAGTCATGTAAAAGTAGCGGCCCGCAGGCCACTTGTGGCCCGTTACATAAACTGTTGTGGCCCACAACAATTTTCCACACAGTGTTTTAAAAAACTTATAAATGCGTACCAAAAAAATTAATTTATCAAAAACACAATCAAAATACAAAATGTACTTATGATTGCTATTAAAAAGTATGATCTTCCAATGCATAACCTGGTGCCTTTGGCAACTGATGGAGGCCCTTCAATGAAAGGAGCTACACGTGGTGTCGTCACCAGACTTAAAATTATGTTAAAATCTAACAAAATAGATCTTTTCAACGCTCATTATCCAGCAAGTATTATGTTCAAAAGTAATTAAAATTGATAATGTATTTATAAAAAAAGTTGCTAAAATCGTTAAATTTATTCGAGCGCGTGACGCAAACCATGAGGAGTTTATGTCATTGCTAAAAGAAGTAGAATGTTATTACGAAGATTTGCATATTATGCTGATGTGTATGCAATAGAAGCTTTCAAATCATAAGGTTTTTGCAGCTTTTGAAAGAAATCATACTTTTTAGAAATTAAAGATTATGACTGCTCTGAACTATAAAAAATTGATTTGATACGAGAATTGGCTTTTTCAGTTGACATTACTGGCCATCTCAGTCAACTCAATATTATTATTCAGTGTAAAAACATGCTTATAACCTCGTTGCATACCCAAATAAATTCATTCAAACAAAAGATACCCTTGTAGAAAAAAAACAATTAAAATGCGAAAATTAATGCAATTTTTCTAGTTGTAAGACTCTTTTGCTGAAATATTTGGAATTAAAATTTGAAAAATATTAAAAAAAACTGAAAATGTTGGCAGACGATTCGAAAAAAAGGTTTTGAGATTTTCAAAGTAGTGAGTCTCATTTCAATATTTTTTACTCTCCGATGTCTGCTAACATTGAAATATTGACCAAAATTGGTAAATGCGGAATTTAAAGAACTACGAGGTGACACGGTATTCAACCAAAAATATAAGAAAATTGGTATTCCATAGTATTACGAGTATTTTTCTGCAGACGGTTCCCAGTAGTCATCAGCCCCTCGCCCCTTTCATTTAATATTACCAAATATTTTATACTTCATGAGACCTCTGCCCTTGACAAGTTTGACAGCTTTTTTATCGCAATTTTGATTGATTCGACTGCTTTATCGCTCAGGAAATTCCACCTCAGGAAATTCCACCTTGGCCGAGAAAAATTTGTCTGTCCCAAACATGCCAAAATGTCAATTGTCGGACTCGACAATAGCAGTCAAATTTTTGTGAGACAAGATTATCCTCGTTTTTTAAAACAAATTTCCACTCCCATTAACAAAAAACAAAATTGTGGTAAAAGTAAAATTACAATCGCAATCGTTATGTTTCGGAGTTTTGCGAACGGGGAACGTACTCGTTGTTGTTGGACTGGTCAAGGACAGACGCCTTAGAAGTAGTAAATATGTGGTAATCATCAAGTAGTAAATATGTGGAATGGTAGCTTTTTTCACAAATGAAGATGAATAAAACTGCTTAGCGAACCAGATTAAATGAAGAACATTTAGCATCGATACAAAACCTCCAATACCTATAACACGATTGATTGACATATGTAAAAAATAATAGTCCCTTGCCATATGCAAAACTTATCCATATTTAGTGTTTTTGATTAAATTTTAAACTTAATTTTTATATGGAGTTTTCTATTTCAAGATGGCGTTAAATATTTTTTAAATTTTTGTTTGTATTTAGATTTAACTTCAAAAATGGCAGTGAATAGATTCATGATTTTTTCTGTACTAAACAAATATACCGGCTTACAATATCGGGATTTTGATCGATATCAAAAATTACACAAAGCCAAAAACTAATACCAAATTTTGATGAATTGAAAAATGAAAAAGCGGTACATTATCCATGGAGCATTCCATTTCAAACCAACCAAAAAACTTACATTTTCAACCGGACCATTTTAGATGTTTATGAAACTCACAGAAATTATTCTCCATGAATATATAAGTATAAAATGATTTTCAAAAATTTTTTATTTTTTTGTGTTTATGTGTAATTAATATTCAAAATTTTAGAAATCGAACATTTTGGGGCTTACCTGTATAGTTAAAATTTGTTATTTAGCATAAATATTTTTACACTAGAGGAAAAAACCCATTTTCACAGGGGATTAGGCCTTCTTGGTAATATACTTTTTATCTGCTATCATAGACAAATATATATAAACTACTTACTAAAGCACCTTTTTAATTTACAAACTTTTTGTATAAAGTATTAAGTATAAAATGATTTTCAAAAATTTTTTATTTTTTTGTGTTTATGTGTAATTAATATTCAAAATTTTAGAAATCGAACATTTTGGGGCTTACCTGTATAGTTAAAATTTGTTATTTAGCATAAATATTTTTACACTAGAGGAAAAAACCCATTTTCACAGGGGATTAGGCCTTCTTGGTAATATACTTTTTATCTGCTATCATAGACATATATATAAACTACTTACTAAAGCAGCTTTTTAATTTACAAACTTTTTGTATAAAGTATTAAGTATAAAATGATTTTCAAAAATTTTTTATTTTTTTGTGTTTATGTGTAATTAATATTCAAAATTTTAGAAATCGACATTTTGGGGCTTACCTGTATAGTTAAAATTTGTTATTTAGCATAAATATTTTTACACTAGAGGAAAAAACCCATTTTCACAGGGGATTAGGCCTTCTTGGTAATATACTTTTTATCTGCTATCATAGACAAATATATATAAACTACTTACTAAAGCAGCTTTTTAATTTACAAACTTTTTTAAAATTTGAACCTTCTATTATTTACATTAAAAATATTAAATCGAGAGTAATGTTCCAGTTTTAGTTGAACATAACCTCTTATGTTTTACTATAAATTCTGATCCCATGGCCGTTCTCTAGGTTGTACACAACTTGAGATATTTATATTATACAGGTGAGCCCTAAATAAACAGGTGAGCCCCAAAATGACGATATTCCAAAATTTTGTAAATTAATTACACAAAAACGCAAAGAGATAAAAAAATTTTGAAAATCATTTTTTTAGTTGTAAATTTATGGAGAACTTTTTTCAAAACTCTAAAATGGTCGGGTTGAGTGACTGGTTGGTTTGACATGGAATGACCCCATTAAAAAAACAGAATTAATAAACATATTTTTAAGAACTAAAATAAATTTCTATACAAAAATTTTGTAGTGTTTTCTTTAACAAATTTAAAATTTTTAATAAAATCAAGAACATGCAGCCCGCATAAGGATTGGAAAACAATTTTCGAAAAACTTGGCCCATATACCGAAATGAGTTTGACATGCCAACTAAGTCATAGATCTTTCAGACTGAAGTATCACAAAAAAGTGTCGCCTACAAGTTAGACTCGAACCTCAGAACTCAAAATATGAAGGAAAATTAGAATAGGCAAGCACAGCTTTTATTTTCCAAAATCCCAATGCTTGTTGGATTTGGAAGTATATCCATTATACTTGTCAAAAACATTTGTCAACATTAACTTGTCAAAAATAATTACATCGTTTATGGGTTGTTCTGATCCAAATCATGTATCAAAATCGCTTCATATCTGTAGAATTATACCGAAATACGAACAGAAGAGACGATACAAAATAATTTTAAGCAGATGTCTGAAAGACACCACTTGGGTCGAAATGCAAATCTTTCATAGCAAGAGCAAGAGAATTATGACCAACGGAGCCTTAACACTAAGCTATCTATTCGTAATGGACAGGACATGGCATATGTAAAAAAAAAATTTGTTTGGCAAACGGCTGTAAAGTTTAACTTTACTGCCGCTAGGGAGAAGGTTAAAGTCTTATTTTTTTATGTATTATTAAAGCGGCTGTAAAGTAAAGCCATTTTTATTTGATTTTTTCGGCAGCCGTAATTTCACATTTTTACGGCGGCAGAAAAAGTCGCCATTTCTTTCCGTATTTTAACGATGTTTGTTATTTTTTCAAACAAATTATATAACTATGACAACAAAAAAAATAATATACATTTTGATTGGATGATGCAATTTTGAATGTATAAGTATAACTATGACAACCAAAATAACAACTATTTTCATTTGATGATGAAATTTTGGATTGAAAGGCTGCTTTGACAAAAAAAATTTATTTATACGAATTAAAATGTTTTTTTTTTGTTACTTCCATAAAAAATGACGATAACAAATCATATGTATTGAAATTTTGATTGTATTTAATTCGGAGCTAAAGTGACTTTTTGTGCATCGTCTTTTATTATCGTTTATTTATTCACTGTTAACGGTGAACAAATTTATTCTAGAATAATTCTGTTGCAGGGTATAGGAAATTTTTAAGTAGCCAAAAGAATACACAACTGAACTTGAATTCTGGGAAAAAAGCCTTGCCAAGTTAAAGTGATTTTCATGAAGCCTATTATACCAATTAATCCAATAGGTAATATGGCCTTTCTAATTTCTTAACAAAAAATTTTTATTAGGAATTATCGATTTGAAAATGCGACTTTCAATTTAAAAACATTTTTAAAGTGTTTATCTTAAAATTTTCTAATTGATAATCGTCACTTTCATAAATAGATCAAGGAAAACAACATTAGCATTAAAAAAGAAAATGTCAAATAAATAATTCATTGAAGACATTAAATTTTCAATAAGTAAATATTTTTAAAAACAATTTACAACATAAAAGAATTATGTTCTTTTTACATGTTCACGATCATGATTCTGATCTTGAATTCTGAAGCAAACATTAATCCTAACAAAACCACATACAACATAAACGTTGTTAGTGTAAGCAAACCAAAACACTACGAAAATTTAAAAATAACAATGTCAAAAAAAACACTAGAAAAACTTGTAGATAATATATAATATATATAGGAACATGTTTTTCTTATTGTGTCTATAGCTGAGTTGATTTATTAATATTATTTTGTAGAAGAAATATAAATCTTTTTAAATATATACGTATAAGTTTTAATTAAAATTTTAAATTTGATATTAAATTATGTATAACATTTACTGTTTGGGTATTTAACAGATTCTTACATACAATAAGGAAGATAATTTCCAAATCAATGAAAAATGTTAATCAAAATTCAAAAGATAAATTAAAAAACCAGTCATAATCGTTATTATCGAATTTATTAAACAGAAGCTTGGGAAACTTATTTTTAAAAATAAAAACAAAACTACACACAAACAAAAATACAATTTATCATAATTTAAAAATAATTATCACATTATTTGCAACAAACTTTGAAAACGAAATTTTAAACAAGACAGCATGTTTCACTCAACACCTTTAAAATAATATATCAATTTTGGTGTAAATTTTCGTAATAATATAATTCTTTCGCTTTCATACTACTCATCACTAGTAATATTTAGAAAATTCTGATTTTTTTTTATTTTAAAAATAATTTCACAAGTATCACAAGCTATCTTTACAACTCATTTACCAATCATAAATTAGTTTAAACTCCAAACTGTCTATCCATACCTTCTATTCGTTTTCTTTTTAATCGTATCCGAATCACTATCATCATCCTCCTCAATTGGATCATCCATTACAATCACAAAAAATTGAAAACTTTTATTTTTCACAAAAGAAATTTTTAGAAAAATTTTAAACACAAAATTTTTTAACCTCAACTTTTATTTTTTTGTTAACTTTGCAGTTAAATTATTATATCGCGATCTTGGAAAAATACTAACTAATACAAACTATTTCTTTTTGTATTATTTTAACTATTATTAAAGTGATGGAAATTAAATTTTCACTTTCCGATAGTTGTACAAATTAATAAACTTAGTTCTTCTATTATTTTCAAAATAATAAAAAAAAATTAAGAATATATAAAAATAAATAAAGCTATAGTTCATATATCACAGTTTGTCTTTTTTCCTTGAGAAACTACACAATTTTCTTTTTTTTTGTAAATCAAGAATTGAAATAGAAAAAGAAAATGTTATTGTTAATAAATTTTTAGTATTTTTTATTTAAGATTAACAAAACAAAAAAAAAAATACAATAAAAAAATTAATGTCTGGCGGATAATTTGGTTTTCTAATAGACATTTCGGTTGACTAAAAAATTTATTATTTTTCATATTACGATTTTAAAAACAATAAATTTTTATTTATCTTAAAACGTGTATATGTGTATATTAACAGATTTGAAAAAGCTGACGCTTTAAACCTTTATGATTGACAGATGCGAAATTGAAAATCTCTTTCAATGTCGTTAATAAATAAAAAGCTAAACTGTTTTGTGTATTAAATATAAACAAATATAAGAAATTATACAAACAAAAAAGAAAACAGCTTACTTGGATGGAAGAGCTTGAAACGCAACTTTGATATTAATTAAAGTGGATTTATCTTAATATTCTTTTTATCTAAACCGCATATTTTTAATATTAAACACCAATTGATTTTCTGGTTCTAAAGCATCAGAATACATCCAGGAAACAAACTACATTTGAGTTCTGTTCTCTCAGATCGATCCTTCAGAATTTTTGAAAGACGTTGTAGGGGTCTTATATCGATCGTAGCTTTATAGCAGAAGACACGAACTAATAAATCTCGATTTGAATTCTCTCCACCTTAAATAAATAGATCCATAATGATATAGCATTTCGCATTTTCGCCATGAAAAACCAGTTGGATTGTCTGGAGGTTGTGATGTATTTTCTCAAAAGCTGAAAATCGTTGGTTTCGGAAAATGATCCGATATGATTGGATGCTTATGTGCAACTAGAAAAATTATTTTGAGTTGGTTCTGGATAAGTGGGTTGTGAAACCCAAAATTCTCCGTCCACTTCATGCTACCTGGGTAACGTCAACAAAATTAGTCTATCAAAATTTAGTTCAAGTTTTATTTATTTAAATTTTTCAAATTATTCTAACGCTACTTTGACTTTTAGAGTTTCGAAGACCAATTTTCTATTCCTATGTATTCAAGTGTCTTAAAAAAGACAAATGTCTTCATCATAATTCTAAAAGTAAAAATCTAACAGTAGGTTATTGGGTTAGGGTTTAATGATATATTTTATTGTTGAGCAAAAGTTTAAATTATCGAGAAACCAAAAACCAATCATCTAAAATTTTTCCACATGGGAAATTTAATTCAAAGGAAATCATAGTAATCTTTTCTTCTTATTATTCGAGAGAAGAACATGCGCATTAGTTTTAATTCATTTTTTTTTTTAAATAAATTTAAATGAAAACGAAAATGTTTTCGTTTGTATTTTCTATAAAATACTCAAATTATTTATAAAATATTTCCATTAAAAAAAAATTACTTTAGAATTCAAAAAATTAAATAAATTGTTTTATCTATCCGACAATTATAACAATAGGTTTTTTTGGGGTTATTTACAACCATTATTTTATGCGTTTTTATACTTTCCAGAGTAAAATAAGCAACTGTTAACTGTATTTTGCTGTCCAAATCAACCCCACACAATATAGTACTTTATAGTTTATTGGGTCAGCGTTTAATGATATATTTTTTATTCGCCTACATATAAAAGTGGTACTTTATTACTGTGATTTGCGGCCGTAAAGAGTCACTTTATAACCATATATTTTGTTGTCATAGTTACGTCCAAAAAAGTAAAAAAACATTTGTATATGTTTAAATTCTATAAAAAATAGAAATTTTTATCAAAGCAACCTTTAAATTCAAAATCTCACAATCCAATTAAAATTTTTGTTATTATTTGTTGTCATAGTTATCCAATTATTTTGAAAAAAATAACAAATATTTTGTCAAAGGTTACTTGTTCAACATATTTTCATTTCAAAATTTATGCAAAATTATTATAACTTGATTTAGAATAACCAATATTTTTAAAAATATTTTGCTAGCGGCGAATAGAAAATAGTATATGACGCGCGGACGTAAGCTATTTTGGGCTTAATGTGGATGCGAATCTCGGCTAGCGCCTCGATTTGCAAACTCCACATACGTCCAAAATCTTTAGCTTTGCGTCCTAGCATCATAATGTACTATTATTTCCGAGCAAAAGTTTACATAGCGTACCTCGACAGGCAAAATTTTTTTTGTAATTTTTATTAAATAGAATTAAATAATTTATACAAAAAAATTAAACAAATTTATTCCATAAATCAATACATTCAAAGAAATTATTTTATTGTGTTGCGTTGATTCGTGCAACAGAATATTGCGATTGACAAATTCGTACCGAACAAGTTAAAAAAAACGAACCAATAAACATCTGAAAAACATTAGAAATAAAAGAAAAAGAGCCTATAAATAATATAAAAAATTTGACGATCAGCGATTCAAAGAGTTTTACGAATATTTAGCCATTACTTTTAAGGAAAAAACTGAATTTTAATTCTACAATTATACTGAACCAATCGGTAAGTAGGCTTCTACCCTAGCCTTTAAAAATAATAAAAAAGTGAAAAAAATAATAGTAGGATGAAACCCATTAGAAAAGGAGGAGAATATTATAAAACTGAAAGGGAAAATAATTTACGGGCGGTCTAAGGTCGGGAAGGGGACCCAGGGGTGAGTTTTTAAGGGTAAAAAACGGTTTATCTCGATTTCCGGCAAAACTAAAAGTCTTATGGAAAAAAGTTAAATGGCAAAGTTGTAGGTAATAAAAAGATTTAAAATTTTTTATCGACACTTTTTTCACATAACCTCAAAATTTATGTGAAAAATTCAAAAAACCAAGTTTTTGGTTTTTCATTTTTATCTTTTACAAAAAAATTTTTTTTTTCACGAAATTTGGTGAAAACTTACCTTTTTATATCCCAAATACGCTGTAATTTATTTGATTTGAAATATTCATTTTTTCAACTTATTTTGAATTAATATCGAAAAAGCACCCTAATTTTCAATCGAAAATACACCCGTCAAAATATCAGATTTTTTCAAAAAGTTAGTATGCTTTCTGTTCGTTGAAATCTCTACTTTCCGATGATGAAAAAAAAATATATTACTATAGTAAATCTTCTCAGAAAACGCAAAAAATGAATTGAATTTTCGATTCAAAAAACTAAGGTTTTGGTTTTTTATTTTTATCTTTTACAAAAAATTTGTTTTTTTTTCACGAAATTTGGTGAAAACTTACCTTTTAATGTCCCAAATACGCTTTAATTTATTTGATTTGAAATATTTAATTTTTCACCTTATTTTGAATTAATATCGAAAAAGCACCCTAATTTTCAATCGAAAATTCAATTCATTTTTTGCATTTTCTGAGAAGATTTACTATAGTAATATATTTTTTTTTCACCATCGGAAAGTAGAGATTTCAACGAACAGAAAGCATACCAACTTTTTGAAAAAAGCTGATATTTTGACGGGTGTATTTTCGATTGAAAATTGCTTTTTCGATATTAATTCAAAATAAGGTGAAAAAATAAATATTTCAAATCAAATAAATTACAGCGTATTTGGGATATAAAAAGGTAAGTTTTCACCAAATCTCGTGAAAAAAAAACTTTTTTTTGTAAAAGATAAAAATAAAAAACCAAAAACTTGGTTTTTTGAATTTTTCACATAAATTTTGAGGTTATGTGAAAAAAAGTCGATTAAAAAATTTTAGATCTTTTTATTACCTACAACTTTGCCATTTAACTTTTTTCCATAGGACTTTTAGTTTTGCCGGAAATCGAGATAAACCGTTTTTTACCCTTAAAAACTCACCCCTTTCCCTTCCCGACCTCAGATCGCCCGTAAATTATTTTCCCTTTCATTTTTATAATATTCTCCTCCTTTTCTAATGGGTTTCATCCTACTATTATTTTTTTTGTTTTCAAAAATTATCGACCCTATGGTCTAAAGACCTGAGAGAATTTTTTAATTTCGTAAAAACAGACAAAAATGCAAAAGTTAACCAGTGAAAATGCATTTTAACAGTTCGATGACCCAGAACCCTAAAACAACCAATTCATTTAAAGAGTTTTAAGACGTCTGTGTCGGTAAGGACGAAAAACAACATAAAGAATCAAGAAACAATAACAAACAACATGAAGAAACAAGAAACAATGAATAACATGAATATGTTGAAAGACTATCTACTGTTTCTAATTTAGCAATCTTTCCGATATTTTACATAACATGATATTAGTTTATCAAATTAATGCTGTTTGATAGAGTTGACTTTTCAAAAACTGTATAATATAGGTATGAGAGAATCAAATTACTTAATATGAACGCCCTAGCCGATCGTCGTGATATATTATCAGCTAGTTTTATATACAATATTTTACATGACCTTCGTTTTTGTGCACTTTTGGTTACTGGGCTACCCAGTTAGGTGCTGTAGGGTTAGTTATTTTGTATTTTAAATTGTTTTTATTGTTTATTATGTTGGTACATGACTTTATGGTATTATTTATGCTTATGTGGTATTTATTGGTGGCATCACAAGTTAATTTTGTGATGTTGTTATTGTTGAAAAATGTTAAGACTTTTTGATGATATTCATTAGAATCTATTATTACCACAGTATTTCCTTTGTTGGCCTTGCATGTGATAGCGTTATGATCTTTCAGTTTTGTGTGAGTGCGCTTGAATGTGATGTTATGTTTGAGATATGTGTTCCCCAACGACATCTACAAATCATCTAAATTAAGAGTTTTTATGTTAGTAATCTATTATTGACCTTTAATTTATCCATCCAAGACCCAAATTCAATTTTATTACATAGACTACAGTCTATAATCTAATTAAAAAAAGAACTTAATTTATGAATTTTACTTTTATTAGTTACATTTTATCAATTTAATTTAATTTTTTGTTTTTTTTTATTGTGTTGTGTCATTGTATTAAGTTTAATTTATTTGCATTGTTTTTGTAAAGTAGTACATAACTTAAGTCGTTTCCATTTTGATACTGATGATGATAATCCCAAAAATTATCGAAACATGTTTAAATTTTAAATAAATTATAAAATTTAAGTATTTCACATGAGCGCAATATTATTTAATAAACTTATTTTTTAACTACTAACTTGAGAAATCGTCATTATTTACTCGAATTCTCCAATGAGAAGTAATTTTTCTCAACTAAGGTCAATAATAATAACAGAACATTACCTGGGTTAATAATGACAATTTCCTTTATTTTTAATTGAAATGAACAAAAAAACACAAACAAATAAAAATTGCAGTCATTTGTTTCATTCATTCATTTGTATGAAACTAAACTTCCAGGCTACTTGATATTTTAAGATATTTAAAAAATGAAATGGAAAATGACTAATATCAAAATCAAATCAAAGTAAATATGATAATTAGTGTTAGTTTAGTAAAAAAAATTCTATATATATATATATATATATATATATATATATATATATATATATATATATATATATATATATATATATATATATATATATATATATATATATATATATATATATATATATATATATATATATATATATATATATATATATATATATATATATATATATATATATATATATATATATATATATATATATATATATATATATATATATATATATATATATATATATATATATATATATATATATATATATATATATATATATATATATATATATATATATATATATATATATATATATATATATATATATATATATATATATATATATATATATATATATATATATATATATATATATATATATATATATATATATATATATATATATATATTAGACTGGTCGTTAAAAACTAAATTTTCCGAGACGCCCCCTAGAAAATTTCTTTGGGGTCAAAAAACCACAATGGCATTATTTTTTTTTTTTTTAAATCAAAAGAACACGTGCCGCAAAATCGTTGAAGTTGATTTTTTGAAAAATTCGTAGATTTTTTCAAATATCTCATAAAATATGCAGATGTCAAAAAAAATCACATGGACCATTTTTGTAGGAAATTTAATTTTCTACAAAAAAGGTCCATGTCATTTTTTCCCGAAAACGTATAGTTCTCATGATATTTTGAAAATGAACTTGTAAGTTTTCGTAATTTTCAAAAAACATAAAAAATAAAGATGACGAAAAACTCCTAATTTTCTTCTTATGCTATAGAATGAAATGTATAAAAAAATAATCGTGACAAAAAAAATCAAAATTAGTACTTTTTCGTCGAAATTTTCATCATTTGGTTTTACGAGTTTCGAAGAATTTCAAGTTTTATTTCAAAATATCATCAGAAATATAGGTTTTAGGAAAAAAATTACTTGGACCTTTTTTGTAGAGAATTAAATTTCCTGCAAAAATGATTAAGTGATTTTTTTTTAGATCTGCATATTTTATGAGATATTAACAATTTTATCAAAAAATAAACTTCGACGATTTTGCGGCACGTGTTCTTTTGACTTAAAAAAAAAAAAAATAAAACCGTTATGGTTTTTTGACCACAAAGAATTTTTCTGGGGGGCGTCTGGGAAAATTTAGTTTTTAACGACCAGTCTAATATATATATATATATATATATATATATATATATATATATATATATATATATATATATATATATATATATATATATATATATATATATATATATATATATATATATATATATATATATATATATATATATATATATATATATATATATATATATATATATATATATATATATATATATATATATATATATATATACCTCGGTTGAGAAGACTGATATAGACCTCAAACATTATATCACTCAGCGCTATGCGCCTCTGGATCTAAAAGTTTTCGGTCAATAATAGCTTACTTCTCAACCTTGTTATGTAATGTACTATTATTAATATAAATTGAAAATTATCCAAAAAAAGTTTAGTACTTAATTAGTTTTTTATTATATAACAATAGATCTGATTAAATATAATAAACTTATTTTTATTTTTTGTATATGTGATTGAAATTTACCAAGAACCGTGTTAAATTTCAATCACATATATACAAAAAATAAATAGCTTTTTATTTAATTCTCGTCATTTCTGAACATTTTATTTTTTAAACAAAAAATAAAACTTCTCTTTCTTGTTATAACAAGAAAACATCAATTGTATGCTGACTCAATATTTTGTACGGGGAAATCTTTTCTTCACAAGTTTTCGAATTTTTTTTTAGACCGTCACTTGGGCTGTGGAGTCGAATTAGAGCTGTACAGTGAGCCTTGTAAGTTCTAGCCTTAGGTTGTGACTTTAAACATTAAAAAGAAATATTAATGTGTTTCACAAGGACAAATACTTATAGATTTTGGGGCGAGTAAGAATGTTGCGACTCGATGCGATAGCAAAGCAAACACAAATATAACAGTTCTTGAATCAATTTTAGGCCGAAAAAAATATAATATGTTTTCTCTACCCATTATTGAATCTATTATTTAATAAAGTTTTAAAATACGAATTATATTTAATTTACATTTTAAATTAAATCCAAAGAAGTTTTTATCAAATAATAATAAATTCTTTATTCGAACTTCGATCGTTGTTTTGCATAAGATATTGCATGATTATAGATTAATTTGATTTTTGTCCTAGGACAAAAAATGATTATCTTTGGGACTGTTACTGTGACAATTATTGTCGTTGATTTGTTTGAGTAAGTTTGAGCTAAATTTTTAACACAAACGGAAAATTGTGAAGGGTTGATCGTGAATTTTTTAGGGATTTTTGCTGATGTTATTGCGTATGGATCGATTGGATATCATTTTTATGTTGGGCCATTCAACCTGTGGATAAAGTCATTTTTTTTAAGAAAAGAAGTAACAGTAAATATTAAGAACTGTAACCGAGTATTTCGAATTTTGCTCTAAACATTAGTCTATTCATATTTAATTAAATCCGCTAACAATTTACTAATTTATTTTGATTCCGGCCTTTAAAATAAAATAAACATAAAGCATTTATGTATATCAATAATATTTCTTTTTCTCAGTTAATTGTTTTGATGTCTCACAATGTCATTTAATAATACGTGTATTTTTATATCCATATTGAAGCTTTGTAAAGCTTAGTCATTGTATTCCATTTAAGTTTTATTACACGCTGTTCAAATTTATTTAGTTCTAAAAAAGTTGTTTGGTGAGATGATATATGGAAGTGGAAATTTTTAATTTGTGTACGATGAAAGGGAAAATGGAAAAATAAAAACAAAAACAAAAACTGAAAAATCTTACTATATAAACTTGACCATTTTGCTCTGTCGAGGACATTATATTTGTAAGACTCAAAAGTAAAAGTGAATTTTCTGATGGATTTCAACTGAATAACATTCAAATTTAAATATATAATAATAAAAATATACAGAATTCATGATAAAATATAATTAATTGTGATCACAATAACTTGTTATAGTTGAAATAAAGACAATTCAAAATGTGGTCAACATTGTTGTTAATTTTATTTATAAATTTTTTTTCATTTGATATTAACAACGGCGGGTCATAAGTTTTATTAAATTTTGGGTGTTATAAAGTCAGCAAATTTAAATGTTATAAAAGAAGCATATCGAAGATTAGTTAAAGAATTACATCCTAATAAAAATACAAATGAGCCAGACGTATCGTGTCAATTTCAAGATTTGGGTGCATTTAATGAAGTGATATCTGAAAAATGTAAAGTTTATGATCGATGTGGGGAGGATTGTTTGAAAAAAAGAAGGAAATAATTGTGACCCATTTGCTAGTTTCTTTGGTGATTTTGGTTTTCATTTTGGAAATAAACAACATGATACACCAAGAGAAGTTAAATTTATTATGGATTTATTTGTTTCTCTGAAAGTCTCATGCAGTGGAATATTAATAGAAGTATTAAAAATTGCCAAACATAGTAAATGTAAGCTTCAATATATTTTGATTTTTTAGTTATATTTTGTTTAAATCACTTTGGTGAGAATTTTTAGTTGCAATTTTTTGTGTTAAATAAGAGATTTCCAAGGTTAGATAGAACCCCTATGTATTTCTATAAAGTTCAAAATCTCTAACAAAACCAAGAATACGAAGGCACATGAATACAAAAAAGGGAAAGCTAAGCAAATATTGTTTGTGTAAAATATTATTTATAAATTTGTATGAAAATGATATTATTTAATAAGATTATTCATAACATTATTAATTTATTATCATAATGTACTGCTTTATTTCACTTTCACAGAGGTGGATGTAATATTCGTGTTTTTTCAGGGAATACTCAATGGGAAAACAAGATCTAGTAACCTAGATCCAGTAACCTATAAACATAGCGCTGACAAGTCTACTAAACCCTACTCCCTCTCACTATTGAGTTGCAGCCGGCCTTTTATACCCATCGTCAAAGTCAATCTCTAGATATAACGTTTTTATTAAAAGCCGCCTTCCAGACAATTATAAGCTAGGCTTTATACTGTTTATACTTAATCATAGTATACATACTACGTGTGGTTTTAGTACCAACTAGATACTAATACCAACTAGTACCAACTAGATACTTATAGTTGACGATCGAAAAATTTTGGCCGTACAACATCAGCATTCACCAGTTCAACGTTGATTTGAAGCCTACATATGAGGGTACCATCTGCGACAACCTTTTGTACGCATTCATACGGCATGGTATCCTAGAGAAACTTATTTCCCTACTTAAACTCACAACAAACGGATCGAGTTGTAGAACTGTAATCGAAAAGTCAGTACTGATCCTTTTGAGATAACTTCTGGTGTTTGACAAAGTGATGCAATCATACCCGTACTATTTTCATACCCCTCTTCTCAGATGCAGACCAAGCGAAACAAAAGATAGTCACTCACAAACAGTCAAACATTTATCACGCTGCTCAAACATCTCAAACATCCCTTTCAAGAACAAAAATTGGAGACCTACAGTTAGTTCATAAAATACACATACATATATCAAGAATTGTTTTTTGTGTCTTCGTTAGAAATTAATTGATTAGAAAACTTTAAATAATATCGGTTTCCTGAGGCAAAAGTCAAAAAATTGTGTAAACCCGCTAAACATGGTGAATCGTTTACGAACCGTTTACGAACCATTTACGAACCGTTTACGAACCGCATTGTTCGTTTACGGTTCGTAAACGATTCACCATGTTTAGCGGGAATGTTTTTGCTGATTTCAAAAAATCAATATTGATCTTAATACCGGTATATCGGTTTTGACTAATGTGAACACCGCAACATGTTCTATCTGGAATCACTTATTCTCTTGGTGTCTGATATCGGGAGTAAAAAAATGAACCGAATAATGAGAGTTCAGAGTCGGTTTGTTTATAAAACTTTACAAAAACTTTAAATTGATGAATTTGTATTATTTTAATATTTTTTCAAAAATTTGTGTTAATTTTGGTAACCAACACTTTGCGATATTTTTAAAGTATTTTTTCTAAAGTAGTTTCGTTGAGTTTGTCAAACAAATCTAAATTTTATTTAGGTTAGGTCTTCATGTTTTATATTTAAAAGTTTACCTTTTAAAATAAGCTTTGAAGCAAAGGTTCTCTGTCCATTTAACACGAGATGAATTGTTGTCGCGTCGTTATGGTCTGGCAATAGTTGCAATTAACGTGGTTCGAGTTTTAAGTCACTTTAGTCAAAATGATATAACACATAAACATCAACCACAACCAGATGAATAATAAAATAACCATTGATCAAATATCGATTTTAAAAAAACACCACAACTCACACTTTTAAAGACGGAAACTTTAAATTAAAACCTACAAACATAATTGTCAGTGGTATATTCTCAAAACCACAAATATTTGAGAATACGAACCGAATCAAACCATAAATTGACATTTATAAAAAACCGTTAGAGGCGTTAAAAAGTCTGCTCTATGTCTAATTAAAAAAATTCAAATTTTAAAAAGAATTTTGTCATTAAAATGTTGAAGCCCATGAATTTCAAACATTAGGAGCTTTGAAAACTTGTATTTCAAATGCAGAAATGATTCATGATAACCGCTTTTCAACTTCAATTCTTTTCTAGACAAATTTTTTAAATCTTGAATAACAAACGACTATGCACACATTATGTAAATGTCAATAAGTACCCAACAGTATATGTGTGAATAATTTAAAATCTTGTTGACATTATTTAAAATGTAATGATATTTTTTTTACAAATATAAATATGTAAATAAAACAAGTACGTTTATTTTCAAATACTAGTTTGAAATACTCGTATATTGAACTACTATAATTGCATATTAAATCGTATATACCTAAAATATTTAATTAAATAAACTTCTTTTTATAAATATGTAATTAAAAATTCTAAAACAGTTTAAATTATTTACATATTATAATTAATTTTAACACATACATATAACTATAAATAACAATTAGTCTATTCAATTTTATATCTGTCAAAATGGTAACAATACAATATATTTAAATAACGAAGAAAACTTCGTTGCATTACTACGAATACCTATAAGTTTTTCGGAATCTTATTTTAGAATTAAAGACAATCACATGAACTTTTGTATTAAATTTGGATCATAACAATGTTTTCTACAATTCTTTGTAGTTTATTGAAAACACAAAATTAATTATATTCTAATCAAACGAATATTCAATTAAAGTCAATTAATTAACACAACAAACTTAGGAGTGGGTTCATTCTACAATTTCTGGGCTTTTGTTTACATGCAGAACTAACTTGTGGTTTTTGTTTATTCAAACATAACAATAACAATTGGTGACCCATACTTTAAACATTCTTCTTTCCATGCTCTCTCTCCCGACGAATTGGCATGAAAGACTACCATAGAAACTTGACTTAAACATCTTCTTATACCAGTCGACATGTTTTTTTTTCTATTTTACTTTTCAACTATTTCATTAATATTAACTCGTCTAAAAACATTTTAATTAATTTTTTTTTCTGTATACATCTATCAACGGATTTGATTGATTTTTTAGATACCCACTTTTTAATACATTCAATAAATAAACAAATCACATGATCAATAAATATTCTATGAAAAACCGACTTGAAAATTATAAAAAAAATTTAACGGACTTTTTAATTACCACTAAACACTTTTAATTTATTTATTTATTTTTTTTTTTTCGAATAATTATTTCTACTTGCTCACATCACGTTCGACTAAATTAAATAAACAAAAAGAATCTGTTCCTTTGTCGTAATAATAATAATAAAAAAAAATTTAAGGTATTAATTCAATTCTAAAATTATTTGCTAATTTTTTTTTTGTTTATGTCAATTTTATTCTTATGTTAGCAAAAAAAAAAATAAATAATTAAGATTTAAATCACTTAGTTTTTTTTATGATGTGATGAAATATTTTGATTTAAGATTTATTTGTTTTTTATATATAAATAAATTTTCGCAGGGTCAAATTTGAATATGATCCATTTTATTAGATAATTTTGCAATTTTTTTAAAATTTAAATCTAATTAAAAGATTACACGTGGATTTATAATCGTTGAATCAAATTTACAGTGGAGTTGTGAAGTGCACAAAATAAAGTTTTTCATTTTGATACAATAATCTAATCATGACAACAGCGCTATTAAACAGATGTAAGATACGGGTTTAGATATAAACCATAACCTGACATGTGGACCAACACGCCGGTTTGTTTTGTAAACTGAAAATCACTTAATGTCAATGCTGCGATAACACCAAACGCATGCTAAAAAATGGACATACATTACAATGCAATATTTTTGTATAGGATGTAGCTGTATATGTACATTACCATCCACCGCCCATTTAGGAGGATATTGGAATGGTTTTACGTCAATATTTGTCAATCAAAGATGTGGCCACGATTTCAAAACTGGGTAAATCTGAGTCACTTTATGCAGAATTTTCATCTTTGACAACTAAGCGAAATCAATCCGAACGAAAAGTAGTGAGATTTCCATTCGACGATAACATGGACACATGAAAGAAATTCCACCACCAGAGATAAACAACGATTAATCGACCCATTTGTATTTACCCTGCTACTCTACTGTGATGAAATTGGACAACATAAACACAAGGGTACGGGTCGTATTTGCAAGTCATGTAAAACAACTTTTGGAGTATCATTGAATTAAAAATTGACGGTTATTCTACCACAACAACGAGTCTTTAATTGATATTTAAATTCCGTTTTGGCAACACATATATGTTCAATATCGAAATCCCAGCAATTGAAGATCTTATAAAGCGTAAATTACTTGCTGACATTACTAAAAAAAATTGACGACCTTACTTGGATGGTTTGGTTCACACAATCAAAAATTTGTATTAAACTACTGATTTCACCGTTACTCAATATCACTGCAATAGTGTGAAGTAATTACAAAAACATATATTCTGTGATGCACCTGAATGCAGATATGACGCAATGGCATTTAAAAAACACGCATTGGATGTGTCCAACATCGAAGTGATAACATGGATCGATTCCAATATAGCTTGGTTTTCTGGCATTACACGTCATTGAAAAACTTTTTTAAGGAGCTAAACATTTAAAATCCTTGGCATAATATCAAAAGGAAGCATTGCCATCACATTAAATCTACTAAGAACCCACTGACTATAGAATTTCTACATCTATGCTTCAAAAACGTAAAGTGCAAATCTACACAATGGCCTATATCAACTATCATTGTCAGTACTGATAACAAAAAAAAGAACATCGGTTACCGTACTATCCATATTCAAAATACAACACGACCTGAAAATGAAATGATTGACAAATTGTTCGAAAAAATGGCATCGATTAAGCAAATAAAAGGCATGATTGGTGTTTTGTAATATATTAATCATATAAAATTACAGCTGAAATCAGCGTTTTCTCATATGGGCTCAACCTAAGAAATCTTTGGACAAGTACAAGAAGGATTAATTGGAATTTTGGAGGAATTTTGGATAAAAACAGTAAATTAATTAGTACCATGAGGGATTATCTCTAGTTTCAGATTATCATGGTCTGTTGAGAGTTAGTGGACGATTAAAAAACTTCAATGGCCTTAAAGATGTCATTAATCCGGTAATATTACCTAAAAACCATAAAGTCTTCCTTCATACTGATATGATTATGCAGGTCCCATTATCATAAAAACTTTTAACGGTGCTGAAAGAGTTTCCACAACCAAAGGCTACTTTTCATTTGATTATGCACAAAAGAGATTCACATTGAATTTGTAGGCGACATGACAACCCAAGCTTACATATCAGCATTACGTAGATTCTTCTCAAGACTCACAAATTCCCCTCGTGGATATATTTTATGTCCCCTAACTTAGCACCGCCATTTTGGGAAAATGAAAACCAAAGATCGTACTGTATTGTGCAACAGTTAGGCTGATTGTGCTACTGAGAAAGAATGCCATATCACCGAATAAACGATGAACTGAATAAACTGAAAAACAAAAGTTGTCCTGTGTTGTGCTCGAGTTGTGCTGGTTATTCAGAAAAAAATTTAATTCCCTTAATAAAAAGGTTTTATAACGCTAAAATCATTTATTATGGCGGGGCTAATTTCTGTTTAACTTTGTGATCTAAAGCTTTCTGTTCAAAGATATTCTTCTGCTCGATAAATCGTTTAACCGAGCCAACTTTTTTCATTGTTGATATGGGATTCTTTTTGAGCAGCACAATAGTTTCGAGTGCCCTCAATCCACAAAGATTTAAAAAAGCGTCCACCAACACCTCAAGACGCATGTTGTTGTGGGACCTAGGTCTTAAAAGGTATCTATGTATTGTTGTGACACGTTTTGTAATTCCTACTACACAACCCTTTTTATTAAAAAAAAAAAAGTACAGCAAAAGTTTTCTCTTTTGTTTTTTTTTTTTAAAATGGCGGGGCTAACTTTTATTCGAAAAATTGCTTTAGCGTGTTTAAATTCTTCCGTTGGTGGTTCGATATGTTTTTTAGTAGCACAACCAGCACAACTTTAACATAATATAGCACTTCTAATGTTTTTCATTTTTTCCGAAATGGCGGGGCTAACTTCTATTTGAAAAAATGATGTTAACTTTGTAAAAATTTTCTGTTAGGGTTACAATATTTTTGTCTAAGTAGCACAACCAGCACAACTCGAACACAATTCAGGACAACATCTGCTTTTCATTTTTTGTTCAAAATGGCGGGGCTAACTTCTGCTCGAAAACTCGTTTTAGCGTGCCAACTATTTTTCATTGATAATATGGAATCATTTTTGAGTAGCACAACCAGCATAGCCTTTGTTTTTAGTATTTTTCAAAATGGCGGGGCTAACTTCAACTCGAAAAATCGTTTTGGCGTGTTTAAATTATTCTGTTGGTGGTACGAATTTGTTTTTGAGTAGCACAACTAGCACACTTCTAGCACAATACAGCACACCCTTTTCATTTCCTCCTAAATGGTGGGGCTAACTTTTACTCGAAAAAATGATTTTAGCGTTATAAAATTTTTCTATTAGGGGTATGCATTTTTTTCTGAATATCACAACCAGCACAACTCGAGCACAATACAGAACAACCTTTGTTTTTCAGTTTATTCAAAATGACGGAGCTAACTTCTGCTCGAAAAACGTTTTCAGCGTGCCAACTTTTTTTCATTGGTACTATGACATTCTTTCTGAGTACCAAAACCAGCCCAACTAAAGCACAATACAGAACAATCTTTACTTTGAATTTTTTTCGAAATGGGTGGGCTAAGTTGGGTGACATATATAATTTCCGGTAACGGCACAAATTTTATTGGTAGCTAAAAAAAATAAAATAACTATTTGATTTTAGTCAATCAAAATTATTAATTATAATTAATTAAACAATATAATTTTTATTCGCAGAATCTCAGTTTGCGCTCCTCAATTTGATGGTATCTGGAAATCAGACGTTAAATGCATTGCTAAATTGAAATTAAGAAGGTGCTAAATTGAGGCCATTGTCACCAATAAATGTTGATCCATCCAGTCTTGATGTAACAACAAAACCTATATTTTTATTGGAGAGCTATTGACGATAATACCAGATTCTAATATGAAAGATATTCAAACGGGCAGGGCAGCTTAAGCGGATGGCAAAATATCCTAAATCGGGTAGAAAAAAATGGCAAACCAAAGAACAGAATTTAAATCTAGTTGATATCGTAACTTTACGATTTTCCTCTTATTTTCTTTATGTGATTAAAATTATTGGCAGGAACAAAAACGCAATGATCTTGATGAAACTTTGGTATATTATCTGGGTTCACTTGAAAATAGAAGATTGGGCGTCATTTTAAAATCTTTAATCTTGAATAACTTCTAATCCTGGCAAGGAAGTTTTACTGTACTGTTAACAATATTTGCTGTACCAACTGACAGCTTTTCACTTCGGGTTGAAAGTTACAAATCGATTTTCATGAAACGTTGGTAAAAGATTTAAATTATTATGAGAAAGATTTTATAAGATTGTGGGATAAGGTACTCGGGCGTCCACCATATAACAGGAGATATTTTTTACTACGTTTTTTATGTTTGTAGAGATCATACAACTTTCGTTCATGAATTAATTTGATGACCCATTGAGATTAGATGCAAATATGTATGGCAAGGGTCTTTATCCACCCTACAGCTTACAATAATGAAGTAATTACGATGAAATTTGTGAAATAAGTTTCAATTTGATTTCTTTGTCTCCGTTCTAGCTCAGTTTTTAAGCCGCTAGTCTTGTAGCTCAAAGCTAGCGAGATCGATTCCTGGCAGAGATCACGTTTAGTAATAATTATTTAGAATGTGTTTTCAGACCTGGTTAATTATATATTCTGAATGTATAGTAAAATAAAACAGTCAACATTGGCATCTGGGGATATTCAAAGCTATTGAGTCAAGTGGAGGGAGATGCTTGACATCTCTGATAATATTTTACGAACGAATAATAATGTTATGGTGTAAGGTAAGTAAACGACTTAAAATTAAACGCCATAAAAATCCGTTTCAATCAATCAAACTATATTAAAATCGAACACATGCCGAAATTAATTTGTATGTACCAACACGGCTATACTACATCGATACAAACTACAAAATTTACAGAAATATTGGCAGATTCAAATAAAATACAGTTGGTAAAACAAAGTCAAAATGTCTAGGATACTCTATTCAAATTTAAAAAAAAAATTAATTTTAGACACTCTAAAGTCTAAACTGACCTCACCTCAATTCTTTATTTATGTTACTTAAATCATCTTACACAGTAAAAACCACTTAGCTAAATATAGTTTGTTGTGTTTAAATTCGAATTAATAGTATTGTAAATAACTATTTGTCTATTTTAATTGATTAGTAATCGTTGGCATGCCAAAAATTTTTAATGTTCTATTATTTAATGCACTACAATTTTATGGATTAAATAATTCTACTAAATGTGCTATAGAGTTCAATTTACTGAGATTTGATCAATGATTTTATTTCAACATATGGTAATTATAATAAAAGTTAAAATTAAAATAGAATAATTCTATTTATAATGAATTTAATATAATTCTGAGTATTTTTATTTGATTGTGACTCAAACAAAATTAATTGGTTATATTATTTACGATTTTATATTTTGTTGCGTTGAAACCAAAAGCTATAACATTATAAAACATTTAAATAACTATAATATATTGTTTACAAATCTGAGCTTTCTTTGATGATTCAACTCATTCTGTAAACAAACTTGATATTCATATTTATTTGTTTTTTTTTCAGAAACACTACTTGTGTTCGTTCACTCATCAATTATAATACTTCAACTTATTTCGATCTAATTTCAATGTGCGAATAATCTATAAAAATTGATTGAAACACGTAATAAAACAAGTTATAATTCCAATCATATGATTGTAATGAAAATTCAATATATATGCAATGAAAACTGGAAACAACAAGAACAAATAAAATAAAATGATAAACTTACTATTTTCCTAATAATAGCAAAATTAATCAATTAAATTATTGTTGTCATAATACATATTCGATAACAAACCATTTGATAGACTATTGATATGATAAGTTTTACAATAAAATATTCCATATGTTTTATAATTAACAAGATCATAACTTTCCTTAATTAAACCGCTGTTGAATTTAAAATTTGATAAATCAGAAATTATTTGAATACTTATGGAAAGAAAGCATGCGAGAAAAAATATTCTTCTTTGGAAGCACTTTTTTGCATGAGTTGAGTTGTATATAAAGTTCAATTCGTTCCCTCAATTGTGGGAGCGAATTGCATCTTTTGCTCCTTATGGAGTAAAAAATAACAAACCACAACAACAATGATGGTTTTCATGGAAACAATAGTAGACACCAAGGGAGAGAAGTGCATTTTTTTCTCCCAATGTGTGTTGGTAGTCCGAGGACGAAGTCTGAGGGCTATATATCACTGAGAGAGACGACATTCTCTACTACAAGGTGTATATACTATTTTTGCACGACCTTAATATAATTATGATGTTCAAACTAAATATAATCATGAGAACGAGAATGAAAATAGTAGGTGGTTTCATAGAAATTTGTTTGGATTTGTCGTACAAAATGTGTTTGCATTAAAACTAGCATTGCAGTTATGGTTTGTGATTTTTTACTCTCTAGAGATTAAAAGATGCATTCTGCTCCCGCAAATGAGGAGGGGAATTGAATTTTACATACAACTAGTGCAAAAAATACTTAGAATAAATTCAAACAAGTTTGTATTAATATTATATTAAAATGCACATTGAATAAAAAAAAAATGTACATTAAAAATTGTTATTTTCG
The DNA here is from genome assembly GCA_963693315.1 of Diogma glabrata. Lineage (NCBI taxonomy): Eukaryota > Metazoa > Arthropoda > Insecta > Diptera > Cylindrotomidae > Diogma > Diogma glabrata. The sequence continues at coordinate 97,352,711 of OY856188.1, read as the reverse complement.
TTTCCATAAATGATTATATTTAGTTTTTTACATCATAATATCATTATTATATAATTATATTGTGGTCATGCAAAAAATAGTATATACACCTCGGGAGAGAGCATCTCATCTCCCTCAGTGATATGTAGCACTCAGATTTCGTACTCGGGCCTCAAACCAATCTCGGGATTCTTTCCCTTGGTGTATCTTGATTTTTTAGAATCGTTGTGACCTAAACCGTGTAGAAATGCTAAAACAAAGTGAGGTTAAAATTTTCACTTTTGGCTCGAGATTAAAATACTTAGGTCTTTCATACCAAGTAAATTGCCTTATTCAGCATCGTAATATATATACATTAATATATACATTTTTTCACTTAACAAGGTCAAATAGTTGGTCTTGCAATAGATTACTTTTCATGACTTATAAATATACCAGATAATCATTTCGTATACAGTAATCACTTCGTATACAGTAATCAATACTTCGCTAGAGTAGTGACCTATTTTGGTTTATATAGCGAAAAATTTTTTTGGTAGTGTATCTAGTCGGCTAGCCCTGATGAGAATGATATACTTTTTTAAAGTGTAATAAAAAGTTCTTATCGGTTCGAAACTAGATCGATCGAAAATTTTGTGGATAGCAAAAAAATTTCATAAATTGCACACCATATTTTGTTAGATTCAGTCTTATTATTCATGATGGGATTATTTCCATCGGAGCTATGTAGTATCACAAATATTTCATTGAATTAATTGTAGATAATGTGTCGATAGACACCAGTGAAGATGGTCATCTTCTTCTCACCGATACAAGTTTGTTATCCAATTCTAACTTGGTTAGAGTATAACAACAATAGTGATCAACTAGAGAAACAAATTGACTATACCTGAATCTAATAAACATATGTTTATGAAAGTTTTTTGGTTTCTTATGCTTCGCTAGAGTAGTGACCTATTTTGGTTTATATAGCGAAAAAATTTTTTGGTAGTGTATCTAGTCGGGTAGCCCTGATGAGAATGATATATTTTTTTAAAGTGTAATAAAAAGTTCTTATCGGTTCGAAACTAGATCGATCGACAATTTTGTAGATAGCAAAAAAATTTCATGAATTGCACACCATATATTGTTAGATTCAGTCTTATTCGTCTTTTAGCTTTAAAATAAAACAGAAACAAAATGTCTATTATTACCAGAACCGAAGTTACGAATCTTTGAAAATAAGTCTTCAAGCCAAAAATCACCAAATCCTCGAAATCAAGAACCACCCTATTTTCCAAAAAAAAAAAAAAAATTCTCGAGCACGTATATTTTTTTTTCTATATAAAAACCCCTAAAAAAATTTCAGCCAAATCAAAAATGTGTCGGTCAGAAAGGTGTTGGGTTTGTAAAAGAATGATCCATATGTGTAGCAATTTGCATTACATATTTATTTTTAACTGTGTGGCTGGAACATTCAATAAAGGTCAAATTCAATTTCCAGCCAGTAAAGGTGGCATGTTTTAAACCAATTCATATTATTGATATTATTTTTTTAAATTTGAGTTGTTTTTTTAAATGTTATTTGTGTTAATTTATCTTTTAACTTATGAAATGTTTTCTTTTTTAAGAGTTGTTGAAGTAATACATATTTTTCAGGCTATATATATTCATTTTTGTTTAAGTAAAACTTTTAATTTATTTTTTTTTAATTTTTTCCAAAATTTGAAGCCGAACCCCACATTTTCATACAAAATAGGGTTCACATTGCCCGGTTTTGTATTGCGCTGTTTTTCTGGAACTGAACTACCGCGCCGTCGGAGGGATTACTGTATTCCATATATCATTTATTTACTCCGTTCTTCTTAAAAATAATATAACACTCCCAAATACAGGAGTGAAAATAATAAAATATCGCTTTTGCTCCTATGTTGAAATAAATATTTTCTTCTAAACACTCAAACATTTATTTTTTACTTCAAAATTGATGCTTTAAAACGTAAAAATTTAAAAAACTCTTGTAAACGTTTTGTTCAATTTTGCAAGTATTGTTATAAAAATATATAAAAAGGATGACGAACAAGTACTAGTTTTCTTCTTTTACATATGAGATGATAGAAAAAAAAACAAAATAAGTAAAATAATAACTCCAAAGGAGTGAAATCGAAAAACTAAAAACTTTACTCTTCGAGGAAGAATGATATTGAAATTATAAACATTTTAATTTATGAATATGTACTATTTTAAGGAGTGAAATGAGTGCTCAAATAAAATAAAATTGTAAACTCTGGATTTATTTGTTCATAATACGTTGCCTATATATAAACTTCATTAGTAGAAACAGTTAAAAATACATAGTTTTCTGCAACAAATTTAACTTTATCGCAATAACAGACAAGTGTTGTTGGTAACCTATATCGGATCCTCCTTATCCAGCTGTCAGTAACCCATATCTACGGTGACCGAATCCGTCCCATATTTACTAATTTTTGCATAAATAGGGATTGCAAATACTGGAAAAATCCATATGTATTGTGTGAATGTCTAAGTTTTTACCGGTTTCGGTAAAGACTAAACAAACTTATATTTATGCCAATTTTGCTAATAAATTAATAATTATTATATTTTGAAGAAAACTAATTAATTTTTAATAAAATAGCATAAACTGGGCCTAACCAAATATATTTTAATACATGAAAAAATCCAAGGAAGAATTCTGGCTCTAACCCTTTTGCAATTTTAGAAAGATTTTGTAAAGTTGAACGTGTTATCAGGATATGTTTAATTGCCATTCAATCTGATATAAACTGTCAGACAGTGAAATCGTTTAACTTATAGTCATAAGCTCTTGCCCCTAATATAGTTGCTGTAAAGACATTGTCGATATGACGTAAATCTATATGTTTCTGATATAACAATAAAATTTTGGTTAGGTGAAATTAGTTCATCAAAAACATTCATATTTAAAGAACTTAAGTGAGTTCTCGTTAGATATAACGTTTCAAATAAAGGACATAGATTTTTCAATTATTTTGAACTATCTCGATGATTTGAATGCCATTAAAGTATGTAATGTATGCTATAAAATATTTAATAAAGCAAAAAAGCACTTGATAAAAAAATAATTGAATTAATTGAACATTTTGCTTTAAATGATGGATCTGAAACCAAAAGCTCAGATTCAGAAGTATGCACTTCCAGTGATCGACCAAGTGCATCCATATTAGCAATGTCAGAATTAACAATTAAAGAATAGTCGCAAAGTACAAATAAACAGAAAAAGAATAAACATTTTGTGGAAAGCAGTACTGAAAAATGACCTAAGGGATTCACAAATATTATTAAAAGTTATATTGACTTTTGCCAAGAACAAAATATTCGTGGCAAATATTTGGAGAAAGCTTTTAATAAATTATTTGGCATACGAGTAACAAGTGTCGAATTCAAGCGTGCGTTTGCAGCAGCTGGTATGATTTGCACTAAACTAATGTCGATAACAAACTAGGGATGGAAATATTTATAGAAAAGTCGATTCTCGATTCCTAGTTCGATTTTATACATTTCGATTCCTAGAATCGACTCTCCGGCGTCCAGAGTCGATTCTTTCGATTTTAATCGATTCCTATGTTAAAAAAACTAGGTAGCTTAGCTGAAAATAGTACATTATTTAATTAGGAGCTAAAGTGATACTTTTTGTGTTGAGTCTATAGTTTGACGGCCGACCGCAGGGAGGCCGACAATTACAGACGAAACACAAAAAGTCACTTTAGCTCCGAATTAAATACACTATTTTTTCGGCAAACGTTTAAATTTTTTATAAATATGAAATTAATACATCAAACTTTTTATAAATATGAATTTGTATCGTCATAATTACTTCCAAAAAAGAGAAAAAACATTTAAATTTGTATGAATAAAATTTTTTTATCAAAGCAGCCTTTTCAAAATTTCATAATATGAGAATCAACTTATTTTTTGTTGTCATGGTTATACAATATGTTTGAAAAAATAACAAACTTACAGATAACAAATGCTACTTTACAGCCTCCGTAATATAAAATCAAATTGGCGTTACTTTTGCTGTCGCTAGACATTACTTTTGCTGTCAGGCTAAAAAGTAAGACTTTAGCTAACTCCCTAGCGGCAGTAAAGTTAAACTTTACAGCCGTTTGCCGAAAAAAATTTACATTTATATTTCAGTGATATACAATACATTTATTCAAAATAAATTTTAGACAATCAACTTATGAAAACCACACTTTTTCTGCAACTGACTTTAAGAAAAGTAGCATATTCAAATGATCAGGCGATTCAAATGATTGGGCGAAAATAAACACTCACATGGAGTTGATCTTGCTAATATGTATGTATATTGTTAAATATTTTTTCGCTATAGTGTTGATTAATTTAAATGTTCATTTTCGAATGTTTTTCATGTGATAATTGGATTCGGATTACTTTTTCTGTCGACTGTTGGCCGATTAATGAATTCTCTTAACTCAATCAGTAACCCGCCTACTTCCTCCCTGTCATTATTTTGATGGTTTTGTTGCATAGTGTCATCTAAAAAATCCCAAATACCATTATCATTTGAAGATCGTTGATGATCTGCAGTGTACTCATTGTCATGATCAACCGCAACACTTTTTGTTAGTTGATTTTCTTTTTCCAAGTAATATATATAGATAAAGTTTGAACAAGTTAATTGAAAAACCCTGACGAAGAAATGTTTCTTTAAACTTAAAAATTTCTTGTGATAAACACATACCGACAATAATCACAGCACTCGCGGAGTTGCAAATATTTTGAAAGCCTAGTTTTTCACATCGGGAGTCGAGCAGCGTATTAATAGAATAAAACTTAACGGCTTCTAAAGCCAAAAAAAATCGAATACTAAGAGTCGATTCTTGATCGACTTTGCAAATTAAAAATCGATTCTTTATAATCGATTATTTTAACAGAAAAGTCGATTATCGAGTATAATCGGAATCGACTTTTCCATCCCTATAACAAACTTGTATGATAACAATTTAGAGACAACGTGTTTCTTACGCCAATATTTTAATAACCAAAACCTTAAAACATTGCAAGATCTGAACTATTTTTAAATTTTATTCCTCAAATGTGTTATTATTTATTATTACACGCCAATTTAAGTTATAAATAGTTTGTTAAAGCTAATAATTTAAAATAGTTAGATCAAAGTTTATTATTTCGGCAAATTACCGGTAAATTACTGGTTAACCGTTTTATAAAAGTTTTTTACCGTATTACCGGTAAATAAAAATGTCGGTAAATTTGCAAACCCTAACTGATTTTTGGGCCAAATAATATTATGTGTGAGCGTTATCAAACTGTTTTTCTTACTGTTATTCTCTTCCGCATTTATTAAAGATATTTAACGTATCGTCTTTTTTGTTCAGGGAACAGTTAACAGACTATCTCACACTGACCCTTCTACCTGAATGACTTGTTCAGATAATACTATCCAATTAGCTGATAGCACTGTGTTGTTGACTTTTTGGTTTTCTTTTTCCTGATTTTTTTTATACTGCAACTCCGAGATCCTTTTATACTCCTTCCTTTGTCCTCTACTCATCTCCCCCTTTTCGCTCTTTTTAATCATTATTTCATTCACACTTACCTGCACTATTTGTAGTAGAGAACTATTTCTATTTATCTTATTTACACTTCCTCTAGCACGAAACTTTCATGCTAATGTTGTCTATGCAAATCGCTGTATTTATCTATATGAGGTGATGCTTGTTGCATCTCGCGTTCTCTGTGCAATATTATAGGCCAATGGCCTTATGGCAGAATTCTTTTTAATCTTATATTGGAGACTTTTTTTTTCATTTTTCGTTTTACTTGTTCTTCTGTACATTTTAATGGCCACGGCCTTATTTGTAATGTTTTGTTAACAGATAAATAAATAAATAAAAAAGTAATATCAATGACAAGATTTAAAGAGAATTTGCTGCATTAACAAAGCTTAAAAATTAAACGAAATGTATTTTATAAATACAATTGTTTTTAATTGCTAATAGATATAGGTAAAATATTGTTCAGAACATAAAATTAAAAATATACAAAAATTTCAACAATCCTGCAGCGTCTAGGAAAACTTTACACAACTTTTTTTTAACAAGAGCTTTTAAGAAACTGATTTAAAGTTGACATAAGCAAAAGTAACTGAAATACCACTCAATGCAGCATAGTCGCTCTTTAAGATCGAGCGAATTGTTCTACAAAACTATTATAAAACTGTTTTGAATAGGAAAATGCCTGTTCTCATACAAAATATGAAATAATCGTTTACGTTGCTCTTGCACTAATTGTGTTTAGCATTTTGCTCAAGATTTCATTCTCAAAAATATGGCCACCATTCCCACATCTTTAATGTTTTGGATAAAATTGTTTGAAAGTTTTATTCGGCTATCTTGATTATTTTGCAAACTTGTACAGAACTAAAAATAGTGAAATTTGTAACAATTGTTGATAATTGTTAAACGAAAAAAAAAGGTTTTCTTTATAACAAGAAATTTCTTGGTCCAGTGTAGCTAGAGCCCAAAAACAAGTACATTTTTTTAAAACATTTGTTTTCTATGTAAAGTTAATTTATGAAGATTTAATCATGATGTACAAATAATTTGCGGGAAGATTTTTTTTGCTTTTGGTACATTATTTACAACAAACAGTATTATACAATGTGTGCAAGATTGATTAATTCGTATATTTGGATCAGTCTTTGGTGGAAATTCGAGAGAAGTTCAAGTTTAGCAGGGTGACCATATGAGACCAAAATTTTAACGTTACGTGTTCAAATTTTGTTTGGGACAGGAGAGGACTTTTCTCCCGTTTAGTAGCGTTTAGATCTTCAAGCTTCTGATCTATGTTGTGTGAATTTTTGTTTCGTAAAAAATCCCTTTTGCCAAATCGAAACTTTTATGGTATGTAATTTTACCTAATTTATGTTAATTAGCCCTTGTTGATATACCCTTTTTCTACAGTATATACAGTATATGTATATCAGTTTGTAAAAAAAAAGCAAAACGTCGTGTGTTAAATTATGAATATTAATGTTCCCGGTTATTGAGAAATTCAGTAAAATTTCAAACCGTAACTAAAATGTCTACAAGAGTAGATCAGGAATACAATGATTATTTATTTTGGCTGCATATAACCAAACATTGCTAGCTAGGTCATTTACAGTTTTTTTGTATTTTAACAAAAATAAATTTACTATCATGTTTATGTGGAAAGTAGAACACAGGTTTTGATTTGACCTAAAATATTTTATTTACATTTGTGAAAAGAATTTATGAATTCATAATTTATATTGATATTTCAAACAAGTTTTGTCGATTTCATTTGAAGTTCAATCAGCAACAATACATACTTCTTTGAAAATAAGCTGACGAAAAGCAATTCTGTGCTGTAAACTCTATTGTTTCTCAAATCCTCAAATGAAAAAGATTTCCTTGAACCGAATTTCTTATGGATGACATAGTGATGAGAAAAGTAAAATTATCTCAAACAAAATTTTCAAATCTCCTTATTTCATCTTTTGGATGTTTTAAAATAATTAATGTAACTTGTAACAAACAAGCTATTTGTAGACATATCAAATTAATATCTAGTTTACATAAATTAATGACGAAAAACAATAACAAGGTCTATTTAAATAATCATTGCTCTACTTTTAGCTTTTATAATTCTAAATTTAGAATAAAAAAAATTACTATACAATATACAAAGATAATGATTTATTAAGCATCTAATGTCTAAGGAATAACTTCCCACCTCGTAGTAGGAAAATAATCAATTTTTCCTCCAAAAATGTCAGAAAAAAAATTATTTTTAAGGTGTGATATAGATAGAGGAATACTATGTTACACAAAAATAAACAACATTAAATTAATTTATTAATAATATAGTAAATAATTAAATCACCTAAGTTATTTTTATATTTACTTATAATTATTTAATTGTGTGATGTGCTATTTTGCGAATCGTTGAAAAACATAGCTCTTATAATAGCAACGCATATCTTTAAATCGTTTTATAAACTTATTTATAATGCGATTAAATGTTTATTTTTAAATGCATTTGAAATAAAAATATACTTTAAATTTATTATAATTAAGTAACGTGATCAAAACTAAAATTAGTTTTCTAAATTTAACAAACATTATATTTTTTGTCTAACTAATTAATATCAACATGTTGAATTAATTAAATTAAAGTTAATGTTTTCATGCTATAGATAAATTTAATATAAAAAATATTGACACGTTTTTGAGATTCGTATGACAAAATAATATAAGTTTTTATTTGAATAATATTTTGATTAAAGTTTATTAATTTTATTGCAAATATTTGATAAAAATAACTTTGATTTGAAAATCAAGTGCATATAAGTTACTAGAATAGTTTCATATTTTATGTAATTTTACTCATGACGGTTACTAAAAAAAATATTCATTTAATTGTAACAAACAGGAAGTTAAAAGTAAATATACAGTGAAGTAGTATCTCTGAATTAACTGAAAAAAAATCGATTCGGTGGTGAAGATAAATGTGGTTGATGAAATTAGTCCATCTTTGTTATTTGTTTAATTCATGCTTGGATAACATTAACATTTTGTTGATTTTTAAATCACGTTTATACTAATTTTTCTCAACTCATGTAAATGTTTGTATAGTTATATCTTCAAAATAGATTGTTCTTGTTTTAATACAAAAAGTAATTCAAATAGAAAAACACTGATATCTTTTTTTAACTCATCAAACTTTATGCGTGATACTCTAATCACAATGTTAGAAGCTAAGATTTAAGAGAAACAGACTTTACCTTTAAAGTCGCAATTCGAAAATATTTTTAGTTTTTCAATTTGTCCGATATATATTGTTTAAAAAGCTTCCTTAAAATTAATGATGGCTACTGATTGCTTAACGCATACTTTAAAACTGACCTCTCCGGCACAGTGATTTTTGAATTTGAAATAAACCGCCGCATTCCATCTTTTATGATTTCAGAATTTTTTAGTATTGATACGCAAAAATCCTGCTCAACACAACAAACGTTTAACACTAATGTAAGCAACAACATTAAAAATTATTGTAACAAAAGTAATTTTTTGCAAGGCGGAACGATTGCAATTTTTTATTTTCAGTTTGCGAGAAAATCGATTATATTGAATTTCAAACGGACAACGAAATGTCACAAACAGGAGGATTTCGTTTTTTTCTTTTTTATAGTAGGAAACCGTACAAACATAAAATTTATGTTTGAACAAAAAGCAACCCACATGCATAAAAAACTTGTGTTTGCCACTCTGTTAAAAAATTTTACCTAAACGCCCCCAAACATATCAAATTAAATAAACAATTTAGGGTGTGTATAAGCTCAAATTTGTGAAACCAAATATAAGTTGGTGTAACTGAATTTTTCTGACCTTATTTCCGTAACTTTTAAGGACGTAATCATTATTTGTTTTTCTACTATTTCTTAATTTTTACTACAAATTAAACTAAAAACTTATCCGATATGGTAAAAAAATCTGTACTTAAATTATCCAAAAAAATTGATCGATCGACACATAAATAAAAAAATTACCGGCAATTTTAAATTTTATCTGAGCTCAAATGTTTGAAATAGTAGAAAATCCGATATATTCACAGAAGAATATCAATATTTTATTGTCAGCTTTTGATATAATTTGCTTTCTGGAAACCAAATGAAAATGACATCCGGTATTAATGGAGCAGCATTGCTTGCTCTATTGAACAACAGATATTGTAAACATTTGGGACATCACATTTTTTATTCTTTATGATTCTGTAAACAAACAGTTAACAATTTTTAATAAGCGCCAACATTCGAATGCAGCTGCTTCTTTTAGTTTCACGCTACCAAATTATATAAAAAACTTTTACCCACGAATAAAGCTAGGAAACAATATATAACTTGCAAGCGGTTGGCAATATAGCACACAGTATATTCAATACATCATTCACCGAACTTGAATTAATAATTTATATATAATGATAAGTTATTAATTTATCATTATATCACTTATCTCTAGATTAATGATTCAGTAACAAAATAGTATTGAATATTTATGTTTTTCATGTAATTACGAATCAATTACAGTAAATTGCCATAATTAATTTGAATATAATGAATAATTACAAATAATTACTTGCAAAATTATACTGAGTGTAATGTTATGCAATCGTGTAAAAGTAAATAAAGTAGAAAACCAATTTTTTTATTTGCATGCATATATATGTTTTCTATGTGAAAAACTTGAATTTTTATTTATTAAATGTATTTAAATAAACCTAAATTGAGTTAACATATTTTATATATGAATACCAAAAATAATATTGAAATCAAACAATGACATCTAATTAATGGGTCGTTGGCAAAAAACACTCCCACTCTCACAGAACTCTGAACTACTTTTTTGTTTAAGGCAACAAATTCAAATTTCAATATTTACACACAAAAAAAAATAAAAAGAACCTAAAAATCCGGTAGCCATCAAAGTGCGATAATTTTCTTTTCTAAAATAAATTTTTCTAATCATGATTTTATTTATATTTTAAACACTTCCTAATTAAATTCAACATCTTAAGAATGTAAATTCCAATCCTACGTAATTAAGAATTTTATGTTTCTTTAAAAAATTATAGTATAAATAAAATAAATATTCGCTCTTATTTGTTAAAAAAAATATTAAATAAAACAATATAAATGATTGACATTGATTAACAATAGTTTGTTGAAATTTTTTAATTCGATAATTTGACGTTGGTGAAGAGTAATAAAACTTAAAAATGATGTATGATAAATATTTAACCAATTTTGTTTGTTTTTTGTTTGTGAAACAAGAAACCTACTCAAATCATTACACGAGGTCGATTTTTGACACCAAAAATCACTATAAAACTTGAATTCGCATGGAAATCAAATAAATTATATTCATGGCTGAAATTATAATAAAGTTTTATAAATTTTTAATCTATAAGAATAACTCAGTCTCAGTCTAATCCTGAGTATTAGACATATCCTTTTATTTTTCGTTCTAAATTTACAAAATTGTCTAGCAATTAGTCTATCGTAGACGCAATCCTAAAAATACATTTGGTAAAACCATAAAAGTTTGTAGCCGACTAATAGTTATAGTGATCAAATTCGATTCGAGTGATTACGATACAGTTATGATCAATATAACCGTTAAATTATTCGATTTTTACTTTTTTTTTTTAATTTTTGTATTGTTACAGCTGTTTGTAATTAAAAATACTAAAAACAATATTCTAAAAAATGTTTAATGCTCTATTAAATTGTTAACGTCATCAGCTTTATATTATATAAATACAATTGAAATTTAGATTTTAGCACCAATATTATTATTTTATTAATGTTATTTATTTAAGTAATTACAGATTTTTTTTACGGAAGTACAAATATGAAAAATTCATTTTCATACAGCTCTCTTCGGTTATCGTTAGTATTATAAAAAAAAATAAATATTCGTTTTATATTTTTTCCTTGTGAATTTAGAGACAATTTAAGCTTAAATTTAAAGTGTGCTCGAACGAGTTATCCGATTTAAGTAATTTGTTTTGTTTGAATCGTACTATAACCTAGAATACATTTTGAAAGTAGATATTCAATAGGAGTTTGTGCTACAAGTTTTGAAATGAAGATTTTTCAAGCACTAGTCCTAAGTTTTCAATACGAGCGAAGCGAGTTTTGAAAATTAGGACGTGTGCTGAAAAAAATTCATTTCAACGAGTTGCACACAACGTTTTCTGCACTTGAGTACCACAATAGACAAAAAAAAATTACAAAAAATCACTACAAACTACGCGAAGTATTGATCGATCAACAATGCCTTGACAATATGCAAGTTGGATTATATGCAAGAGAAAAACGTTATTTGAATTCTTGATTGTTCCTACACTACAAACGTGTTTTCATTTCACGTGTATTTTATTGAGAAACTGAAAAAAATGAGCTCAGGGGAGGATTCCGATTTTGAAAGAGCAGCAGAAAGAGCTTTGCAAGGTTTATTGCCGGTAATATCCAAAGCAAAATACGAAAAAACGTATTGAGCGTTCAAACAATGTTGCAATGAAAAAAAATTAAAGTGAATGACGAAAATAAGTTGCTTGCTTATTTCGATACCGAGATGAAACAATTCCAATCGTCAACTACATGGAACATTTATTCAATGTTAAAATCCACGTTGAACGTTAAGGACAACATCGATATCTCAAAATTCAACAATTTTCGAGCTCTTTTGAAGCGTAAAAATAACAGTTATTTTGCGAAGAAATCAAGAATCTTCACCATTGAAGAAATCTACAAATTCCTGAAGGACGTTCCCGACGATGTTTATTTGACTACGTAGGCAAAATTTGCTGATAATTTTTGTTTCATTTTCCTAACCTCACAATTTTAAGGTGGCCCTTATTGTCGGTGTCTATGGTGCTTGTCGACAAAGCGAATTGTTGAATTTGAACGTAAAGGATGTCGAATACATGGACAATGGCATTAAAATTACCTTACCGAAAACGAAAACCAAAATCATTCGACAATTTCAACGAAGGAAGTGATCGGGCGGTTGGGAATCTGATAAGGTTACAGAAAAATACATTCAACATTCGCTCAACAATAAACGTAAAATTGCTGACAGCATCATGGGTTCCAAAATTGTTAGAGCTGATAACGTTTCAACGACCTCATCAACCACTGCTCAATCCAGTAAATCAATTATTGAAAATGGCAATGTTCCAGGCGGTACAACTGTTACAATAATTTCGAGTCAAACAAACCGAACAAACTTGAAAGTGGTTGGAGAGCCTTTGCCACAACCACCGATTCCTGGAGGATATTCATTCAATAACTTGCATAATTGCTCTTTCTACTTTGGTCAAAAGTAATGTTTTCATTCATTTCTACTTTATTAATAAAAATGCTTACCAACACAAACACACCGTTTTGTCTTTTAAATTGGCAGCATTGCGGAAATGAAAAAGCAGTGCTGAAATGAAAAATCAGTGCGGAAATAACTCACTTTTCCGCACTCAAACGAGTTTCGATATATGTGTGTCGTATTGGTGTACTCGAGTGCAGAAATGTATTTTTTGTAACACATGCGGAAAAAATATTCAGTTTTGTACTAGAATACTAGGTCATTCAATAAGTCCGTAGGATGACACATAGATGGCGTTACTAGAATTTTTTCCATATGATTTTTATTTAGTACTAACCTTCAAACGATACGTGTATAAATTTGACAGCAATCTGACTATTTATTCGTGAGTTATAGCATTTTGTGTGAAGCAACTTTTGTTTTTGAAAAAAAATGGAAAAAAGTGAATTTCGAATTTTAATAAAGCATTGCTTTTTGATGAAAAAAATACAGTGGAAACCAAACAATGGCTTGATAAACATTATCCAAACTCTGCTCCATCGAGACAAATGGTAGAGAAGTGGATGGCTGAATTTAAATGTGGTCGTACCAGCACAAAAGATGCAGAGCGCAGTGGACGCCAAAATGAGGCTGTTATTCCAGAAAACATAAAAAAAATCCACAAATTGGTTATGAACGATCGCAAATTGAAGGTGCACGAAATAGCTGACATTGTAAAGGTAGCAGATGGTAGTGTTTTTACCATTTTACATGAACATTTGGGTATGCGAAAGCTCTGTGCAAATTGGGTGCCGCGTGAGCTCACAGTCGACCAAAAACAACAACGAATCGATGCTTCGGAGGAGTCTTTGGCACTGTTAAACCGCAATAAAAGGGAATTCTATCGTAGATATGTGACAATGGATGAGACATGGCTTCACAATTACACACCAGAATCCAAAAGACAGTCAGCTGAGTGGACAGCAGTCGACGAACCGAATCCAAAGCGAGCAAAGACGCAACAGTCGGCCGGTAAGGTGATGGCGTCTGTATTTTGGGATACGAACGGAATAATATTCATCGACTATCTCCAAAAAGGAACCAACATCAACAGCGAGTATTACTGTGAACTTTTGGATCGATTGAAGGCTGAAATCGCAAAGAAACGGCCACATTTGCAAAAGAAAAAAGTGTTGTTTCACCAAGATAATGCACCGTGTCACATATCGATGAAAACGATGGCAAAATTGAATGAATTGGGCTTTGAATTGCTTACCCACCCACCATATTCTCCAGATTTAGCCCCCAGCGACTTTTTCCTGTTTTCAGATCTCAAGAGAATGCTTGCTGGAAAGAAATTTAAGTCCAATGGTGAAGTAATCGCTGAAACTGAGGCCTATTTTGACGAGAAAGAGAAATCGTACTATAAAAGTGGTATAGAAAAGTTGGAAAATCGCTATACTCGTTGTATCGCCCTCGAAGGCAACTATGTTGAATAAAAAAATCGAGTTTTGTCAAAATGTTGTTTTTTTCTTACTTATCCTACGGACTTATTGAACGACCGTTAGAATAAAAGAAAAAACTACTTTTCCGCACATATGACCACAAAATATTTTGTAAGCCTGGACCGTAACGCCGCCTGCATGTGAGATTTGTAGCTAAATCTATCCATATATATATATCTATATATAATATTTTTTTAGCACCAAAATATCAAAATAATAATTTAAATAACTTACCATATAGTAAAAACAACTTAAACACATTGCATCATTTCAATTGCAAGAAAAAACAATTTATTTAGGTTTTCAAAGTTTACAATTTTAACAGCTCTTATTGGATTCCAATGTGTTGTTTTTGTTGGATTCTTATGTTTATATTTTCGAGTTAGTATAATTTACAACGGTTACAACGAAGATGGCGCACTTTAATTATTTTTAAAGCTTAAATTTGTTTATAACATTGTTAAATAAATGATTAAATGAACAATTAAATAAATATTTATAAATTTTACGCACTTGTTACAAAAAATAGTGTGTATTACTAGTGCGAATGCGGTCGTGCGGCAACTAACTCTTGTTTGGAAAACGCATTCGCACTAGTAATACAATCTACTATTTCATGTCAATAAACAAACATAGGTAAAAGACAAAATTTCTAGGAAACAAGAAAAAAAAGAAAAAAGATACTTTTCAGTTTTGCTGTTTTTGAAAATTAATTTGTGAAAAATTAAAAATTTCACGTAAAATAAGTAAAAAGTTTGTCAGTGTAATTTTTTTGCATAAAACGTTATTTAATGCCTTTTAAACAAAAAAAGTTCAATAGAATCGTTCGAGTTGTTTTTAGTAAATGGGATGAAGCACAAAAAAATTCAAACTAATACTCACTAATATATTTAAAATTTTAAATGCTTTTTCACAAAATTAAAAAATAACGCTTGTGTGCAGTTTTAGTATGTTTTGGCTAAACGGTAGATCGTTAAAATATAAAAATAAATAACAAAATGTACTCTTTGAAATCGTCATATTTGAGAAATTAAAATTTAAAAAAATCATGTAAAAAATAAATTGTTTTATAAGTGTAAAATTTTTATAAAGCCATAATTTGCACCTTTCACACAAAATTATTAAAATCGGTTTACCCGTTCGAGTACATTTTAATTTTAAGCTTTCCTTGTCTCTAAATTTTGAGCCACCCTATATTAAGACTAGGAAAAACTAAAATAGCTATAAATGTTTTAACGACCAATTCTTTTAAATAAACATTTTCTTTTAAAATTTAACCCAAACAGTTCTCACACTAGTAATGTGTCGGTCGTGAACGACCAAAGTTAATTGAACGGGTCCCTTCAATGAACGACAACCGATCGTTCAGTTAATAAAAGAAACGTCGTTCGTCGTTCACTAACCTTTTATGTACTTCGTCTTCAAATATTCATTACGATCAAATTTTAATTTCGATCATTGTGATATGTAATTTTGTTTTTCTCATCTCAAACATTTATTCATTATATTCAACAACTTCGCATAAAAAAGTGACCTGAAATAATGTATCTAACTAATCGTGCAGAATTTCATAACAACATAAAAAACCAATACATATTTAAAAATTATAAAATATATACGCACTTCAAGTAACAATGAAAAGGAAAAATCATAAACCTTTATATGAAAATAACACTAACAATAACACAAAACCAATATCCAATCCAGTAACAAAACCAAACTAACAATACCATATACATTTATTAAAATCATAAATACATGCAAATTTCATTTTGTGACGATCGACAAAACGATAACTTCAAAGAAATATTCTTACGAAAAATTTATCATAGAGAACAAAACTTAGAACGGCTCGAATTTACTAATAAACAAAACAACACGCCTACCAAAAGAAATGACCTACGTACAATACGATTAGTTCAAAAAAAAATATTGTAATGAAAAATTTATCATAAAGAACAAAACTGAACTGATCGAATTTACTATGTATGTTTTGTTTATACATAGTAAATTCAAACCGTTCAGTTTTTGTTCTTTATGATAAATTTTTTATTACAATATTTTTTTTTGATACTGCTAAGAATGATTGAACATAAAGAATGAAAAATAACATGCCATTTTTAAGAAAATGTAAATGCTATTGAAAAAAAAAGAAATGTATTTCATTCAACTTTTACAAATTATGAATTGTGAAATGAAAATGAAAAAAAAAGTTGATCATGAAGATGATTTAATTAATGATTATGATAAAAAAATATTTGTTTGTACATATATATGTATTTAAATTGTTTTTATTATTATTGTTAATTTTTGTTAGTGGATGGATGCTGTCTAATTACTAATAGAATTAATTTCATTTAAGTTTCTCAGATTTAATTTCATTTTGTTGACAATATTTGCTGTAAAATAAAATTGTTTGTTGTACCTTAGCTAAAGCTTTAGTTAAAAATTAAAAATTTACTACATGTCAGGATTTAAACACTATATTCCTTATTTTATAGTGCAATTTTGTTTTTAATAATGTTTTTCCTTTAAATCGATTTATGGAATGGAAGAGCATTTTTTTATTGAATGTTAACTAGAGGATGAGATGTTAGGCTATATGGCTCATTAAAATGAGGTTGCAACAAGTTATAAAGAAGAATCGTTAAGAAAAACGGTAGAAAACAAACAAAACAGTGTGGTTTAAAATGGTAGATGTGCTATAGTATAAATCCTGTATAGATTTTTAAGCAATAATTTATCAATTTTTTTAAATAAATTACATTGGTATGAGCAATATTTTTTGTTTAAACGAAAAAGGTTTTCTTCTTTATTTCACAACTCATCTTCTTTGCTTGTTTTGAATAGCCTTTGCAACTTTTTAAACGCATTGGTCTTATATTTATGTTGATTGTTGCTTATTAATTAGGATGTGGTTCTTGACCTATTAACGAGACTTTTTTATTATTATTTTTGACTGAAATATTTAATGTTTTTGCAAGGACCGATTGATCGAAGACCGATGTTTTTAAATCGGTCAGTGCGAATGAACGATCCGGTCACGGATCGGATCACTAATTTAGCTGAGGTTGCCCATCACTATCTCACGCTGTTCATACTATAAGTAATACATTCGTTCCGTACAGTCAAACAACTTAATATCAATTCATAAAACGATATCTGCCATATACAAAGTTTTACTGTATAAATAAATTCCTCTTTTAGTATATTACGTCATATTATGTTTTTGCCATTGCTTGCTCTTATTTCGTATATCTCGAATAAATTAAAAGTTTAGTGGTTTTATTTTTCTTGTTAAGCAAATCTAGAGAACCGCTGGAGGGATTTCAAAAAAAAATTTCTAAAAATAGGTACACTTAATGGAAAGAGCTGAAAGGACGATGTGTTCGATAACTGTTCCAAAAGTGTGTCAAAAATCGTCAAGTGTGTCAAAATAAGGAAATTTGCATATTTTTTGCCTAAAAAAACGTTCATGTTCACGTGATTACGAATAGGAATATTGAATTTGGAGAAATATTGATCTTTGGGATAGGTATGTGAAACCAAAAACTAGATTATTATATTATAAATTTTTCAAAAAAATGTTGTCAAGTGTGTCAAAAGAATGATTTTCATTTTTGTTTACTCAAATTTTTGGAAAAAAATGAAATAAATTATTTGTTTGACATGAAATGTTTGTTATCGGACATGGAAATTTTTGATTTTGTTATAATTTTTGAAATGTTTTTGGAATTTAGAAAAAAGCTTTAATATTTGATTTTGTAAGAATTTTCGGAATATTTTTAGAGTTTTGAAGAAGATTAAGTTTGATTTGATTTTATTATAATTTTGAAGAAAGTTTGTATTTTTGATTTTGCTTTAATTTTTGGAATTTTGAAAAAAGTTTGAATTTTTGAATAAAGAATTTTTGCAATATTTTTGAAATTTTGAAAAAATTTAAATTTTTAATTTTATTATAATTTTTGGAATTTAGAAAAAAATTTGTGTTTTTGATTTTGTTATAATTTTCCAAATTTTTTAAGAATATTGGAACAAGTTTCAATTTTTGATTTTTTTATAATTTTTGCATATATATATTTAGAATTTTGAAAAAACTTTCAATCTTTGATTTTGTAATAATTTTTTAAATGTTTTAGAACTTTAAAAAAAAGTTTAAATTTTTGATTTTATTTTAATTTTTAGAATATTTTTGGAATTTTGAAAGAAATATGAATTTTTAATTTTGTAATATTATCTTGAAACGCTAAATGGAGAGGTTTTTGAGTAGTTTGCTGGGTGTATCATCTTTTCACTAAGTTGTATAATTTATGATCTGTTATAATTTTCCGGCAACGTATTAATATTTTGTGTTTGTTTTGTAATAAATTTCTAAACAGAGATAAAAAAAATACTTGTACTTTAACAAAGAGTTTTATGTTTGATATAGCGATATATATCAAACATAAAACTAAAGCCCAAATAAAACCCAAAACTAAAAACAATGTCCTCATAAAAGTGAATGAATTAAAGGAAAAGTAGAAAAATAAGTTGTTGGTTTATCTGGAACTGAAACAGTAATTGGTTTTGTTTTCTGATTTTATGATGCATAATTAAATTATTTGTTTGAGAGATTTTTCTGAGCCAAAGGCCATGTGGACATATTTTCATTTACATTATAATCCCGGACATAAACAGAATACCTCTTTATAGGTTTTTTTATTATATTAACGAGTACCGAAATTTCAAGAAAGTCAGCAAAGATCAAGTTCAAATTTTTTATTTTATTGGCATCTTGATTCCAACTTTCATCAATAAGTGTATGCTATTCACATGTAATTTTACAAAGTTTTTAAATTTAAGCAACTATAATAAACTACAAAACGAATTTTGAATGTTATGTAATTAATTAATTACATTTCCTACCCGAGATGAAAAGCTTTTTCCTTCATTTGTTTCGGAAACATATTTTCATTCACGCAAAAAACTCTCTAGTAGCAGAATATACAATTTTTTTATATATAATACTTTTATTGTTTATTTGCTTTATTCTTAAATTATCTAGAAAACAGGTGCGATACCTAACATTTATTTCCTCTTTTTTTTACAAACTCCTCCGTAATGATTGTATTTATGTTAAGACTTTTGTGTAAATATCAGTTACTTCCGGTTTATAAGATGTTTCTGAGAAATGTTTATGCATATTAAGAATCATTTAATTACTAATAAAAATAATTTATTTTTCTATTATTTTTTTTATTTTTTTTTCGATAGTCAATCTTAGTATATTATGTATATACTTAAACCCATAATTTATTTTAGTCTTAAGAAATTCAATTCCATATAAAATTATTAAATGTTTTTCTAATTATAAATAAATATTTTTTTGTGTTTTTCATAAAATGGAATTGCAGTTCATGAAATAAATCTCTTATAATAGTAAAAGAAAATTTTGCAAAATTAATGACCAAATCATGGAATAACTCATGATAATAAATCAAAAGTTTTGAGCTAGTTCATAGTGAAATAGAGCAATAAAACTTTTATTACGCCAATTATTCTATTTATATTCTAATCAAAAATCGAAAATTTTATGTGAACACACGTATCGCAATTCTTAAAATATATTAACAGGTGCAACATATTTCAAACTTTGTATACATATTAAAAACCACAACATTGTAAACTGATCCATCATCATCTATTAATAAAATAAATAAAATTGACATAATTTCAAGAAAAATCCCAAACCCCTTAATAAATTAAATTGAAAACATCAAATTATGGATGCGTAAAAAATCGATTGATTTACTGACGTCAATTCACTAATTTTCCCCATACGGTTTAAGTAAAAATTTTCATAAATTTCGAATTTCATATTTTGTTTAACAAAAAATTTAATTTAAAAACATTTTTGATATAACATATTTGTTTTTCTTTTATTAAAGTTGTGATGAAAATTGAAAAATTAAAATTAATTTTTTTCTAAAGAATATAATTTGTACATATTTTTTTTTTTATTTTTTCTTCCTTTGATCATTTCGTTGTTACATTTTATGATTTAATCACCAAATTTAACTAAACAGAACAAATTTTTATTATTGCCAAAATAAATGCCATCTTTTTGACAGATTTAAGTATTAATGGGATTTTGGTAATTAAATGATATATTTATATTTTTTTAAATTTTACATGGAAATGATTTTATTAGTTGTTTTGTATTCATAGAAATTTTAATTTCATTTTTTTTTATAAATTAAGAGTAGAGAATGGTGATATATAACCGACACACTTTATTTAACTCATTCGAAACAACGTCGAAAGGTCTAAGTCTGTTAAGAAAAAAAGAATAACCTGAATGTCATTTTTACCCCTGACATTGTAAGCAATGGGTTGTAATGTGAAAGGACACCCGTACAGTTTAAATGTGTTAAGATAGATTCCTCAAATTCAAATTTTTCCGAAGCTTTATTAAAACGAACACGAACTAAGACATCAATTTTTGCAGATGTAATAAAAAAGAATTTGGGGTTGGATTTACATTTTTTTTTTCAAAGCAGTTTGCCAATTCTTTGTTGTAATGAAACTATAAATTATACTGGTTTTCACTGTCATGAAAACTTGTTTTTCATGGAAAAATTTAATATTAAATTAGTACGAAAAATTAAATATTAAATTAGTAGTAAAATCAGAAAAGCACTTAAATTAACTTTATTATTTCAGGATTATTTTAATTCATAATTTTAACGGAATGACGGATTTTTAGCAAATTGAAATCGGAATGGTCTAAAGCGTTTTTTGTTTGTTTAAAAATGTCCAATATAATCTAGGTACTTGAGAAGTTCAGAGTTTGTGGACAACGTCTTTTGCAAAAAACAACAAAAAGTCAAAGTAACTTTTTGCCATATTGCAGAAAAAGTCTAAAAGAAAACTAATGAACAATAATCAAACAATATTTAAATGGATTTTCTGAAAAAACAAAAACGATAACAATAGAAGTTAAATGTGTTAAACGACATGATTGGTAAATAATTTAAAAAGTAAAAGTTATTACTGATATAAAAAATAGTGCATTCCTATCAAGGAAAGAAAATATAAGTTGAGGGGACAATAACTTGCACAAAACAACTAATGATACGTTTGGGCGTAAAATAAAAAAGTAATTGTTCTTATCAAACCTTATATGGTTCATAGCATTAACCCACCCAACACTGCTAGAAAATTTGTACTTTAGAGGCAAACCCAAGGAGTTCTATAAATATTGTTTATGGAAATTCTATTATAAATTCTTATGCAAATTCGACATTATTTTCAGAATTGGACAGAACTATCAGAATTGGAGTTGATTTTATAGATTGCTGCTTGAATAAAAATTTTGGTGACCTTGTCGACTATATTTGTCCATTGGGTATAGATACACGTATAAACGACAAAATCATAATAGCTAAGTCATTGATACCATTCATGGGCCAGTGCTTGGCCATTCAAAGGTAACTATATACTGGTTCTTTTCTGTAGAACCATAGATCGGCCAATGAATGGTTCTAGTAATGGGCCAATAACAAGAGCCAAGTGCTTGGCCGTATTTCAGAGTCTGGCAAACCTTGCTTAGGATACCACGGTATTAAAAAGACGGAAAATTCTTGATTATGAACCCATTGCTATTATACTTGTTAACATACAAGTCTTAAACGGGGCTGATTATAGTGTCTAAAGCAGATTGCGACTCCAATTTTATTATAAAATTTTTAAATTTACTTTTCCATTTCCTAAGTAGAATTAAATCAGATTGAACGTTCGATATATCTGCTAAGTTTAAATAATGAGTTAGCATAAACTAAAAATAGTCCTAGACCTAATATTAAGCCCTGAGGCACACCAGTCTGCAGTGTGCATTCGTTACTAAGATATATATTCATTTTTATATGCTGTGCTTTTAAACTCAGGTATGACCAGCTAAAACATTGCCTTTAAACCTAAAATGTCCTAATATCTTACGGTCTACAGCAGAGGGGTCCAACTGAAATTGAAGGTGAGCCGTATTGAAATTTTATTTTGTTTCACGGACCAAAAGTCAAATATTTTTAGACAAATTAAAATATATTTATTACATATTAAAATTATTTCAAATTAATAACTCTAATAATAATTTTCTATAATTGTGGCCCAAGATTTCTGTGGAAACGTTTCTGCGGTTATTTTAATGTTAGTTTCATATTCTGTAAAAATTATTAATTTAATAATTCCAACTTTTAATATTTAGTGAGGTATCTAGCATTACTTTTGCTTTCATAATTTTTCAATGTCTGTCGGTATTTTTAATGTAGCAATTTTTTAAATGCAGTTTGATGTTTATCTATTAGTGATGTACTTCTTTACGATTTTACATTTTTCATCCTCGAAAATAATTATTGTCAAATATATGTATTACCAAAAAATGCGATTTGTTGAAGTGGTAGCTTTGATAAATTCGAATACGTCTCCATCTATAATATAATGGCCGTTTCAAATTGCAATGTGGGAATTGCGGTTGACTAAGGTTCTATAGGTCGAGAGTTCAATTCCTGGCACATTTTTTTATTGTTTTTTTTAATTTTTATTAAATATGATTAAAATTATTTTTTTTTATTCAAGAATTCAAAATAATCATAAAAATGTCTCTATAAATTTTAAATTGATCGATAATGCAGTTTTTTAAAGTTATTGCTACAGTCTTCTTCTGTTTCGTTCAAATTATTATCATTTCGATATTAACAAGAACACTAATTATTTTTTTGATAGGCAGTGCTAAAAATCATATAATAGTGGTTTTCCGATCATTATTTTCCATAATTTTATTCCCGTGACATAAAATAAGGAAAATGAAAAACTACTATTTGAGTATGAATTTCTCTTTCAACATAAGTTGGCATCTTCATGACAAAAGACTGATTTAAACATAGTTTAAGGCTGCGGACAATTTTTTAAATTTATTTAAAATTATCGATGGTGTAAGTTTTTTAAGGTTATTGCTATTGGTCTTTTAACAGAGTAAGACGCGATATGAAGTAAAATTTAGAATGCATTCAGGGGATTTTTACGACATCTCAATATTTTCTTCAATTTTTAGAAGAAATATCTTTTTTCATTTTTCTATTTTCTGTTGGTGATTGTTATACCGTTTTTCTTAATTTTTTTTAAGAAGGAATGAATATCTTTTTTCTCAATATTTTTGTTTGTTTTTGAATAGAATTAATTTATTTTCAATAAAATATTGAATGGTAATTTTTGTTTTAAATGTTTTTTGATTTTCAATTAGTCACAAAATATGTAATATGTATTATGAAAAAGCATTATGAAAAAGCGAGAATTTCGAAAGTTTCATAAAACATTCTATTATTTTAGGAATAATTTATACATTAAATACTAAAGTTGAACATTTAAACATTTTTTAAAAAGAATGTACGTAGGCAACTTTTGATATTTTGGGTGCAAAAAACAGTTTATGTTATTAGGAGTATGCATTAATTCGTGCGGTTTTCTAAGAGAGGGCGTTACTAGTATTATTTCGCGTCATATTCAATTGTGACTATATTCATTTGAAAGTTACTGTCATTGCGCGTCTTTTTCAGTATATGTCATTTTGTTGAAGCGTAAACAACAATTTTTTCTATTCATTTGAAAATGTCGAACTTTGTGCCAGATAAAATGTTTTTGCGGGGAGTTCTTCCTCATTACTTTAACATGAAGAGAAGTGCTACCGAAAGTCATCGTATTTTAGTGGAGGTTTATGGTGACCATGCTGAACGAACGTGCTGAACGAACGTGCCAGAAGTGGTTTGCACGGTTTTAAAGGCAATTTTGACTTAGAGGACGAAGAACGGCCCGAACATTATGAGCTGTTGAAATGGGGTCAGACGATCAATGGGGACCTCTACGAACACAATTGATTCGTTTGAAGAGAGCGATCGCGGAAAAACGACCAGACACGAATCCAAAATTCTCCATCATGACAACGCTCGGCCACATGTTGCAAAACCGGTTAAAAACTACCATACCCGCCTTATAGCCCAGACATGGTCGCTTCTGATTACTACTTGCTCAGATCAATGCAGAATGCCCTCACCGGAGCACGCTTCACTTCAGAACAGGATATCCAAAATTGGCTCGATTCATTCTTGGCCGCCAAACCGGAGAAGTTCTTTTGGGGTGAACAAACTGCCAGAAAGATGGGCAAATGTCGTAACATCCGATGGACAATACTTTGAACATTGAATGTGTAATGATTTTTTCACAATAAAGCCTTAATTTCTGAAAAAAACGCACGAATTAATGCATACTCCTAATATAATATACGTTTTTATAAATTTAATAATTTAAATAGATTTAATAAGAAGAAGTTCAAAATACTGAGCACAAAATTTCGTTGTCATTATCGGCGTAGAGGGTTGTGAGAAAGGGTTCAACGCGGACCCCATATTTATTTTTATTGTTTTTTTTAATTTTTTTTTATATAACATAAAAATTGCGGCATTTAAATTTATCCATAATGTAGTTTTTTTTAAATTATTGCTAATATCTTTTAGCCGTTTCGTTTCCAATGATTATTTCAAAGTTAGTAGGTAACTTTTTATTTTATTTTCAGAAACTTTCTACTCTAGGAAAGCCTAGGTGACATCAACAACTTATTAAAAATGTTTTATCAATGTGTATCACGGAAAGGTTTAATTTTATTTTTGTCATCAAGTTTAGTACAACCAACCAACGCATTATTTCAATTTTGATATTTATTAAGTAAAATAGATATGTCTGAAGAGTAAAATATATCTTCTAATGCATGATGATTTATTTATTAAGCAAAATAGATATTTTATATAAATTATTGAATAATATCAAATTAGAAGTTAGGTGTGCAATCTGAATTCAACACCCCTGAATTTAACTGACATCAACACATTCAATATTAGCTATAAAAGCATCAAAACTATCTACTTTGAAGGGATGTTGAAAATTCATTTCGCCAGAATGAAATATAAATGAAACGGAGTTCCTTGTAATATAATTGAAGTATAAGTGGACAAGTTGCTGATGATCTTTTATCAATTAAAGGTTTTGTGGTTGAGATACTTAACATTCAAGAAGTAAGTGAGGCAGACGAAGAAACCCGTTTTTCCCACTACAAACACAATAAAAGAAGAACTTAACTTGGCTAGGAAATGGAGTGATTATTTTGGAAAACACAATCCTATTAAAAAAACTGCTAGTAAATTTTGACGGACTTAAAATTATTATCGTGAATTGTATAAACATCTGGCTGGAATAAAAATATTAACTATGGATTTTATCACTAAAACCACCGACACAGCGTTGATATTCTGTGATATTCATACAGACATAAACAAATACGTATACTTATTATCAGAAACTGACTGCCATTACGCGATCTGTCAGGCATTTAACCAGATAAAATCACCTAGGTAGCAGTAGGTAGGTAATATACTTATTACTGAGTAGTGTGTAATGAAATAATATAACAACCAAATTTATCATCTCGCTACGCTTGCGTTTAAACCACATTCTCGTATTATTATTATCTCGTAATACAATATACTATTATGTAAAAATAAGCTCGGTTTTACATAAAAGATAGTTAATTTACCTAAAACTACAACTCGTATATTGTAACGAAAATATTTTAGGCAGATTTCAATTAAAGAACCAATCTATAAGTTTTCCATATATAGGTACCGTGTCTTTTTGACAAGACTTTTTGAAGAAAGTATCTGTCGTGTAAAAACAGTATTAGGTGTATTATATTATATAAAAATTTGACACTCCGCAAAACGATATTGTTTGCTCTTTGTACACAAACTACTATTGTTTACGAAAATGAAAAAATTTAAAAATGAAACTGAGCTAAATTAAATAAAATATATATTATCTTTAAATATATATATATATCAATAAAATGTAAACAACTGATATGTAAACCAATCAAACTTAATCCATTTGTTTATTTCTCAATGCATTGAAATATCACAATAATACTTTTAAATGCCTGAAGTCGTGTATGAATTTATTACAAAGTAAAATAGCACAAATACTGATATCATAAATATTGAGCTGTGGCTAAAATTTTTACATATATCAGCTGATTTTTGTATATTTTTACTGTTCCGCTACTGCACTAATTATTATTTTTTAATTCATTGTGTGCGAAAAAATTTTTCAATATCAAATTGTTAATCAATTTGTAGCCGATTTCTAAACTAAAAACGAATCTAATTTAAAAAAAAAATTAAGATTTACCTTGATATAAATCATTTGTTCTACTATTTTATTATTGTAACGTGTACGGAAAAACATTTTTCTTTACAATAAAAAAATTAATGTCACTCACCTTGTTATTGGTCCAGGTGAATCGCTAACTGCTTTAAGTGACATCCTTAAATGTCGATGGAATGTTCCAAATATTGATTGTTTTCTAGAACTTGTAGTAATTTTTGTGCTATTTTTATTATCATTTTCTCCACCAATTTGTAATTGATCTAATGATGTAGGACTATCTTTCACTTTTTCTTCAATGCGAACGATAACTGGGCCAGGTGATGAATTTGAATTATCTAACAATTTCGTCCATGCCATATCATTTGAATGATCTTCCGTTAAATTTTCAACTAATTTTGTCATTTTTTATGACTATGGTTTAAATTAAAAATTAAGGATTAAAACTGTAAAAAAACACTCAATTTTCAATATTTTCTTTTATTTAATTTTTTTTGTTCTTTTCACAAAACAAACACAGACACAAATTTTATTTTTTTGTTTCTTTTTCTATAGATTTTATTTATATTTAAATTTTTAAATTTCTATTCAATTGAGATCGTGAAAATAATTACACAATGATAACAACAACAAAAATTATTCGAGTACGTTAAACGACGACTTACACAAAAGAACTAAATTCTGAAATAAAGAAAAAAAAATCACTTATAATTGAATTTCCTGACAAATTTTTTTTGCTTATAAAATATAATAAATTTATATAAGAAAGAGAAAATATGATCAACAGTCTGATTACTATGATTGTTAGAAAACCAACAATTTCAAGACAAAAAAAATTGCAATAATAATAATAATAACGCTACAACTAAATCCTCGTCAACAAAATGTTGTTAATTTATTACAAAATATATTATCTTTCTTATCAAAATATAACGAGATTTTTTTCGGATAATATAGTATCTTACAAGCTAATTTATGTAGCTATTTGCTTCAAATATTATGAAGATAAAAAAGCTTATTAAAATATAATATCAAATATCTTGAGGTTTGGATTATCATGATTATTGTACTAAGTGTTTTTTATTTGTTGTATTTATATTTTAAGACGTTTATTAGATATGTGAGTGTAATATTTCGTTTTTTATGTTTAAATCATATCTAACTTATTATGGAAGTTAGTGCTCTCAACACAGCTCACCTAATAATGGTTTTCAATAAAAACTATTTTATATATTTTTATGATAGATAAAAATTTGTTAAATTATGATGAATGGCTTCATTTGAAAAAAGACAGCTTGTGGCATCAAAGAAAATCTAGAATTCACTTTTGCTTTGAGGCAAAAAAATTTAGTCCGGCTCAGAGGACCAAAAAACTACATAATGATAGGAAGGTTAGAATTTTACATTTGATAGGGAAACGGTTAAATAATCCTAAATAAATATTCACAATTTTTTGTTGCTGGTCATATTAAAAACCCGCCAAAACATTTTTAGCCCGCCTCAGAGGACCAAAAAACTATATAATGAAAATTATATAGTTTTTTGGTCCTCTGAGCCGGAATAAAATTATTTTGCCGTGTTTTTCATATGACCAGCAACAAAAAAATTGTGACTATTTATTTACCTTGATTTAACCCTTTCCCTACCAAATCGATTTTCTTGAAAATTCGGTAATCGTGACTATTCTTCTAACAAAAATATAAAATCAATTTCACTTTTAACTTTATTACATTTCGTAACAATAATTGTAAAATTGACGAAAATTTAAAGGTTACAGTTAGGATACTGTATAATAAATCAAAGTTATAATTTTATCTATGAAACGTGTTCTATAACACTATCTCGCAACAACAAATGCAATTTGTTTTTGATAACAAAACATGTTTTTGTAATACGTTAACACATAAAATTACAGATAATTTGTTTGTTATATATTTTTCATTTCCTTTTACAAACGATTAAAATTGCTATTTCAATTAAAACAAATTGATTTAGAATTACAGTTTAATATGGACAAAGGAATACATCCATATACTTGGCTAAATCTTTTATATGAACCAGTTCTGTAAATTTTTCCAATTAAAAGAATTTCAAGAGAGCATTTTTGGAGCTAAACCTGTGGAATGGAGAAGTAAAACCACTCCTTTAAGAGTAATGACAATCTCTGGATTGATTTACTACTCGTATAGTCAGAAGAATTTAGATAATTTCGGTAACACCAAAAATGGCATCGGTTATCCATTAGTTATATGATATGTCGCGCTTATATCTTATTAAAATGACATCAAGATTTCAGGAATGAACTGTAAACAACCAAGTGCAAAGGATCAAATTCCTAGCATTTAATCAAATTAAAATCCCCAATCATCAAACTTTTCGAAAAAAAAGATAAATAATTATTTATACAAGTGGTGTAATTCGAATCACACCACAAATGACATAAATTAGTTCATCTTACCAAGAACTAAAATTATTTTTTAGAAAATCTACAAATAATTATAATACTCAAAAGAAAATTTCATACATTTGATTATAATTAAGTCATTAATTCTGATGTTAATTAAAATTGAACTCAAACTAATGTGTAGGTTGGAAACTAATTTTCTTATTAAACCAAATGACATAAACACCAGACTAGATTTTTTTCAAGAAAAGCTTCTTAGGTTTTACATTTACCTTAAAAAACGTCTAACGATTTTTTTTAGACTTGAACATATAAGCATTATTATATTTTAGTTTAATTTTATAAATAGGGAGAATTTTGTTTTTGATAAAAACTATAGAATCTCCTGCCAATAAAATGATATGAGAAATGGGAAAATACGGGAATGAAAACTAGTTTTTTATGACTGACTCATATAATTTTTGGTTTAATGTTAAACAAAGAATAAATTAGGTTCTTACAAACATGAAAATGCACTTTTGCAAAAATCGTATACATAAATTATTTCAAGGTTTCAAATTATTTTTTGTTTGACAAACGAAATGATTCAAATTTGATTTTTTCACTCTCAATTGAACTCTCGAGTTACAGAATAATTTTCAAGTTTTTAGTTTTTTTTTGTAAATAAATGATGGCACGTTGGTTTCAAGCATGTTAATACGTTTAGACAACTAATGGTAATTACTACAAAAAAAAATATTTTACTGATTTTGAGTGGTGGTTATTGTTCGTTATTTGAGTGCTGATGCAAGAAAAGAATATAAAGTCGATGAGTAATTTTATTTAAATAATTAGTTTATTTAGCAATTGTAATAGAAGTACAAAGTATTAAGGAAACCAAATTCTTATGCAAACTGATATTTGTTTAATATTCACAACTTAAAGATGTTAAATAATTAGCTAGACTTTAGGATTTTTAGGTTCTGATGGACGCACATTTGTTTTATTTTGGTTTTTTAATTTTTTTTTTAAAGAATGGTTAACTGAACAATAAATCCCATCGCATTGTAAAAATAAATTTGTTAATAATGAATAGAGCAAATGTGCATAATATACTTTAAAGAAAAATATATAACTTAAATATTTGTCCAAATCGTTAAAAAATATTGCTTATCCTTTATAAAATAGGAAAAAAAAATCACTAGGAATCATAACTCAATAAATTTAAATTATTCTCGTAACTATTTCTATATACTCTAAGATTAAAATACGACGAATATACGAATATTTTATGATAAGGTAGAAACACAACACGGGCGATAACGTCGGACGATAAAAAAAACGTCTACACTTTCGCTGTTGTAACCACAACAAAGGCGTCAGCGTCAAAAGCGGTCAAGATTAAAATTGCATAAACTAAAATACTTTGTTCTTTGTCAAAATGAATTTCACAAATTTCAATTTTAAAAATAACTAATTTTTACTAATAAACAAAAAATAATAATTTTTTCTACTAATAACTAATTTTAAAAATAAAATACAAAATACAAATTATGAAAATATATAAATGAATAAAACTGAACTTTGGACATAAACTG
This sequence comes from Diogma glabrata, assembly GCA_963693315.1. NCBI lineage: Eukaryota > Metazoa > Arthropoda > Insecta > Diptera > Cylindrotomidae > Diogma > Diogma glabrata. The sequence goes on along the minus strand of OY856188.1, from coordinate 97,322,092 downwards.
AAAATTCAGTTGACAACTCACAACAAAACGATTACAACCTCAGAAACGCGAAAAACATCAGAAAATCATATTTTTCAGTTGGCGGCACTGTCACAATAACATCAAAAATTACCCTTGCAGCCAAATACAAATAGAATTGATATCTGGCAATAATCATCGCCGACGATAAATTAGAAATAGAATCTAAATTTTCTCCGACGAAAAAAACTTTTTCGTTTATCGCTGTAGTTGTGTTTGAAATGTATATGTATCCTGTGTATTCGAATGTTACTAACGTCGTCGTCGGACGATTTCGCCCGTGTTGTGTTTCTAACTATATGAAGGAAATAAAAAAAAGAAACAGAGGCAAAAAGCAAATCTTGTTAATAATAATTGGGGGAACAAACCTTAAAATACGTTGCCAATAATCCAACTAGTGGCATATTCCTCACTGTCTTCCTCAACAATTTAAGTCTACATATAAAGTTATACTAACGCTCGTTTCTTAGAGCAATCAATAGCGTGCCATCATCAAGGAATATTACGTAGCTTAAATTGAAAATGCTACCGTTGAGCGAATAGAGTTCATTCATCAGCACTCCTAAGGTATTACTTTGGCTAGTGATGTCGTTTCTCTTTCATATTGTCCATAATTGTCCAAAATATTTTCAGATCTCCGCATTAGATTTTGGATCCCTCAGATCCCTCTGAAACAAAGTAATTGACCCAGTAGTTTTCGAGTTTCAATCACACTATTTTCGATTTTTATCTTCCAAATATTGAAATTGATAGCAGAAGACTGGTGTATACGAGATCCCTCAGATAAATAAGATAATACCAAATGTCCGTCCGTGATGCCACTTTTGTTTAAATTAAGCAAGAAAGATTAGAATTCTTATTTCAATTTCGCAAATATTTCTTACAGATAAAGAATCGTAAGGAACATCTGCCATTTTGTTTACATCAAAACCGTCACCAAGGCAAATGCATATCCCCTTCCTCCAATAAACGGTATTCTTGTCGCTTACCTCAAATCAATTTCATCGCCAGCTTGGATTTAAAAGAAGCTTCCTGGCAGAACTTCCTGGAAAAATCATTTTGAGTGAAAACTCCGTTCACCGTACCAGCAGCCAAATTCTGTAATTATGAAGTGGTGAAGTGATAAGATTTTAAATGAAAAGAAACGAAACAATTTTTAACACTTCACCGCTTCACAGTTTTTTCGACAGTTTTTCCGACCTTGTTTTGTTATGTAAAGCGTAGTCATAATGTTATAAGTAGCTATAACACGGTTGATTAAATTTATAAAAAGTAGAATGGTTGTCTATAGTTGTAGAGAGGAATATTTTCTCGTTTGAATAGAATTGTTTATTGAGATGATACATGGAAAGGTTTGAATTGCATTTTATATTGAGATGATGTGGGGAAGTTTTTAATTTGTGTACGATGAAACAGATAGTAAGAAAAAAGAAACAAGAGATGAAGAATTTTACTATTTATACTCGATCCAATTTACATAATGTCCTCGCGACATTATGTAAATTTCAATCAAATAAGCTGACTAAGTGTGTAAAGTTTTAATAAGAAATATAATATTTGTGATAATAATTAAGGTTTAAAAGTACTATGATTATCAGTGTATTATTATTTTTAAAGATAAAATAGGTTCTGAATAAATATATATTTTTTCTGATAATTAAACCCATATCTTTTTATTTTTACTTAGTTTTTCGATATTACTTAGAAATTATATAAACAAACTGATGAGGATGATGATGATTTGGTGCTATGTCACGCAAATAAATTTATTATAACTAACCGATAATGTGCAACCGAGTGGTTAATGGTGATACTATTTATAAGGCAGAAGATAAGAAATGTTTGTGGTGCGGTTGGATATGCTGGGAGATGGATAGAGCCGAAGGAACGGTGGTTGATGTTTTTGAGTGTGTATATAATATTTGCGAAAAATATACATCAATTTAGAAAGCAATATCAAGTAGTTTATCTGTTTATGTTTCACACAGTGGACTGTTTATGCGAATACAGTGAGATGCTAATTCTTTGAAGTGGATCATCATATAAAAATACATTAATGTAATTTTTTTTTATATTAATTTACATAATTTTTGTTAGTTTTCTTTGTTATTGTTATTCAACCATGACTTGTTTTGTTTTTTGTCAAAAATTGAATAATAAGAGATTTCCCGGACTAGATTCACTAAATTGTACTTAAGTGATTCGTTTATTTATGCATTTATTCATGTTGGAAAAAGTCCAATTCTCTTATATTTAGATGATCTCCTGATCATTACTGACCTCTTTAAACTATATCAATGTATAGAAAAAAGTCGCCAAATGTCTAAGATGTGCTTGACAATGAGCTTGACGATGAATGTTGAGAAGACGAATTTCTTAATACCGGAAGTTAAATACTTGGGCTACGTAATAGGTAGAGGCGTATAAAAAATTGATAAAGATAAAACCGCCACAATTGCTGTGTTTCTCGTACCAACCACGGTGAAACAGATTAGAAGATTTTTAGGCATGACTGTGTACTACAGTTTATTTCTGCGTTCGCTTTATTAACGGTGCCAATATCAAATTTGTTAAAAACATCTACTAACAAATTGGTGTGAACGGGCGGGGGTTTTATCTCGTTAAAGAAAGCATTGATCTTAGCACCAGTTCTGGTGAATCCTAACTGTTCCAAGCCGTTTGTTCTACAATGCGACGCGAGTAATGATTATGTGGGCTGTATACAGGAACAGTGGGACCACAATAGTATTGAACACCCTATTGCATATATGTCCAAGAAACTGAACTCTGTTCAACGTAAAACTCCATCAGCAAATCTCTTGTTGCTATCCCTATACCGATCACGCATCACTCAAATGGTTGATGCAGCAGAAAGATCTGCCAGATCGTCTCGCACGACGGAGCTTGAAGCAGCAAGGATTCACTTTTTATATTGAGCATCGGCGTGATAAGCTTTACCGCCAGATGCTCTTTTGACGATGCTTTTTGAGGATTGAGATGCTCTTTTGAAGATGTTCTCCATCGAGGCGGCTATCGAAGGCGAAACTTAAATTTTGAATCATGATCTAAAATCCCCTCCTTTCAACAGCGACAATTATTTTTAAATTAGTATAGTTGGTCACTCACTCCAATGGTTTTCTTCTCGATTTACGCACACCTGATGGACTTATGTATAAAAACGTAGATCTTTGAAATTGTAGATCCTTTTCCAGGCTCATGATCTTCCTACCTCTGCACACGGTGAAGTTGCAATACCCTATATCACTTACGTCGATTTTATTTCTAGTCCCCTATGTCGTGGCCAAATTATATCCTATATGCGAAATAAGTCCGGTCTTATAGCAATTTTGATTGTCTTAGACCATCCCACTTAGTTCCCGTTTCATTTTTCTTTACGGAATCTTACCGCTAATCCTATCTGTAAACTGCTAGAAACCAATACGTTCCATGTTTTTGGTTGTCCTGAATGAATTGTCTCAGACAATGTGTCGAATTTTGGATCTAAATGGTTTGAAACCTGTCTTTTAATGGGGCTCTCCATACCTTTGCAGCTCTATAATCCCCACAAGCTAAGGCGTCCGAGCCTTTACACAGAAGTGTCATCGCTAGACTCCGTGTGCCAGAAGTGTCATCGCTAGACTACGTGTGCACTTAACCGAAGACCATATTCGGTGGGACGTGCAGCTCACTGAATTTGCTTGCGCTCTTTGATGTTCTGTATAGCAAACTTTATGTTGTTCTCCCCATTATCTTTTGGGTTACCATGATCATTCATGGTACTTTTTACTCTGTCCTGCAAAGCTTGAATTGTTTGAACGAGAGTGGGGAAACCCCTGATCGTCCAGGTCAATTAGTCAGGGTTAGCTCCCGAATTAAAGACTGACTTCTGAAACATTTGTGCAACACACAGCTTGCTACAACTTGCGTGCCAGGAAACGTGCTTCTGTCCTCGGTGACACCGTCTTCTGTCGAAACTTTGTTTTTAGAGGCGCCGTATTGCAGTTAATAAGTGCCTAATTGGCTCCTAAATTCGTGAAGTCAGTCGATATATTCTTCTAATAGACATATGCTTCCATATATGGTCAACAAAGAAGACCTGCGTCCATAGATATACGCTTCACTCTAGTTATCATTTTAATTCCTATTGTCCTAAGAGACCTCCCCATTTTCTTATATACTGCATCTTAGCTTTAATTTTTTATTTGTCTGGCTCGGCTAGCTCAATAGAGCCTGAGAGTCTTTATCTAGAGGTTTGGGTTCGAGCCCAGCTCCCATTTCACTTCTTGTTTTTTTTCGTCCTGTCCTGTAATAGGCAAGACATTATGTGTCAGTCATGCTTCCATTTCCCGTTGTTTTTCACCGATGGAAAAATTCCATAGCGTCATTCGAAAACGTATGCATACATTTTTGAAAACTTCACAGCCAATTTGTTTGTAAAAACACAATTGTTTCATATATTTTGAAGTACATCTGACATTGCCAGGAAGCCCGTGTTAAATCCGTCTTTTTATTTTCTATTCATTTTTGTTGTTTTTTTGAGTAAATAAAAGTATCAGTCGTAAGATTTTTGTGTTTCAATTTTTGTGACATGACCAATGAACCAGTGAACAGAAAGAAAATTGATAAAGTGAAAGGCTAATATAAAGTAATTATAGTTGCTGACTTGGGGACATGATTGGTCGACTGTTAAAATGATACTAATATTAAATTTACATCATCACATATAATCATGAATAAATTTGAGCTCAACGCCAACTAACCACGAAGATTCACCACGGTGAAGCATCTATTGGTTTTCGAAAGGTCCATTGACCTCTGCACACCGGTCTGTAAAGTAGCACCATAGAAATTTTGTAGTTTTGCTCCCACTTGGAGGGGTTTAGAAACATCTCAAACAGTTGGATATACCAACAAGTAAGCTCTAACTCATTTGGAATAATACCCCTAAGAAAGGACTCAAGGAAAAGAGATAACCACGGCAGGAGCAAGCTAATGTAAATTTTATTGCAGGTAAATTAAAACAAAATGACTCGTTAGGTTAAAGATTTAGAGGAGAGTGGTGGCATGGCCGTTGTCCCTCATGGAGAACCTGGGTGGTGTTTTTTGAGGTAAGGGTTTCATTTTGTAGTCTAAATTTCTTGTCAGAAGGTTGGTCACCAGAATTCAAGCTAGCTTGAGGGGGCAGCAGGCAAATCTGGGTTTTGCGTGCACGACCCAATGGTGGACCTTTACGGACCACCAGACATCTATTCCAATATCTGTGGGAAAAGTGATGTACCACAACGTTTAATAAAAATACAAAAACCATAATCAAGTCTGAGAATCTCTTGTATGGAGAGCAAAGAAGTTTTGAAGAAGAACAAAACAATTTTTTTAATTTTATACACAATGGATTCACAGTCTATGTAGTACTGCAGTCTCAGCAGTGAAATAAAATCAATATTTTGAAGTAAGTTTTATTCGTACTGTCAAAATCATTCATTCTACATTTTACTTTTCGTTCGTTTCGTAATACGTTTCGTTTTACTTTCGTTCATCCCGAATGTAATGGTGTGGAAAAGCTCTTTTGCAATTTTAACACAATAACATTTTAACAGAACACCTTCATTATTTTAAATAACTCGATGCTTTGCCGAATCAGTAGTCTCGAGTGCCTTGAACCCACAAAAATTTAAAACAAAGTGTTCAACAACAACGTTGTTGAAGGGACCTGGGTCTTAAAAGGTATCTGTCTGTTGTTGTGACAAATAATTGAATTCCTATTACACAAAACTTATTTATTAAAAAAATGCAGCCATTCTTCTTTCTTTATAATTTTCTTCTGGATCTTTCCTATTGTTCGACTTCTTAGATTTAATCAAACAAACAATTCACTTATTTATCCCATTATCTATTAGTTATTTTTATATCGTTCTCGTTATATCAAAATTACGTTTTCAGAAGAAATCTACAAATTATATTAAACGACATTGACAAAACAATTACGCAAATACGGTTATAATGCCATATACACATATTATAGAAATAACTTAATTTATTACGTATTTATATGGAAAAACTATTGTTCTATAAATAATATTTTTTCTATATTTTTATTGTTGCTAAAATAATAATGAGTTATGATTATAGGGATTTTTTATTTATACATTTGTTTATTTGTTTAAATATTATGAAATGCTTAATTATATTAATATTGTTTACATTTTTGTGCACGTTTCTCTATATTTTCAGGTTTGTGCATTTTAACATTGATCCAAATAAATAAAAATTGATGTATAATTTTTTTTCTTCAATATTTTAAGGTCCAATGCAAGCGCCATAAAATAAGAAATTTAAGATCAACTCTAGAACGCTCTTCATTTAGTTCATTTTAATGAAAACGATGTAAGTGGTTTCTTCTCTGAAGATATATTTAAAACATAAAAATGTCTAAATATGACAGAAAATATACATATTTTTTTTTCACCAGACACAATTGTTGCTCCTCTCATATTCATTGTTTCTACCTCAATTTCCTTGTTTACATTGGCTTCAAACTTTTAGTAAAATCAATAATATTACTATGATTCACATACTTTCAAAACATTTTTGCCATATTAAATACATACACAGTTAACAAAACTTGGGCCTGCCAAACCATTAATATCTTATCAAAAAATTGAGCTACTGACATTTTTGACTATTTTCTGACATTTATTTATTTCTAAAACATTAAACAATTATTTTTCGGCAAACGGCTGTAAATTTTAACTTTAGTGCCGCTAGGGAGACGGTTAAAGTCTTACTTTTTTGACGTACAATCAAAGCAGCTGCAAAGTAATGCCATTTTTATTTTATTTTACGGTGGCAGTGAAGTATTTTCACATTTTTACGGTGGGAGAAAAACTCGCCATTTCTTTCCATATTTTTACGATGTTTGTTATTTTTTTCAAACACACTGTTTAGCTATGACAACAAAAAATAACTACTAGTTTGATTGGATTATGAGATTTTGAATTGTTGTATGTATAACAATGATAACAAAAATAACAACTATTTTGATTGGATTATGAAATTTTGAATTGGAAGGCTGCTTTCATAAAAAATTTTATTTATGAATATTTAAATGTTTTTTTCTTTTTTGGAAGTATGACGATAAAAAATCATATTTATAAAAATATTGATGTATTAATTAATTATTTAACAAAAAAATTAAACGTTTTCTGAAAAAAAGTGTATTTAATTCGGAACTAAAGTGTTTCGTCTATATAATTGTCAAACTATAGACTCAACATAAAAAGTAGCACTTTAGTTTTTAATTAAATAATATACTGTTATGTTCGTCGTTATGCTTTTTTTACGTTGTAACAATTAATACTGAGGTCGCAACTCGCAAGAGTTTCGAAACTCAATTCTAATTACAAAAATGTTTCTAGAAGCATATTTTGTTTCTAAACGTATTGTTTCTCAGACGTTTTTAAAAAATAATAGACCTTCATTCAACCGAACCAATGCATCAATTTCAACAACCAATTTTCGTAGAATTTTATAATCCATACCTTTAGCTCGAAATTAGGATTTGTTAGCGAACATATAGATTAGTTTATGTAAAATAATAAGTAGGATTTAACTTCTCAAACATCGAATATACAAGACTAGAAAACCCAAGCATGCCTCCTCATTCACCCACATCTTAACAACCTATTGCATAACATTTTTCGACAACCTTGGCTGAAAATCATTTAACGCATTTTTATTTCATGTTTGATTAATCTTTCTGCTGATACTCGAAAAAACTTTTAGAATCTACACAAAATAAACAAAACAACTACTGTTTACTTACATAACAATGCATAAAATTTTATTGATTCAGTTTGGGAATCTGTTTAAATTACTTGAGAAAACATAGGTATATGTTCATTTTATATGAGTATAAAATGGTTTTTCTCACAGTTTTAGCTGCATGTATGGTTATTATTGAAATAGAGAGATATAAAGGTATTCGTATAACACGGCCGCTCGAAAGCTCGAATGCAGATTAATAGGCCAATTGGCGAACACCTAACAAAGAATTACATTACAACATTTTAAAAACAACCATGAATTAGTATGGGTTTCTTATGGAATCGTATTTTTGTTGTATTTTCAGGAAATACAATTTGAGAAAAAAGAGTTACTTATTTTGGTTGATTTAAAAACTTACATTGCATAGCGTCAAAAATGCGCAAGAAAGTTTTTGCTTTTTGCAACTCAATTGAAAAAAAAATTGAAACTTTACCAGATTTTTTATTTACTATTTTAATTTTTATGAGTCTAACACTCCATGAAGATTTAACTGCCGGTCTGATTTTAACGCTAAAAAAAACAGTTCTGTTTAGAGTTTCTGATTTCTCGACCTTCTATGAATCTCGAGATTCGAGAATCCCGAGTTTATCAGCGATTGTGTTTCTCGAGAAATTGGGAATAATTATTTGAATTTCTCGAGATTCTCGAGAATTATTCAAAATTAATTTTAACAAGAAAAGTAACACTCCGTTTACTGTCAAAACTTCCAGATACAGAAAAATTTCTCTCGTTTCCAGTGTATGTAGGTTTTATCAAAATTAGAGTGTTTCTTAGAACTTCTAAATTGAAAGTGATCTTACCAGCTTCAAATGCATTCATTTCCTTAGATAGTGAGCGGTAGTTGTCATTTATTGTTGACTGCATTCTCAAACTCTCACGAATGCTTCTAAATTTATTTCAACGCAACCTTTTCCTTTAATTCTGAGCCCGATGGCTATATAATCTCTTCACTTTTGTTGATATCATTCGTCGATATATGTAATGCTTTCATTGTAATTAGAAGAATCAACTTTTGGTTCTTTAAATAATCTTCAAGAGAATTTTTTTGCAGTTTTTATAATTTCGCTTTTAGAACAAATAGAAAAACATCGTTTTCCTCGGGTTGACTAACTAACTGACTTTGGATTGTGAAGGAATTTCAATAACGAGTTTATTGAGTTATCTCCTTTAAAATTTGAGATTGTGTTCAAATAAAAATTTAACCTTATTTCTGAATTGTTTTTACGAAGAGATTTGAATATAAATTTTAGGATTCCCTCTGCAGATAATGAGTCAGCCGTGACGGTTGAATGCTTTTATTGACTTTGTGATTGGTTGAATGGCACTCAAAATATTTAAAGCAACTACATCATCTTATTTAGTATTCCAAAAATGATTTAAATTTAGAAGATATGAAGTTTTTTAAACTGCTGGCATGACTGGCAAAAACCGTTCAACCATGGTTTCAATAGAATTCCGTTTAGTTTTGAAAACCAGAAGTAATTTTTCTTCATTTAATTTTTTTATATAATTTGTCAAAATAGCATTGCGCACTGGCGAGTTTTTAAATAATCTTAAAATTACCCAAATTTTTGAAATCGTTTCTTGTATTTTCACATTTTGATTCAATACTAAATTGTCAGCTAAAAATTTATTTTGTTGTAGAACTGAATCGGAATCACTATTGGAAGCTTCACTTTCACTGATTTTTTAACTTCATTTTCTTTATAAAATATTGACATTATCGCTAGGTGTTTCCCATGACTGTAACATAACTGTTGGTAAGCTGGAGATATTTTGCCATATTTCATCATTACACTGGCTCATCGCTTGTAGTGAACACAATATCTGGCACATAATTTTTGTAGGCTTTTCAGCTGGATATGAACCTTCAATTCGCATCAATCCTAGGTCTAGATTTCCCTTTAATGTAATACAAATGTACGTTCAAATATCCACGCTTGCGGAAGCTTATCCATTCATCAATTGCTATGGTAAACTTTAGATTAAAAGCCTTCATTTTGGTGATCTTAGGTTACTTTGCCATAGAAATATAAATAGGTTTTTCCCAATACATTTATAACAAATAACAATATTATCCTAAATTCGGATTAGGTATTACTGTTTGCATCGACATCTAGATTTAACAATCAGAAA